>OZ005744.1:50841028-51441028 GCA_963930735.1 Dioctria linearis
TTCAGTCTGGGTTGGCTTATCTATTCAATCCGTGAAGAAAATTGCGTCAGCAATTTTCTTCACATTCCATAAATTAAAATAAAATTATTCCCATGGCAAATTTTGCCTTCAGCAAAATTTGCCAGTAGAAATATTTACTTTAAAAAATAAAGCAAAGGACAAATCGTACCTTCAGTACGTTTATAAAGGCTACAAAGACTACAACATTTTTTGTTATATAAACGATTTAGCTGCATAAGCGATCTGCGTTCGGCAATTAAAGCCCACAGCACCAACCAGCTATTCATAATTCCAGCTAAATGTGTTATGTTATATAAATAAATAAATATAAATGTAAAGGGTGAAGCCTACAATTAAATTTTAATTTGCATTCTACAGATACTGTACTGTTCCTCGAAAATGTTTCGGCCACGAGAGTATAATTAATTTTTACTTTATATATATATCTTGTAGCGCCATCGACTGGAATGAAAAAAATTTGCTGTTATGAGTCAGGTTGACATTTTGCTAGGTACATGAACGCTTTTCTCACGGATAAAATTGCACAGATAGCATATGGAATACTTCGTAACGAAACTTTGAAATTCATGTGTTGACTCGAAACTGGTGTAAACATGGCATGTAGGTAATGCAATCTTCTGAAGAAGGTACCAACGGAGTTTTACATCGATCTAATTAGAAAAAACCGTAAAAATCAACAAAAAAGAAACCCCAAGACTGAAAAATTTAACTAACATAAAGTGTTCTTGCCCTGGACCTGGATATTTTGACAATTCTCTTTGTTATGCAGGTAAATGATCTTGAAGGCATCGCGTGATAAAAGTATCAATCGATTATTGTTCTAATAAACAAATACACCATCATGGGAATAACAAAGATATACTATAAGCTCAGCTATATTCACCTAGCGATATAGTTTCTAAATACAATGCATGGGCATACAATAGTATCAATACAATATATCAATGCTGAGTAAGGCGAGTTTTACGACATTTTAAATTAATATGGGGCGATGATCTGAAAAGTTAGATCAAGAAATAAAAGGCGAGGTTAATAGCACGCAAATATTTTTATTGTAGCCGACGAACATTTAATGTTTTGCGTTTGAAAATAATAAATTTTACAAAGTGTAAGAACATGAATAGTACACGCAGAAAATCAATTTGGAATACTGTGTTGAACCAGAATAGAAAACAAAATATAATTTCAACCGATTTATATATAAAATAGTAGATACTGCACCTCCAGGCAGATTAAAAATCGCATACTTAACAGTAAATATTTTAATCTTGGTGTGGAATACATATTGCAATGCCAATGCCAATGCCAACACCTAAAGCATCAATTGCTTCCTGCAACAACACGCGATTCATTTTTAATGATTATTTCACTTTACTTCCATTTCGTTAAGTTTATTTGTTGTGTTCCTCTAGAGATAAGACTTATCTAAATTAATTGATAATGAGAAACATATGGGTGACTTTATTTCCGCAATATTTTTAATGATAAATATAATATGTCTACTGGTGTTGCTTCTGTTTCATGTCATTGTTTATTTTTTAATGAATGTTTGTTGTGTTACATGCAGTAATAGAGGATTTCAGTCTGGGTTGGCTTATCTATTCAATCCGTGAAGAAAATTGCGTCAGCAATTTTCTTCACATTCCATAAATTAAAATAAAATTATTCCCATGGCAAATTTTGCCTTCAGCAAAATTTGCCAGTAGAAATATTTACTTTAAAAAATAAAGCAAAGGACAAATCGTACCTTCAGTACGATTTGTCGTGAAAATTTCAATATGTATGTACGAACGTACATACATATCACAAAAAAGCTTTCGCGACAAGAAGAGCGCGCCGCGAAAGTACATTGTATGTATACGCGCGCGGCATCGTGACGGTGGTGATGTTTATAAAAGCATCAAATTTCAAGCCTCCGTCCAACGAAAAATATTCTGGACTTGTTTAATCAAGTCCAGAATAAATGAAAATTTTCTCAGGGTGAAAATGCAACTATGCATTTTTTACCCTGAACGAAGGCTCTTGATCGCGACAAAAGTGATCAAGAGCCGAGTTGGTTTTTAAATCTCGTGGAGAACGCGGCAGTAAGATTTTATAAAGACGAAGTCGAATTTGATAACAAGACCGGGTTGTGATCCAAAACTTGAACGAGGAGTCGACCTTAAAAAACAAGAGCGGGTGACTTTTTTTTAAAGAAAAAGCAAAAATCGACAACGGTTGGTTCGGCGGGCTAATCGAATAGAAAAAAAAGGGGGAGTTGTGTAAAAAGAACATGTGTAATAATAATAAGAAGGAAAGGTTAAAACGTTTTTGAGAAAAAATCTTGGTAAATCTTGTAAATCGGAAGTGCGCGGAAAGAAAAGCTAATTAAGAGGTGTGTAATTTAAAAATTAGTAGATTAAACAAACAAAGAAAAATTGTAAAATCCAGTGTCCATAAACTGAGGGAAATTTTAATAAGAAATAATAAAAAGATTACAACAGTGAAAACAGAGAAAACAGTGTTTGGATACAAATTCTGCCAGTCCCAAAAAGGTACGTAACAATTGGCGTAGCCGGTAGGATAGAGGAAGCCTACTTTAAACAAACAAAAGTATAAGCGCTCGAAAACCCTCTATCCTACGAATCAAAAGGAGTTGAGGACGAAATCGAATACTGGGCAAGACACCCTACCCTTCGCCTGAAGTTGAGTCTGGCTTCAGGAGTATTTCGATCTAGTCGGCTCCCAACGCTCGGGGTCGGACAGCTTTAACTGCCTCTGTTTGAAAAACACGCAGCCACCCCCTCATCAAAGCACAAAGTGCCAACGTGGGACAATAGCGGGCTTCATCCCAGCCCAGGAACATAAGACGTCCACAGCCGAAAATTTCAAAGCGAAACTTGAAGGAAGAATCCTCAACCGACAACCTGCGATCCGGAGCTGAAAGGGACTTCGAAGTAGGCAACGCGCCCCCCTTTCAGCTTTTATCCAGGGGAATTTAAGAAGGCCACGGGCCCCCCGGCAGCAAAAGAACTTCAATCACAAAAACCAGCGATCCTGAATTGAGAGGGACCTCGAAGAAGGCAATAAGCCCCCCTCTCAATTTGAACCAAGGGAATTAAGACGGCAGAAGCCCCCCTAGCTGCAAATTCTACATACGGTGGTCCATGAGCGAGGAAAGCTCCCACCAGGAGACGCCGCGCCGGAAATCTCACCAATTCCACCAACTCCACAACAATCTTCCTCACCGGGCGACGCACAGGAAGATCCGTCCCGGTACGAAGGAGGCAACGAGGGAGCAACATCTGCAACAGAGGGTGCTAATCAAACACCCCCAACAAATTCAACAGCACCAGGAGTAACATTAAGGAGTGGGGCAATCCTTACAGGTCCCCCACAAGTAAGACCATCTAATTTAAACTTAGAAAATTATTTAAAATATCTAGAGGGGAAAGTGCGAGATTCCTCCGAACTTTCTGTTATACAGTGCGATTCTATCGATAAACAGCTCAAAAAGACCCGTGAACGGCGTCTTGAGCAAATCGCGCAATTCAAAGAAAGTACGGAAAAATTTAAAGAAAGCTTAAAGCAGTTTGGGGAACTCTCGCACTCTCTCGAAACAGAAATTACAAATAATAGTGTAGAATTTAGAGAAGGTGCCATTGAAGACAGTGTCAGTGATTCCACCGTGAGTGAAATCCTATTGAATTGGCTGGGCGACTCCCTTTTGGAAACCAGCATAGAAGAAACTAGCTCCCCAAAAGCGTCAAACTTTAGCTTCAGAATCCCCAATATAAACATGGCAGATTACGCGAAAATCGCCAAGCTAACTGCCCAGCTCGTTCCCCTATTCTCGGGAGAGCAGCACCCAAAATTGAGCCTTGAGCTCCAAACTTTCCTAGGATGCTGCAGGCAGGTAATCCAGTGCATTTCGGTGGAGGAACTATGAGCATTTTTGCATATCTTCCCCACCAGACTTCGAGGCGAAGCTTACCAGCTTTTTGCCTCAAATATGCCTACTACTTTCAAAGAGGTAGAAGAACGGCTAAATCGTACCTACCTGCCTAGGGAAACTTACCAGGAACTGGTAAATAAATTAATTACTACAAGGCAGTATCCTTTGGAAAACCTGACAGCCTTCACGGCACGAGTAAAACAAATGCTGGCACTCTGTAATGAAGCAGCAGAGTCCAAATATGGCGCTACAGCAGCCCCCGCTGTGAAAACACAGCTAGAAGACTTCGCTAAAAACGCACTAAAAACAGGAGTCAATAACCCGTATATGTTCCAATACCTTCTGACCATGACAGACGGCACGGTGGATGACCTCGTACAAAGAGCGCTTGACATGGAGCGTCTCCAGCAAAGTGCTCTATTTCTGCAACCTCCAGGGCACTTTCAATTCAGTACAGTGCAGAACCCAATACCACAGTCAATAAATGCACCTGTGATAAGTAATCCTCAAGGGATTCTAAATAATTCGCCTGCAAATCACCCCATATATAATCCAGGCATAATACCATGCGCACAGGATACCTGGCAAAACAGTGTGCCCACAAATGCAAGCACCAGTACATTTCCATCACAGTTCACACAGGCAAATATAAAACAGGAGCCAAAATCACCAAATAGAAATTTTAATGTAAACAATAAAAATAATTATTTAAATAAAATCAGTTGTAGTTTTTGTAATCTAAGAGGCCACACATATGCTGATTGCCTCAAAAGGAAAAATACGCCTTATTGTGTGAACTGTAAAATGTATAACCATGACGTGCGTGACTGCAGAAAAAACAATAATAGTTTCCAGAGACCACACAACAATGGTGGACCATCGAATCAACGCCCTAGAGAGCCGCAGAATTCCAATAACAATTCCAGAGTATATAACGTAAGAAAAAAGTGTGAATTTTGTGGTCGTTCTGGACATGCAGTAAATAACTGCCAACAAAAACGTAAATGGGAGGCCCGGAGTCAGGGAAACGACTATAAATCTCCCGTCTAATAAAATAGGGTCCCCTCAGCAGCCCGATTCCAGTGTCAATACAGTAAAACTACCCTTAGACATAGGCCTGAACGGCCAAGCTAAACTAGTAGTAGACACAGGCGCTGAGGTTAGTATAATAAAGAAAAGGTCATTAAAAGATCTCAAAGAAATTAACCACAATGAGGCATGTACACTTCAGACCCCATTTGGTACCGGAAAGACGCTGGGAAATCGCCAGGGAAACTTCGTTTTCAAAAACAAAATTCCCTGCAAGTTTCAAGTCGTACAGAGCTTGCCTGGCCTTTCCGATGATGGACTTCTAGGAAATGATTTCCTAGCAAAAAACTGTAACGTTGAGGGTCCTAATAAGGCACTAAGGTTTCCTCGCACGGAAGCTAATCCAGACGAATTTGCTTTGCCATTAGAGTTTGAAACGGACAAGCCACATTCTGAAAAAGCAGTCGAAGTAAGAACACTTGCAGAAGAGGTAGAGTCTAAACAGGCTGAAGTATCCACCTGCAGTTTCTTCAAGGCTTCTCAAACGAGAAAAGCTGGCTGTCAAGCTCCAAAAGAGCCCAAGGAATGTGAAAAAGGCTGTCTGGGCGAACAAGAGACCAATGAAATTAGGCGGCAATTGGTTACCCTTAAAAAACCAATCTGCATACCTGCGCGCTCTCAAATTGTTGCCCCAGTCCCGTTACAAACTCAAGAAGAAATGCTCTGTTTATCACAAGAGATAAGCGATGGAGTCTTCTTGGCAAACAGTTTACTGTCATCTGGAGAAGAATTAGTGCTGGTCAGTATCCTCAACGCTAACAGTCATCAAGTAGTCATACATAGCTTAAAGTTACAGCTATTTCCAATAAACGACTACATCATAGTCCCATTAACACACACAAAAGACCACAAAAGAACACACATTCCACTACCAAATTTAGAGGCAATATCAAACAACACAAGAGACGGAACTGAGTGTCTAAAGCCTGCCAAAAAGGTGCATATAACTCTTCCGTCCAAAATCCCGAGGCATAAATCACTCTTAAACGAACAACGGCCATATAAAAACGGTAGCGAGTCGCTAAAGCCTATATTAAAGGTGCATATTACTCCACCGTCACACAACACAAAAAATTCTACATGGTCAAAAAGCAGTAGCATTGACGCGCATGAGTATCCCAGACAACCTAAGGCAAAGACCACACAGGTGTACCAAACTCAGCCGTCAACAAGGCAGGAAGCAAATACCCTGTCAATTATTAAGAGCAACGAAATACAGCCTCAAAAGCAATCGCAAAATCCTCATCTATCTACAGGTCAAAAACCAAAAAGGAAGAGTAAGTCAAACCAAGGTTCAGCCGACAAAACGGCAATATTACAACATGTACGATATCTATACCCGGATAATGAGACTCCGGACGACCCAAAACAATATCCGCGTATTTCTAGGTTAGAGCAAGAACTCAGCCTAGACCCTAATTTAACCGGGGAAGAAAAAATTTCGATATCAGAACTCTGCGAAGAGTATAACGATATCTTCTTCCTCAAAGGTGACAAACTCACCTATACAAATGCGATAACGCATAATATTCCATTGGTGCAAGATCAAGCACCAATCAATCAAAAAATGTACCGCTTACCTGAAACACAGCGGAAAGTCATCAACGAGCAGCTAAAAGAAATGCTAGACAGCGGGATAGTCCAGTCTAGTAAGAGCCCTTGGAATTCACCTCTACTAGTTGTCCCCAAGAAAGCGGGACCTGACGGTGAAAAAAGGTGGCGCGTCGTTGTCGATTTTCGTAAATTAAACGAAAAGACAATTGGAGATGCATTCCCGCTACCCCGAATCGAGGATATTCTCGACCAACTAGGTCACGCAAGGTATTTCACCACACTCGATTTGGCCAACGGCTATCACCAAGTCCTTGTCGACAAAAAAGATCGACATAAAACTGCTTTCAGCACAAGTGATGGGCACTACGAGTTCAAGCGTATGCCATTCGGGCTCAAAGGAGCCCCCGCCACATTTCAACGCCTAATGAATTTCATCCTAACAGGCCTACAAGGCCTCGAATGTTTTGTCTACCTAGATGACATTGTCATCTATGGTAAAAATTTAAACGACCACAACGAAAAGTTGAGGAAAGTCTTCAATAAGTTGAGAGAAAACAACTTAAAACTGCAGCCAGAAAAGTGCAAGTTTCTACGAAGAGAAGTTGTTTACCTAGGACATAAATGTTCTAGCGAAGGAGCCCTACCAGACCCAAGTAAGACGGCCTGCGTCCAAACATTTCCTGTTCCAAGAACAGTAAGGCAAGTCCAGTCATTTTTAGGACTTGCCAATTACTACAGGAAATTCATTCCAGACTTCTCCAAAATTGTACGTCCAATCACAAATTTACTCCGAAAGGATGTAAAATTCACTTGGACAGAGAAATGCGAAGAAGCATTCCAAAGCATAAAAAATGCTTTAATTTCTCCACCACTTTTAATTTACCCAGATTTTTCGAAATCTTTTAATCTCACTACAGACGCAAGTAACGAGGCTCTAGGAGCTGTTCTTTCTCAAGGAGAAGTCGGAAAGGACCAGCCCATTGCCTATGCAAGCCGCACATTAAACAAAGCCGAAAGAAATTACTCTACTATAGAGAAAGAGTTATTGGCTATTGTCTGGGCTACCAAGAATTTCAGGTGCTATCTTCAAGGCCGGAAATTCACGGTCTATACTGACCATAAACCTCTCAAAGGTGTCTTCAATGTGAAAGACCCTACTTCCCGTTTGGTGAGATTTCACCACAAATTATCTGAATTCGATTACAACATCGAATATAAACCAGGGAAGTACAACACTAATGCCGATGCACTAAGTCGCATCCCTCAAGCATTAAAAGAAGACAGTTTAGGCAATACCTTAACGGTAGAAGCCCTAGTCCACCACACGATGGACTCAGATGTGGAGGAAAACAATTCCACAAATAACAAGAGAAAGAAGAAATCCGCTCATTGTTTCGTCGTGACTCGAGCTCAGAAGCAAAAGGCTCAAGAGACATTAAATAGCTCCAGTGTGGAGACAGAAGAGCACCCGAAAGCGGACCAAAACGAAATTCAACACACTGAGGCGGAAACACTAAACCCAGCATCGCCTGAGCAAAAAGTAAGTACTGGCAAGACACCCGAAGTTATCACGAGCGCTACGGAAATCCGAACAATCTTAAATGATTATCACGATTCTCCATTTGGTGGCCATCAAGGTGTCATAAAAACTTACAAACGCATAAGACGCAAGTATTGGTGGAGACACATGCTTAGCGATATTAAAAAATACATTAAAAAATGCCCAAAGTGCCAGACGATGAAAGCATCTCCACAATATAAAATGCCAATGGTTATCACGGACATCGCAGAGCAACCGTTCGACAAAGTTTACCTCGATATTGTAGGTCCATTAGAAGAGACCACATCAGGTAACAAATATATCTTGACCTTCCAAGATAATTTAACAAAATTTGTCGACTGGTATGCAATACCTAATGCAGAAGCAGTCACAGTAGCGCAAGTTTTCTTTGATGAAATCGTTACGCGCTATCGCATACCCAAAAGAATACTCACCGATCAGGGAACAAATTTCCTGAGTGAATTATTCAAAAGAGTATGTAAGCTTCTAAAGGTAAAGAAGTTACAGACTTCGGCATACCATCCACAGTCTAACGGAGCACTAGAGCGTGCCCACAGGCCACTGATTGAATACCTGCGAACAATCGTAGATGAAAATCCCAAAACATGGGACCAATACCTACGAACCGCTGCATTCGTGTATAACAATAGTGTACACGAGGGTACTAAACTTACCCCAATGGACTGCCTATACGGCTTCACAGCGGATGTCCCCTCAAATTTAAAACGGGATCCCGAACCCGTTTACAATCATGAGAGCTATTATCATATACTGAAGTATAAGCTCCAAAAATCATATGCCACGGCAAGAAAGAACTTATTGGCAAGTAAACAGCGCTCAAAGGGGTACTACGATAAGACAGTACGGCCCCTAACTTTCCATGTAGGAGACAAGGTCCTCATCAAGAATGAAAGCAGAAAACATAAGCTTTCCCAAATCTGGGTAGGACCTTATCAGGTAATCGCAATACCAAGTGATGTGAATACCACAATCAAAATTGGTAAGCGAACGGTAACGGTACATAATAACCGTTTGAAACCATATTTCGAATAAAAATATATCAAACAAAAATGAACCAGGTTGACTTGAAATTCCCACTATAGTGTCCATTAAACCTCATTTCAATACCTCCCCATGAACATTTGCGGTGGAGTCACTCCACTGCCCAATTTAAATCGGCACAATGTACGTACAAGTATGCTTAAAGGATTGTTTTCTTCTCCTGAATTGTCCACAGAAATGGCGCTAAAATTCATCATAGTTGTCCTCTTCATCCAGTACACAACTGGAGCAACCGCTGACAAACCTTATGTAATAACCCAGCTAAATGGCTCGGGTATATTTTTCGAGGACCTAGGAAATCTGATGGTATATCATGACACCTGGAATGTCCTCACCGAGATAGACTTGGAAGAACTAGATGCACAGATAAAGCTAGCAGAATATGCAGAGCACTTAGTGCATAAACTCTGCATAAATATAACAAACCCAGAAGATCTCTGTAACGTGCAGCAACTACACATACACGCTATTATAGACAGCGTACGAAAGCGCACGAAACTATTAGGGAACTAGTACCAGGAAAACGCAAGGCCAGATCACTATTTGATGGAATAGGCAATGCCATGCACTATTTGTTTGGAACTATGGACAGCAACAACGAAAAAGAAATTTACAGCAGGTTAGAAGAACTTGAATCGAATACACAAGCCCTAGCCGAGCTAGAGAAACAACAAATCAGTGTGGTAAAAACTACCTTGGAAAAGATTCAAAAACCGCTGGCAATGTTAATAGACAGACAACAAAAAATAGCACACCAGATAAACGATCTCCACCATGTGGCCGATGATTTAACTAGGAGGCAATTGAGACAAGAGATTATATCAAGCTTATTGCTCCAAATCATCGAAGTTGAATATCGACAACAAGCCCTCCTGGATATAATAATGGCTAGTAAAACCAATCATATTCATCCACTCCTAATGTCTCCCAAAAATCTGTTGGAGATATACCGCAAGACGGCCTCGAATTGCCAAATGACCAAAATTGTCTATCTGTCCTATATCAGACAGCAGGAGCTCAGTCGCTCCTTATGCAGAATAAATTGGTGGTGAGAATTACTCTCCCAATTTTTAATCTGCCAAAAATGAGGCTACAACAGATTCAATGCTATCCTGTATCCAAGTCAGCAAATTACTCATTAATTCCAGACCCTGGTTATTCATACATAGCCAATAGCGAAAAAACTCAGGAATATCTCTTATTAAGAGGCGATGACATGAAAAATTTCAAAAAAATAACAAGTAATTTGGAAGAAAACACGTATGTAGGCCGGCTGAACACGCCTATAATCAAAGCGGCAACGTCCAACGAATGTGCCATTAAATTGCTATACAACCCTCTAAGTGAAGTGCCCAAATGCAAGACCAGAGTACAAATCCCACAAAAAGACATGCTGATCAAATTAAGTAAGCCCAATACGTGGTTATTTTCGTTTATCACCTCCACGGTGCTACACATCACATGTCCAGATCACTTTGTAATCTCGAAACTGGAAGGACAAGGGATATTAGAGATAACGCAAACATGTCAAGTTCAAATAGGTGACAAAGTGCTTAAATACGAAGGTCAGAGTAAATTTCCACTAAAAATTATCCAGCCGAATCAGTTTCCTGAGCTCAACCACTCTCTACTCAACGTAAACCTGACTGAAATTTTACAAGGAACTCAAAACCACAGTCTGGGGAAAATCGAAATCTTAACGGGAGACAATATCCATAAATCAATTTATACCGACACCCATTCGCTGGAAGAAATCCAAAACAAAATTATAAAATACCAAGAAAAGATATCAAGTAAAAACTCCCATATCCTGTCCACAACTTCTCTATCATTTACGAGCCTACTAGTTCTGGCCATAATGATCGCTGTGGCAGTAAAATATCTTAACCCTGTTGTCATCAAGATGAGACAACAGAGAAATCAACCACAAGGTAACCCCGAAATTTCATCAGAGGGAATTCCTTTAGAAGAGCGAACTCCTGCTCCCCAACCCAGTTTAAGGCGAGCCAGAAGCCTCTCCAAAACAAAATCAGTCCAAATCGTTTAAAAAAAAAAAGAAAAAGAAAAAAAAAGAAAATGGAACACTGATACTGTCAACATGAGCCACTTAATCAAAGTAGAATTTATAGGAAAGGTAGACCTGGTAAAGCATTCAAAGAAAATCTATGCATGTATATAACAACCTATGTATATGTAACGATTTAACACAAAAAAAACATAGCAATATACGCATATAGTATATAGTATAATTAGTTATAGTGCAAATAATAAAAGGTATATGCACACAAATGTACTAAAATTACATAACAAAATACAAGTTAGAATAAATAAATACCTATAAATAAAATCAAAATACATTATATTTAAATCTAACTGGATAAAGTAGTAAAATTAAAGAAAAACCACATCAAAAGTGGACATAAATAAATAGAAATAAAATAAATATGAAAATATATAGAAATAAAAAAAAAAAAAAAAAAAAAAAAAAAAAAAAGAGGGGCACAAAACTATGTTCTAACTGAACTGAAATTAAAACTAGAAAAGATAAAATAACAAAACTAAAGAAAAGGATACATTTGAAGAAAATAACAACTAAATAAAATCAAAGGAAAAGAGCGTGCCCAACTCTGCGAAATAACAGCAGAAGCAAGTTTAACCAGTTAGAAATCTAGGGAATAAGGAACAGACAAGCAAGCAAAAGCTTTACCAGGCTACTACCCACAAATAGAATTTTAAATTAGAAATTTATATATATACTAGTATGATAGATATAGTCGACACAAAAAATAATGTAAATTAAAGATACAAATGGATTGAAAAAGTGACACAAACAAAATTAAAGTAAAATGTAAGCCAAATTCAACATAAAATGTTTATGTCCGAAAAAAAAAAAACACACGACTTCGTTTTTATGATATTTTTACAAGACAAACTTCATATATTACACATCAGAATTTGGCAGAAAAAGACTACTAAATTGCCATTAAACTAGGTACATATGAGTATGTATATCTGAATAGTAGTTTAACTTCAAAATCCACAATATCAATTGAATGTACATCTATTTATTCGTGAAAGTGACTTATAAATAAAAATTCATAACCATAACAAATCCGGACGAAATAATTTTTGAAAACCTGTGCGAAAATAATCGTTGAAATATCAAATTCGATCATTTTTGTATGATTTCAGGGAATACACACAATTGAGCAACAAAACTTCAAAATAAAAAGTAATGAATCGATTCCATTTGTAGGCTCGACTCTAGTCCGTGTCTTCTTTATATTACGTGAATTATTTCCCATAGACTTTGAGGGCGAATCAATTTTTTTTTATTCTGTGGTAATTTATATTAAATGATGCTTGATTACCGCATATTGCTATACCATAGCCTCTAACCCTAGGTAACTTCTCACATCATATTCAAAAATTATTAAAAATAACAACTACTAACGAAAAGAGCATACATGTCCCCTTTTCCAAAAATTTTCATATTATTCTCTATTACACCACAAAGAACGGATTATATAGACCAAATGGACAAAAAGCTTAATAAAAGGATGATCACGATTCCCACAAATACACGATACATATCTTAGGAATTTAGCTTACATTGTATGTACATATGTATATAACCCCTGTCAGCCTCGTAAATATTTCCTCCAAACGATATTGTTATTATTCAAATCAATGGGGGAGTGGATCACAATAAACAATTCTTTCAGGTACAGGAAGAAAAAAATAATCCGCCCAAATACAAAGATTAAATTCCGAAAAGTACATATAATTTTCTCCTTTCACGTTTCCTCTGCTGAATATTTTATTGGGGGCACAGTCTCCGCCATACCTACAATGCCAGTGGTTTTCTTACAATTATAGTTGATTTTGAAGTTAAAATGCTCTACATACTGCATGACTGTTAAAATACTAAAAATAACTTACACAAGTTATATACATATATCACGTTAATATGAAATTTTCATAAAATTAAATAAACATTCCGGATGCTCTTTGAGGAAAATAATATACCTACCCTATACTATATGGAACCATATATATAAAAATAAATCATAAAAACAAGCACTTAAAAAAAAAAAAAACAAAGAAAAAAAAATAAAACATGTACCTACTTAAACAGTAGAAGATAAAGAAGTAACGTAAGACGAAGACATTTACCAGGCTACTAATAGAAAAAAAAATGTTTTTAATAAAACTTATAATTAGAGAATAAACTAATAAATAATAATAATTATTAAGATAACGAATCTAACCTAGCCAATAGAATAAAAGTTATATTGAACAAAATAATTTTGTAAAGCCAAGCCGAACCGACCGAGACCCGACCCGCCAATCTAGTAAACGTAAAATACATTACATAAATTCAAAAATAATAAAATTCAAATCAGAAGTAATTAGCATATAAAAAAAAGAATAAGAAATAATACAATAAAACAACAACAAAAAAAAGGGGGTTGACCAGGCCACAAAAAGGTTTTAACACAAAAAAAATATTTTTTTTGTATGTGGAAAATATAATCTAGAGTAACAAATAAATAGATATTAGCAAAAACTATGTTAGCTTGGAAAATAGGTACTTGTTAAATAAGTTAAAAATACATTAGTATTTAAGAGAACTTGCTAAAACTTTGTAAACCAAAACCGCAACCACTCAGAAAGTAACCAATCCAAGAAACCTGATAAACGAAAGGTACTAAAAAATAAAAAGTCGAGGCGATTTAGGAATAGTTTTTACGTTTTATTGAAAAATAAAAAAACTCGACCAAGACACAATTTTTAAAAAAAATAGGGGGTACGAGGAAAAATAAAACAATTTTTCTTAATTTCAAAAGTACATCAAGCATCGCTATCATCCTCATCCCAGTCTACTGGACCTCCAGCGGGGGGCGGGGTCGCCGTATACTTCCTCACGAGGGATGTTACGGGGGAAGAAAAGACCTCGTGACAGCATGCACAAAGCCCGTGCTGTCCGAACAGGTTGACGGCTCCACCTGCAACAAACAGAGAAAAAATATATATAGCAAAACAAATTTCTCGTATCCAAAGAAATGAATGCTTACCTGCTACAGTCCAGGACTGCCCACGGTGGGGGTAGAGAGGCAGATTCACTGTATAGTGGCGTCCTACAATTGCCTCCGCTCCCCAGGCGGTGAAAGGGCGCTGACCTCGCTCGCGAAGCACCAAACGGATGGGACCCTGCCACCCGGGTACTACGTGCAGCACATATATACTGTAAGTGACCGAGGTAAGTCCCACCGGGCTGAAGAAGGGTTCGTGATCAACTTTAACGCGAAACAGCATTTTTAGATTCTCGACGACTCGGGTTTGAATTGAAAAAATAACTCGTGGTTGATTCAGAAAAGGTCCAATTGCGAATGATCAAAGTGTAACAATTCAAAAGTTAGATAAGATCGTTGCTGCAACAGAGTGCCAGATCCAAAATAAACCAAGGGAATATCGAATACCAACAGATAAGAATTCCAATCTGGTACCCAATACGAAGATCTTACTTTGCTAGGGCAGAACCCCTTCCCCCGAGAGTTATTCCTCTCCAAAGAATAACTCTTAACTTTTAGGGGGAGGGGAGGATTGTTACATGCAGTAATAGAGGATTTCAGTCTGGGTTGGCTTATCTATTCAATCCGTGAAGAAAATTGCGTCAGCAATTTTCTTCACATTCCATAAATTAAAATAAAATTATTCCCATGGCAAATTTTGCCTTCAGCAAAATTTGCCAGTAGAAATATTTACTTTAAAAAATATAGCAAAGGACAAATCGTACCTTCAGTACGATTTGTCGTGAAAATTTCAATATGTATGTACGAACGTACATACATATCACAAAAAAGCTTTCGCGACAAGAAGAGCGCGCCGCGAAAGTACATTGTATGTATACGCGCGCGGCATCGTGACGGTGGTGATGTTTATAAAAGCATCAAATTTCAAGCCTCCGTCCAACGAAAAATATTCTGGACTTGTTTAATCAAGTCCAGAATAAATGAAAATTTTCTCAGGGTGAAAATGCAACTATGCATTTTTTACCCTGAACGAAGGCTCTTGATCGCGACAAAAGTGATCAAGAGCCGAGTTGGTTTTTAAATCTCGTGGAGAACGCGGCAGTAAGATTTTATAAAGACGAAGTCGAATTTGATAACAAGACCGGGTTGTGATCCAAAACTTGAACGAGGAGTCGACCTTAAAAAACAAGAGCGGGTGACTTTTTTTTAAAGAAAAAGCAAAAATCGACAACGGTTGGTTCGGCGGGCTAATCGAATAGAAAAAAAAGGGGGAGTTGTGTAAAAAGAACATGTGTAATAATAATAAGAAGGAAAGGTTAAAACGTTTTTGAGAAAAAATCTTGGTAAATCTTGTAAATCGGAAGTGCGCGGAAAGAAAAGCTAATTAAGAGGTGTGTAATTTAAAAATTAGTAGATTAAACAAACAAAGAAAAATTGTAAAATCCAGTGTCCATAAACTGAGGGAAATTTTAATAAGAAATAATAAAAAGATTACAACAGTGAAAACAGAGAAAACAGTGTTTGGATACAAATTCTGCCAGTCCCAAAAAGGTACATAACAATTGTAAGTGAACTTTTTGTTAGAACCATTTCCAATTTTTCAAAATTTTTATGATTATTTCAGTTTGATTTCATTCCGTTTAGGTTTATGTCAACTGGGTTTCCTTCTGTTTCATGCCATTGTATATTTTTTAATGAATGTCTGTCTCAAGGAAATTTTTTTGCGACAAACTTTTCCAGTTTTTCAAATTTTTTACGATTATTTCATTTTACTTTCATTTCGTTTAGTTTAATTTGTTGTTTTCCTCTAGAGATAAGACTTATCTAAATTAATTGATAATGAGAAACATATGGGTGACTTTATTTCCGCAATATTTTTTATGATAAATATAATATGTCAACTGGGTTAGCTACTGTTTCATGTCATTTTTTTATTTTTCAATGAATATTTGTCGCAAGAGAACTTTTATGTTAGAACCATTTTCAAACTTCAAAATTTTTATGATTATTTCAGTTTGATTTCATTCCGTTTAGGTTAATGTCAACTGGGTTTGCTTCTGTTTCATGCCATTGTATATTTATTAATGAATATCTGTCTCAAGGAACTTTTTTTGCGACAAACTTTTCCAGTTTTTCAAATATTTTACGATTACTTCATTTTTCTTTCATTTCGTTTAGTTTAATTTGTTGTTTTCTTCTAGAGATAAGACTTATCTAAATTAATTGATAATGAGAAACATATGGGTGACTTTATTTCCGCTCATTGTAAAGCAGCTACATTACTAGCAATACTTTATGTGAATGGCTAAATGCGGCTGAAATATTTTGATTGCAGAAGGTCATTTTCATCAGCCTGTCAATTTCTGGCCATGCATCAAGATTACTATATAAACTATTGGGTTTAATATCTACACTCAGTTATCGGCAAACGCTAAGGTGAAAACGTCGTTCTAGCGAAAAGCTGTCAAAGAAATAAGCGCTACGTATTAAACGTTAAAGAGGAGATAAGTGTGCAAAGTATCAAATTCAATTAAAGCAAGCAATAAGGTTGGAGAAATGGCACCTAACGTGAATACATTAATTAAAGAAGCAGAATCGGCGCTTCACAAAGCTAAAGAGAACCTGGACTTGTTGAAAGGTGCGATAAAGCAGTGTGGGCTGAACATACGAAAATTGGTTGTTGCATTGAAAACGGCCACAACAGCTGGCAGGAAAAATTGTCTAACCAACGGCATATGCGCTTTAAAAGCATTTCGATTACAAATGAAGCAGCTAAGATTAGTTGGTGGTGGATATAAAACGCCCAACCCAAATAGGGGAAACTATGTAAGCAGCCGAGTTAAGTGGGAAGATGCGCAGTCGGCGTTCCAGAATCGTTTGCGGACCGGCGCAATAACCAATTTAACACATAAAGAACCATTGGCGTTTTTGGAAGATTGCGGCATGGAAGATTGCGGCATGGAAGATTGCGGCATTTTATTCCGCCGTCGTATTAACAACGTATTGAAAACGGAAATGGCGCTTAAGGTTAATGCCGTGTTTTGCGGTGAATTTAAAATGGTGGTATTTGAGCTTAAATGTATAAATACGAAAAGCGCCCCCATTTACAAGAACACCGACTTGAAAAAATTCAAAATGCTTGATGATGCTTGTTTCGCTTGGGCAGTAATATCGGCCCTAAATCCTGCAAAGAGAATTCCTCAACGTGCACAAAATACCCCCACTACAGCACCATTTTGAGCTTGACAGGAATTCAGTTTCCGATGACTGTTAAGCAGATTCCGCGATTTAAGAAGCAGAATGACATCTCCATCAACGTATATATTTTGAAGAAGATGGCCAAGAAGCAAAAAATACTACGATGAGGATGGCGACGAGAAAGAATACGGTGATGCTGCTAAAACGGTACGATACCACTACGTTTGGATTAAAAATTTATCCCGGCTTTTGTCGTCGCAACTCAGTAGTCATAAGGGAAAGAACCATTTGTGCGACCGATGTCTTCACTTCTTTTACTCATCTGCCACATTAGAGCGTCATATGGAAGACTGCAAGCTGCTGAGAGACTGCAAGATCCGACTACCATCCGAAGACCAGAAGCATCTTAAATTTAAAAATTTTGGGAGTAAGATAGTAGCTCCGTTTGTAATATACGCGTACTTGGAATGTTTGTTAGTAGAATGTAAGAATGAAAATATGTATCAACAGCATATACCTTGTAGTATTGCATACTACGTTAAATGTTCTTACGACCCCACACTATCATTTTTTAAGTCTCATCGTGGCGTGGTTTGTATTGAGTGGTTTGTGCGCGAATTAAATCAATTTGGTGAGGATGTGGAAACCGTTTTCCTTTGCCCTCCACCACTGAATCAGATGACTGCTGAGGAAATAGCAATTTTTTGAGACCGCCGTGTTCTGCCATATTTGCGAAAAGCCGTTCTCAGAGGATGCTAAAAAGGTACGCGATCACTGTCACTTAACAGGTAAGTACCGAGGACCAGCACATGGTGGGTGTAATATAAATTTTAAAGATAGCCATACTGTCCCCATAATTTTTCATAATCTTAGCGGTTATGATTCACATTTTATTATAAAAAATTTGGCTTCAGATTTGGAAGGGAGGGTTAATCTTCTTCCCATAAATAAAGAGCGATACATATCGTTTACAAAACATTTAGATAACCATCCAATTAAATTTCGATTCATTGTGTCATTTAGGTTTCTTGCGAGTAGCTTAGACACCCTCCCCTCTTATTTAACCATTCTACCCATTTTAAAGTCGCAATTTCAGCATTTGTCTGATGAGCATTTTCAACTCTTAACACGCAAAGGTATTTACCCATACAACTATTTTAATGATTCTTCAAAGTTCTCTGAAAGTGCTTTAACCATTGAACAATTTTACAATAAACTTAATGACTCTAATGTTAGCGAAGAAGAATATGCGCATGCTCACAAAGTCTGGAATGGGTTTTTGATACAAAATTTGAGTGAGTACTCCGATTTGTATTTAAAGACTGATGTACTTCTGTTGGCAGATGTTTTTGAACAATTCCGTGCAATTTGCTACAAAACATATGAGTTAGATCCAGCTCACTATTTCACACTTCCGGGTTATACTTGGGATGCTATGCTGAAGCATATTAATATAACTTCGGAATTACTCACAGACATAGATATGCTAATGTTTGTTGAGCGTGGTATGCGAGGTGGCCTCAGCCAGTCCTCTAAACGCTACTCCAAAGCAAACAACAAATATTATATGTGTGATTATGATCCAAATACATCAGCAAAATTCTTACAATACTATGATGTTAATAACCAATATGGTTGGGCAATGTCACAAGCTCTACCTTACGGCGGCTTCAAGTGGGTAGATAACGCAAACAACGTTAAGGTAGAAGATGTGTCGAATGATTCGTCCACAGGCTACATTTTAGAAGTAGATTTGGAATATCCCCAAGAGCTTCACGTTCTTCATAAAGATCTACCTTTCTGTCCAGAGCATTGCTCCGCTCCCAAATCAAAACAGAAAAAACTAATGGCCACCCTTTGCAATAAAACGAGATATGTAATCCACTATCAAAATTTAAAACAAGCTCTCAAACACGGCTTAAAGATGACTAAAATTCATAGAATACTCCAGTTTAACCAAGCCCAGTGGTTAAAATCCTACATAGACTTAAATACGCAATTGCGAGCGTCGTCCAAGAACGATTTCGAGAAAAATCTTTTCAAGCTGATGAATAATGCTGTGTTCGGCAAGACTATGGAATACGTTCGGAAGCATAGTAACGTTAAATTGGTGACGAAATGGTTGGGTATGGAGCTGAAGCTCTAATCTCTAAGCCGGAGTTTAAATCCTCAGTAATTTTTAATGAGAACTTGATGGCCGTTGAACTAAACAAAACAGAAATATATTTCAATAAACCAATATATGTAGGCATGTGCATTTTAGATTTAGCGAAAACAACTATTTATAAATTCCATTATGATTATATGATTCCCCAGTTTGGCTCAAATTGTGCTGTTTGTTATACGGATACGGATAGCTTAATTTAGGAAATCAGTTGCCCCGACTTATATGATATTATTAAACGTGACTGCCATTTGCGTTTTGACACTATATATGGGATATATATGGGATATACCTCTAGTCAATAAAAAGGTGTTGGGCCTCATGAAAGATGAGAGCAACGGTTGCATTATGACAGAATTTGTGGGATTGAGATTGAAAATGTATGAGCTCAGGGTAGGGGGCAAGGATGGAGCTAAAAAATCCAAGGGTATGAAATGGCAGATTGTGAAGAATAGAATTACTTTTGATGATTATGTTAAATGTTTCAATGCTAACAATGTGAAAATAATAACCCAAAATTTAATACAATCTCAAAAACATGAAGTTAGCTCAATATCTCAAACAAAAATTGCTCTAAGTCCACACGATGATAAAAGACATCTAATTAGAGATAGCCATGAAACGTTGCCGTGGGGCCATTATAGAATAATTGAAGCAGATTTATGCTAACATGTATCAATATTGTAAATTAGATTAAGATGATACATGTAAAATAAAGAATTTTATAACGTTTTAAATCAGTTTATTTTTTCCCAGAATTCATTTTCTTTCTAGCGTGCCGCGTTTTGCTTTATAACAACAGCTCAACTCACACATATATTGTTTAGCAGCGATCATCCAATCTTAATTCAGAAAGCTGCCTCTTTTCTGTGCAAATTGTGTTCTTATTGGGAAAGGCTGTTTAAACATATATAATGTTGAAGTTGATTTTCATTTGCTAAATCACCACTTTAAAGGTTGAACGCGCTGTTTTTTGTTTGAGCCCTTCAACATCATTGATGACCAACATTCTAGACAAGTTTTCTATTTTTACAGGTTTCTAAATGAAATGAAAATATGCTCAAAGTGGCCAAATTGCAGTATGATTAATCTTATAGAGAGAAGAGCTGATTGTATGCTCGAAGAACCAAAAATGTTTGGCTATCTAGTTAAAGAAAACCCAATACTAATCGATTTAAGTAATATTTATTCACGCTTTTAATAAATAACAGGTTTGCGTTTAATCAAGCAATTCCAGCTTATAATATCAAATTGCTGATAATAAAAATATAACAATTATTGGGTTCAAGAA
Source organism: Dioctria linearis (assembly GCA_963930735.1). NCBI lineage: Eukaryota > Metazoa > Arthropoda > Insecta > Diptera > Asilidae > Dioctria > Dioctria linearis. The sequence continues at coordinate 50,861,939 of OZ005744.1, forward strand.
TAACACACAAAGAATGAACTTGAAGAAGCAAAAACAAACAACTTCTTGCTTAACGTCTTATCAAATCAGCATATAAATTTTTGCAATTTTTAACGCAAAATGTTTTGTCTAACCTAAACATAGATGTTTGTAAAAAAATTAATTAGTTTAACGCGAAAGGTATTATTCATAAATATTAATTGTAAGAAAATAGAATTTTTAATCTAACGCACGAAATTTTGGGCATTAAACTTTTATGCACAACCGCTATTTTCTTGTAATGCTCGAATAAGAGTTTAAAAAGAACTTTAACGGTGTTGAGAATTAGTGAATATAGTTTCAAAATCTCGATGAGGAATAAATCGGCAACAAAAATGTTGTGGTTTTATAACGACCAAACCAAATGGGCTTGAATTTTATTGCTTGGGTTTATAATCGGGTATCAAATCGTTAGGAATTTTATGAATGAAAATTTTCTTTCATCAATCTCGAATTATATTTATATATTTCCTTAATTTTTGGGAGAGAAAGATTTAAAAATGCTTTGGAAAATTTTTCAACTTGGAAAATTCTAATAATCTTGCTACCTTGATATATCTCAAAATTTGTATCTTGGGTCGAAGGTTGCCTATTTTCTACAAATGTAAATATATGTGTGCTACCTAACTCGCAGATGATGTCATTTGAATTCATATTGATTTCGAAATCCGCATAATGCTTCTACGTTAAGAAAAGTAGTTAGTAAGCATCAAAAAAAATATTATTAACTTAAAGGCATCCACCTATTTCTCGTTCACAATTCATGTAGATAATTGTTATCTCTACAGGAAAACAACACATTAACCTAAACGGAACGAAATCAAACTGAAATAATCATAAAAATATTGAAAAATTAGAAATGGTTCTAACAAAAAAGTTCTCTTGCGACAAATATTCATTGAAAAATAAACAATGACATAAAACAGAAGCTAACCCAGTTGACATATTATATTTATCATAAAAAATATTGCGGAAATAAAGTCACCCATATGTTTCTCATTATCAATTAATTTAGATAAGTCTTATCTCTAGAAGAAAACAACAAATTAAACTAAACGAAATGAAAGTAAAATGAAGTAATCGTAAAAAATTTGAAAAACTGGAAAAGTTTGTCGCAAAAAAAGTTCCTTGAGACAGATATTCATTAATAAATATACAATGGCATGAAACAGAAGCAAACCCAGTTGACATAAACCTACACGGAATGAAATCAAACTGAAATAATCATAAACATTTTGAAAAATTGGAAATGGTTCTAACAAAAAGTTCACTTGCAACAAAGATTCATTAAAAAATAAACAATGACATGAAACAGAAGCAACCCCAGTAGACATATTATATTTATCATTAAAAATATTGCGGAAATAAAGTCACCCATATGTTTCTCATTATCAATTAATTTAGATAAGTCTTATCTCTAGAGGAACACAACAAATAAACTTAACGAAATGGAAGTAAAGTGAAATAATCAATCAATAACAAACATGTGACGTACCGATCACATACAATTTACGAAATTAGGAATTATAGAATTTTATATTAAGAATCAATATTATTATAATTATTGTATCGTTGAATTAATAGTATGAATTATTTTATATGTTTATAATAAAAATCAAATAGTGCTATAACTTTTATAGGGCAGTACCACATAAGTTTAGTACGATATTAAGTTAGCAATAATTGCTTAGATGTACAGCTGTTAGATAGAGACACAAGTGATATCCGCCATTCTATTTCTGTTCTGTCTGATTCTCTTAAGTGGTTAGTCGTACGAGCAACAAGTTTTTTTAAAACAAGAATTAAATTAATAATAAAGTTATATCTTTTTAAATATCTTATAATCGGAGTATTACTTTTTATTCCTAATAAACTACTAAGGATATAACAATTGGTGACCCCGATATCGAAACTACGTCGACGTGCAATTAATTCACTGAAAGCACATTTTTTCCGGCTATCAGCAAGACTTGCGTGCGACGCCATTACAACCACATCAGAGGCAAAGATTTTTCTCCATCGCCAAACAGGAATTGCAGCCATAATCATCTCTAGAATTATAAACCATCGGAAAATATTTTTGCTCAAGCGCTAGTAGCAATTTAGAGCGTCTATATTCGAGCAGAAATTATAAACATACACAGCAAAAAATTGTATTAACATGCATAAACCAAGGAGCCAACTTTAATACATCAAGAAATTTATTGGAAAAGACACAGTTTGTGCAATTATCAACAAAATTTAGCCATCCAAATTGCGTTGCATCAATCTAAAGGCAGATTATATTCGTCTCCAATCACCGAACGGCAATAAAACAGTTCAAACAACAATGCAAAAAGTGGTCAGGAACCTTGCATATTCGCATCAATCAACAATCAACTAATATCATTAGGAAAGTATTGTAACAAAGTAATTTCAAATAAATAGGTCAATTAGATTTTTTAACACATAAATACCGTAGGAAGAAAACAAGATAATAAAAATTGGACTTAACAAAGAACATAATGTATGAAGACAGAGAAATAATGTAAACGTCACATCACACATTATACATTCGAGCATGCCAATCATCATTAACAGTTATAATTGGGCACAAAGATTACAACAAAGATCGCAACTATATTAAAATGTAACAAATTAAAAAACAAAAGAAACGGCAGTCTCGTGAGTACTAAGTCCCTTTCAGCATTTACATACATATATACAATTTAAAATATATATATATATATTATAGATTTAAACATTTGATATACATATTCATCATATATATATACACAAACCAACATTGATAAGTGAAATTCTTTAAATTTATGAAAATTTCTTTTGTGTGCGACTTCGTCGGGTGATTACGAATAATTAATTAAATTATAGAAAATTTTTCTCAATACTCCTCGACTAAAAAGATTTATAAAACGCACAAATATAAGTGAAGTAAAATGTTAGCTTTCTTCTATACATAATAAAAGATTTTATGTAGTTTTGTAGAACGAAAGATATCTGTGTTCAATATATGACTTATATCTCAGTGTACGCATAATTAATTAATTAACGGATTGAACTGTAACTACAAAAACGTTGCATTTCTCTTTCAATATTGTCGACTTCAAAAATTTAAAAGCTTAAATGCAACATAATAATAAAAATTCCAGTAAGTACATCGAACAAACAGATTCGTATCGGAGTAGCATTGTTTTAACCTAATTATGAAAGTAATTACATAACATCATAGCTCCTTTACATTCAGAAATACAACACTTCACTTATTCATTTAATTTTGAAGTGCTTATACATTTGTCTTCATTTTCATTACTATTATTTGTTTAAAAAAAATGAATAAAGAACCTGAAAATAACGGTCAGATTTCCGAAAATGAACGCATAACACCACAGAATGAGCGAGATAATAACAACATTAGTGCAGAGACCTCTTTCGTTTCTCTAAAAATTCCTCCCTTCTGGAGCAATAGATCTGAATGGTGGTTCCTACAAGTAGAAACACAATTCAGGCTCAAAAATATCACTGCGTCTAAGACCAAGTATGATTACCTAGTCTCGTCTCTAACTCCGGAGACACTAGAACTAGTTGCAGACGTACTTTTGACACCGCCTACAGAAAATAAGTACGACACTTTAAAATCTAGGCTGCTAACTCGTAGTCAAGATTCTGAGGAACGAAGATTAGATACACTTCTGCACAAAGTAGAATTAGGTGACGAATTCACTGTTGGCGCTTGGCTGTAATGTGTGGACACAAACCAGGTACTCCTAAGGACGCTGTAAGTTTAGTTAAGTAAATTTTTCTTTTGTTTTACTCTTAGAACCAATAAGTTATTTTTCTTGTTCATATTGTCTTTCGACAGTTAAGGTTTTTTTTATTGTTACCTAAAAACCCGTCTAAATTCGCCTAGAAATAAGTATAGCGTTGGGGCCATCTCCCTCTGAGGTGTGCTACATTGGATTACCCCTGCCTCAGCAGGTATTAGATTAGTAGGGCTTATCCTAGAAGCTAAGAACTAGCCCTAAGGGTTGTCGTTAACGAAAAGGTAAAGATAAATAAAGAAGGAAAAAAAATTGTCAATGGGTTCAGAATCGTAACAAGTTGTGTTGTTATTCACGAGGCAGTCCTTTGACTTCCTCTCCTCCTATTTTTTTTCCTTTTTATGCTGATTTACATACATTCATGTAGGTACGCTTGGTTTTGTCGCCACCTTATTTTGTAAACTGCGTGTGATGCTAAAGGCCGAGTGATTTGGAGGTGAAAGTTTGATGAATAAGCAACAGTCCAGGATACTAGCTTCGATGAAGATCTAAATAACATACACGCGGCGGCATGATTATGGCGGGGTAGCTTAACACATACACACGCGCATGAGATGGGGCTAAGCAATAACAATTTTTTTGTGGTCTTGGCGACTTAGCCAGGGTGGTCGGGGGCGCTGGGCCCAAACGTCAAGCCTGGGTCACATCAACCCCCGTGGCCCACTCTTCTCTCCTCCTCTCCTAACTGCGTAGGTGATTCTCCGGGTGGTAATACGATTGTTCGGCGTTGGAACATATTTCACTTATTCTGTTATACGAAAACAAAGATATATATATAAATTTTTTTTTGGTTCTCCTTTCAGCTTTAGGTACAGGAAGGACAACGGTTGCTTCAGCCCTAAGGTCGTAACCTTTTTGTTTTTTCTGTCTTTCAGCTTTCAATTTCATTAGTCCGTCCGTCCGTCCGAAGTCAATATTTAGTCCGTCCGTCAGTCCGGTGTATAATTGACACAGATTACTAGCATCTAAAGGACGTGGGTGACAAGAACCACCCCAATCCGACTGTACACTAGCGGGAAAATGCTGTGTCGTCACCCACAGAAGTCCTGGTGATGATTTTTGTGACAAGGTATGCGGGCTGCAGGGTCTCCTAATACTCAGGTGGAAGTGAGTGTGGGTAGAACTGTCAGCGGGCATACCTCTTCGTTACACAGGTCGCTTTAAAGTTTCGCGGCCGGGAAATGTGTTTTTCTTTAATTTGTGCTATTTTTAATGTGGAATTCAAAAGAAAATTAGTTCAATAGGTAAGTGATAGTTCACTTTTGTTATTACTTAATTGAATTTCAAAGAAAACCTTAACAAATTATAAATGGATTTCATGTGATTTGTTGAGGTTATCTTTGTTTATGTTCTTGTTTTATTCTTTATTGACATGGAAATTTACTTATATGTATGTTTTATTATTAATTCATTTTATTCTTATTTTTAGTCTCCGTCCACCTTGATAAGGTGCAGGGATTCCGCATTTCGTTTGCTAGTTAGGATAGGAGCATTGGATGTTGAAGATGGGAAGTTCCAGGAAGCAACTCTATGTAATCTGGAGAAGTATTTCGCATAAATTTGTACGTTCTTTATAAAGTTTTTATTTCATTATTTAAGCTTTACTTTCATATTTAATGGTATATGCTGGATGCTTTCGACAGGATTATTTAAACGCTAGATGTTTCAAACGGAACATTACTTAGGATCCAGCTTTAACGTCGTTGGATTTTTCCTAGACCAGCTTCTGGGTAAGTCTTTGTGGAACAGTCGGTGATATAGTCTTATTGAAGGACGAAAGGGTTCCCAGCGGTAACAGGGCTTTGGGACGAATAACGAAAACATACCCGGGAAATGATAATCTTGTTCGTGTTGTTGATGTGAAGACGAAAAATGGCGAACTTAAACGCCCTATCGCGAAACTCTGTTACCGATAAACTCACAGGATGAAAACATTTGATATTACCCTATTTATAAAATGAATTATGTTATTTTTATTTAAGAGTACACTAATTTATATATTTGAAACACTTATCTTTATCAATGAATTATGTTTACATATAAAGAAAATGTGCAACATTTTTATTTATTGAAATCCTCTGTTCATGTCCTTCCCTTCTTCCCACACAAGCACTGTAGTACAACTAAAATGAAAGAAACAAAATTGACACACATATCGACTTGAAGGTTAAGGTAACTTTCAACGACTTCATCCACATCCGATAATTCTCCACGGTCATCATATTCTTGATCTGTTGCAATTGTAGCGAAGAGCGCGCCCATTGTCAGCCCTACCTACATCCATCTTGCAATGAATGGAGATAGGCGCTGCAATTGACACCTCTTGCTGCAAAATCATCTTGGGACTCATGTGGGTGGCCGCACAGCGAATATGCCGCTAGCGGTCAGCCGGCTTGGGGTGGTTCTTGCCACCCACATCCCTTGATACTTGAAAAGCTGTGCTAAATGAATAATAATACAAAAAAACTGAATCCTCGTTGTCGGACTTCAGACGGACGGACATACAAGGTTAAACTCTTCAACTCGACATGGCTTGCCTCCACTGGTGCAACCTGAAAATTAAAGAGCTGGAAGTGACGAAATTTAAATAATGTCAGCGATGCGGTGTGCTGAAAATAAAAAAAATAAATAAAACGAAAGAACAACGCCGTACAAGTGTCTAACCACCCGGAGAAGGCACGACGCCGAGAGAGGGAGAGAGAGTACGTGGACCTCGGATAGATGTGAAGTCCTGACTGGACGTAAATTGGACCCATCGCCCCCATCCACCCTGGCTAAGACGTCGCAGCCAACATAAAATTCTTAGCCCCATAATAGACGTGTGTGCGCCCGAGGATCTCACCGCATGGCCTCACCGCCGCCCCTCATCGACGAGAATTAGTAAGCCATTGATCTAAGCATCATAATCGGCGGGAAAGCGTGAAGAAGAGAGAAGAAGGAAGGAAGAATATATAGTATGTTCAAAAATAAAGAAAATAAACAAAAAACATACATAGGCACACATATGTATATTCGCCCCTTTCTCTCACCTTATTTTGCTCCTTTACAAATCTTCTCACAAATCTCGTATACACTTCGTCGTACTTCCCTACATAATAAAGCTAGCTGGTGACTTAAGCTAGGCTAGACCCCTACTAACTAACCTTAACAGTAGCTATGTAATTATCCTAACTATTCCAATGATAGTAAATAGTATCAGGAACAGATCATGTGCTTACCATATACAAACTAAAGAGTTAAGTAACAAATAATGAGAAAACTTACTTAGGTGTGGGCATACTACCCTACGCGGAGAAATCCCTTGCTGGAGTAGGCTGGAGCTGGTGGGGGTGCACCCTTTCGATATTCTTCACATGCCAAACTGGATCAGCTGCTTCGCTTCTTGTAGTTTGCGTTTGTGGGTACATTGACCTCTTTTTTATTTGACCCTTTTCACCTCTTTGGGTGCTTTCGGGTATACCCTAACGTCTTACTCGCTAACCTTCGCCTGCAGTTACACTATTTCGAGCGATGAAAGGACTAAACCAATACAAATGAATGTCTACATCGAGGTAAGCAAAATCAAGGTGTGCGCCGAGTATGTTCACTTTTCTTTCTTTTCCCTTTATTTAATTCCTTCGCGACAAATCGAAGGCTTATATGCACGCGATAAAGTTACGATGGAAGGTGTGAATAGATATGTCTCTGTCCATATATATCACTGATAGTTTTCACTCAAAATAGTTCTACTCTCATTATTAATAATTTTCACTCAAAAATAATTCTAATTTCCTCTTTACAGGAAAAATCGCAAATTTACGCGCACATGATAGAGTTCAAAATGAAGTAAGTACTAGTATAAACCTGTACCATTAATAATTTTCACTCAAAAATAGTTCTAGTTTCCTCTTTTCAGGAAAATCGCAAATATACGCACACATGGTAGAGTTCAAAATGAAGTAAGTACTAATATAAATCTGTACCATTAATAATTTTCACTCAAAAAAAATTCTAATTTCCTCTTTTCAGGAAAATCGCAAATATACGCACACATGGTAGAGTCCAAAATGAAGTAAGTACTAGTATAAATCTGTACCATTAATAATTTTCACTCAAAAATAATTCTAATTTCCTCTTTTCAGGAAAATCGCAAATATTCGTCCACCAAAAGAATTTATCACGAAGTAAGTATATAGATATTTATGTAGCACAAAATTTGCACCAAAATATTTATAAATTCCTCTTTTCAGGAAAACCGCAGATATTCTTCCACCAAAAGAATTTATCACGAAGTAAGTATATAGATATTTATGTAGCACAAAATTTGCACCAAAATAATTATAAATTCCTCTTTTCAGGAAAACCGCAGATATTCGTCCACCAAAAGAATTTATCACGAAGTAAGTATATAGATATTTATGTAGCACAAAATTTGCACCAAAATAATTATAAATTCCTCTTTTCAGGAACACCGCAGATATTCGTCCACCAAAAGAATTTATCACGAAGTAAGTATATAGATATTTATGTAGCACAAAATTTGCACCAAAATAATTATAAATTCCTCTTTTCAGGAACACCGCAGATATTCGTCCACCAAAAGAATTTATCACGAAGTAAGTATATAGATATTTATGTAGCACAAAATTTGCACCAAAATGATTATAAATTCCTCTCTTCAGAAAAACCCGAAAAGATTTGTGCACAAAGGAAAGTTATTACCAAGTAAGTATAAGTTATTTATATCACACCAACATTTTCACCAAAAAATAATTATAAGTTTAATCCCTCTTTTCAGGAAAACTCGAAGAGATTGGTGCACCAAAGAAGTTATTATATATACATATATGTATTTATATATCGCAAGTAAGTATAGAGTTATTTATATAACACCAAAATTTTCACCAAAAATAACACAAATAATTATAACTCTAATTCCCTCTTTTCAGGAAAACTCGAAAAGATCAAGATTTTCACCGCAGGTAATTATAATTTTAATTCCCTTAAAAATAACTATAATTTCCTCTTCAACCGAAAACTTCCAGACTTTTTGAACCGGATCAAATCATTGTCCTTCACAAAATCTCAAATCAGACTGCCCGCATGACTTAACGCAGTCTCTCTTCATCGAAACGATTTCCGCCCGTAGCCACCGGCCGGCGCACACCACTCGTTCGTTCGGGCTGAAATCGAATTTTTTTTTTTCTGCTCGCTGTATGAACGGGTGTGCGTGTATTGTTTTGCCTGCTGTTTGGTAGCAGCAAAATGTGTGCTATGCCCCAAAATTTTCTTGGAATTTCGGGCGGGCTTGCTGTAATGCATTGTATGGTGGTATCGTACGATGCATTACAGCTAGGTGAATTACCGTTTTTGTCGCCTGGATGTTGGTGGATAGCGGCAGGTTTTATGCGAAATATTTTAATTTGTGCGCGAGTTACGTTCCCACCAACTAACACATATTACATATATACATATTATTACCTGCCGCCACACATAAGTCAGCCACCTTGCATATTTACGGGAATAAACATAAAGTAGAGCACCTGGCCATCAACCTGTGAACCGGATAACGTTGCACTTTCTCACCAACAACCCAGACGCAGAATCAGCGTAATTATAAAAAACCTTAAGTTCCAATTATTAAAGGAGCATAGCTTATATTCAGTTTTTTAGCAATTCTTGTATCGTGCAGTTCAAATAAATTATCTATCAAAACTTAAAGCTTTTCAATTTAAAATTTTATTATTTTTTTTTTATTCAATTACTTGGCGAGAAACGTATTTCGCGCTCTTGCCAATTTTAGAATTTTTTTTTTTTTCGTTTATTAAAAATTTCGTTTGTTGTTGTTTTCCCTTTAGGTTTTACACTTTCTCTCTTTCTTCTTTTCAGGGTTTTTGTGATATGGAGAAGTAGCATAGGGCTACTTCTCGCAAATATTTAGGTTTTATATATATATTTTTTTTTCCGGAATTGTAATATGGAGAAGTAGTGCTACTTCTCAAAAACAAATATCCATATTTTTACCCGTTTTCAGGAATTTATAGTATGGAGAAATAGCATAGGGCTACTTCTCGAAAATTGGTAAATTTTATCTTTTCCAGGGATTTGCAATATGGAGGAGTAGCATAGGGCTATCTCTCAAAAAAAATTTATTCCCTTTTAGGTACCCGAAAATTAAATCATAAGTAGTAAAAAAAAATAGGAGAGAATAATAAAAAAAAAATTAAAGGGTGAGAAAATGAAGAAGAAAGTACAAGAAACAAGGAATTTTAATGATGGAAAGGATAAAAGAAAAAGAAAAAGAGAAAAAAGCAGAAAGGAAGCCGGGATGTAGCGTGAGAGCAGAACGCTACACAATCGGGGTAATTCCAAGGTGGGGGAGTATGTTCATAATTAGACACGACGCCACTGCAGTTTATATTCTCCACCTAAATATAAGAGGATAGACAAAGCTTGGAGATTATACACTACACAGAATCGCATCATCCCAGAGTATTCTACCATGAAGTATAAGAGACCAGTACACAGAATCAGAAGTCAACGAGATCAGCAAGCGGTAACATCTCGCCAAAGTCGGCAATCGTAGTCTTATTTTACCAAGAAAAAAAGGAAGATATTACTGGAAATTGTACCGATTGAAGTATAAATAAAGTTGTAACAAAGTTAAATTCAGTGCGTCAGGATTTATATTTCACACCCTCAAAACTCACCCGCTCCCCCAACATTATTTGTTGCGAAGGAATTTGAAGAAATTGCTGATTGCAATTTCTTCGCCTTTCAGGGAAATAGCTAACCATATTTTAAGCATAATTAGCTTATGCCTACATATGTATGAATAATTAAATAGATTATTTCTTTTTAAATTACCGTTTTTAGATAATTTAGGTATACAACAATACTTCCCTCGTGCGAAAAAGAGAATTACACCCATCCCTCGATTTGCACGGTACTCAATTTACACGGTTTCGCTTTTACACGGTTTTTAAATGAAAACAAAAAATACTCCGTCCCTCGATTTGCACGGTACTCAATTTACACGGTGTTTAAATGAAAACAAAAAATATTTATTTTAGATTTTATTTTGACTGTTTTGCAATATGCCATTTATAAATTAAAAGAGTATCATATTAACGAATGCACTCTTTTAAAAGCTCGATTAAAAGTTAATTAACGCACCCTTTTCCAAAAATTCAATCGCAGGACTTTGACGTTTGCGATTGAAGTTTGTTTTATATTTGAATTTGAATGCAAGGAAAGGAGAAAGAAAACGTCTAAGTGAAGTCTAATAACAGGTGAAAAAAGCAGTTTTGTATTTTTAATAATTTATTTGGTAATAGTGTTTTAATCTTATATAGCCCTATAATGTCAACAAAACGAAAACTGATTCCCAAGCAAAGACAAGCAATTAGTTTGGAAAAGAAAATTGATATTTTAGACAAACTAAAATCTGGACAAGGCTCAACATCGGTACAATCAAGGCTGCCTGACTATCCGAAAGGATAGCGATATCTCTCCCCTTAATTTGCATATTTAGGGCTAACTTCGCTGCCATTGAGAAGGCGAAGACTTCAGCCTGGAAGACAGTGGTGTGCCTTCTAAGTGAGTACTCCATTCCATAAACAGGCTGAGGAAAGTAGACACCTGCCCCAGCTCCCTAATTAGTGAGAGAGCCGTCGGTGAAAATTTTTAGAGAAGACGGGGGAAGGCACGATAAGGCACCTCCCTCAGTCCACGATTCCCTTGCAGGAAAGCTTACAGAGAAACGACGCCCGAAACGAAGCTCTGGTACCATCGCATCCCGTGGCATACCGGCCAGAGGGTTTTCCAAGTCCAGCCGATATGCCATAGAGCAATGAGAAGAGCCAGTCCAGCCGCCCTCCCAACATCCCCATAAGCGCAATATGCACACAGAACTTTTGGCCTCTGCCTGAATGACAAGATCCAGGGAAGGCAGATTGAGTAAGACCTCAAGAGCCGCAGTAGCCATAGAGCGCATGGGGCCCGTAATTCCCAAGCAAGCAAGCCTTTGCAGGCCCGCCAGCTTCCGGATCGCAGTCTTCACAAGCGTCCTCGGCCACCATACACACGAGGTATATGTGAGCATGGGTCTGACGATCGAGGTGTACATCCAATGCACAGCCCTCGGTGTCATGCCCCATGTGCAGCCAAAGGTTCTCCTGCATTGAGCGAAGACCCTCATAGCCGCATTAACTTTTTCTTCTACGTGCATTCCCCATGTCAGCTTCGAGTCAAGGAAGACTCCAAGGCGGTTGACATGAGGAGAGAGTTGCAGAGTGTGTCCAAAAAGCTTTGGAAGAACAAAGTACCCCAGCTTACGTCTTCTGGGGAAGAGCACCAAGCTGCACTTTGTAGGGTGCACTGTCATATCATGACGGGTGCACCAGTCCTCAACAATATTGAGGCCTCGTTGCATGAAGGCACAGGCAGCAGCCATGCTATGCCTGGAAATGGGCAGGAGGATGTCATCCGCATACACTTCACATGAGAATCCCGCGTTTTTCAGTACCGTGATGAGTGAGTCAACCAACATACACCAGAGTACTGGGGATAGCACGCCCCCTTGCGCGCACCCTCTCTTCACCAGCACACTGAGAGAGGTTCCGCTGCCTACATCAACAGGTAAGTATCGTCGTGTTAACGTTTGGTTGATCCATCGCACAACAGTGCGGTCAACACCATGTCGACGAGCTGCCTCACATAGCGACTCGGGCGTGGGCTTTTCAAAAGCCCCCTCGATGTCCAGAAAGGCTCCTAAGGTAAACAGTCCACGATCCAGTCCCCGTTCAATGACAATTACCATTGAGTGAGAGCCGTCTCCGTAGATCTGCCCCTCCGGTAAGCGTGCTGTGAGGTATTTAAGGGAGAAGCACCACGCTCTCAGCTTTAAAGGCCGAGAGGGCTGTAATTGACCATTTCACCTTCTCGACATCAACTACCTTGGCGGCAGTGGACCAATCTCCACCAGTGCACAGAGGTAGCGGATAATCGGAACCTGCTTGCAGGTCTTCAGCATTGAAATTTCAAAGAACAATAAAAAATGCGCTCAGTAAATATGAAGAAATTTATAAGAATACCCGCCAAAGTAAGCAAATGTTGATTACCGATTTCGTACCATCCAAATGTAAATCAGTTGTTATTAGAAATAAAAGAAATGGCTGCGCTGACTAACGCTAATACATGAGGTTTGATGAACTATTTGTAATCTATCATTACGTTTGGAAAATGTATAATACTGAAACAATATTCATTTAATCACTTCAACTAGAAAAATAAGATTTGTAGGACTAACACATTAATTATGATAAAAGGTATTGTAATGAGTGGCGGCCCCAAACTCCCTTTTTATTCTCATACTAACAGTATGACGAGGCCACTCATTACTTTCCCTAGAAAAGATAAAATATACTTTCCCTAAAAAAAGGATGGAAAAAGAGACATAAAAAGCAGCACGCAAGACATGTGACAATCAAGCCAAGCCAGTAATACACATTACTAAAGGCGGCCGTGAAAAAATCTCAGAAATGCTGTCATGAAGCAACACAAAACATTAAAATCCAATTGTGTGCCATGAAGCAACCAAATGTTCTATTTCCTCTAGCATAAGGAAATACCAACGCTCAATTGCAAACAATCGAGCGTATCAAATTGCATAACAAATGACTGCAGTAAACAATTTCTCTTCCTCAGTCAAAAACCCCAACATATGGTCAACTGGGCCACTAAGATACTATGTACATACATGAAATTGTTTACATGAGAATATTTCAAGCATTCTCGGAGGGGAATGTCTTACGAAAGCATTAAGTACTCAAGAACTTTCTTGTCAAACGTTCTCAGTAGGGAAAGCTTGAAAACTGATAGGAACAAACATAAATTAAGAACGAGTATCGAAGAGATACTCGCTAATTCCTATAAGAATTTCCCGAGGTGGAAAACTCAAAATGTCTTACTGCTACTGTGATTCGCTGGAAACGTAGTAAAGGGGCGCGGTTTCTTGTAAATAGGAAATACTCAGCTACTGATCATGAGAAGATGGCGTAACCCTAAAGTATAAATTTCCGATCATTTTGTACGATGGAGGCTGTCAATTTCAATAATTTAAAAAATCAAGAACTACTGATAAGATTCCCCCGACCAACGGTAAGGAATCTATCAGCTAACTCTATAAGTGAACCTATATATATATTGTAGTAGGACAGTGTGTATTTTCAATAAAAAGAATCAAGAGTGTAATTTTAGTAGTAGAATAATTAACAGATTAAAGTGTTAAGTTCTTAATAACAGAACAATTAAAAGAATAAGTTTGTATTCCAAATAAGAGAATTAAATGTGGACAGAATAAAATCAAAGAACTACCTACAGAGTAAAAGTGATAGTTTTTTCTTCTACAAATAACCCAGAAAAGGGCAGGTGATCTTCCTCGATTACGCGAAGCACTCCCTCGTCCTGTTGCCCATCAGTCGCGCAACAGTATTTCGTATATAAAATTTTTAAAAAAATATAGCAATGTGCAAATCAATCAGCAAAATGAAAAGAAAGGCAACAACTTACATGGGTTTTTGTTGTGGATCCACCGAAGAGGCGCCTCCCAGATGTTTCCGCATGCCACTGTTAATTAAAATTGTATTCTAAAATTTTTGGTTATTATACGTCTAACTGTAATGACCGGAGCTTCAGCAAAAATTCAATTCGTAGCAAAAAGTTTTTGAAGGATTTGTGGTTATATATCGTCGATTGTGGCACTTATCCTTAAAATTTTCCAGCAATAGTGATGGTATTCCATCGCAGCAAACTAGTAGAAATTGATTATTAACACTCGTTGTTACTCTTAAATTTGTTTTTGAAGACACTTCGTAAGATAAATAGTAAACGTTCGCAAGAGGAGTCTTCACAGGATCCTTTTTCTTTCCAAAAACAACAAAAAATTCACTGGTTCGTTTTATGTAACTACTCAATACACTTGATCGAATGGGCGCTTTAGATTGAGCACTATACATGTTTGGGATATAATCCATGGCCATAAGACAAGCGAAAACAGTCATCACTATTTTTGGTTTTACCTGTGTTATATCTTCGGGAAGAGCATATACCCTGGCCACAATCTTGCGTGCCCTTGTTGTCACTTGCCCGTTCGTGCTCCACGGTTATAGGTAGAGAAGCGGTCGGAGAAAAGGTTTGTAGTAAAACTTCAATCACAGCTTCTTTCTTTTCGGTTGAATATTTATTTTTCGACACGAGATCTTTTAATTATAAATTAGAACTCTTATCAGTATCCGTTTCGAGTCCCTTGATTTATATACTTTGGACACAAAAATCTTTTTTAATACAAATATGAATTTTTAGACACACAAATCTTTTTATTATAGACTTGAATTTTTATCAAGATTCGATTGGAGTACTTTATTAAATTATTGGTAAAAATACTTTAGACACAAAATTCTTTTTGTTACGAATTACATTTAGAAACAAATATTTTAATCCCGAAACTTCTCTTGGCGGATTTCAAAAAACGACTCCCCGAGGTTTGGGCAAATTGCACCCAGGTACCCACGATCGCTTCAAAAGCTCTTTTTTCTTTTTTTATTGTTTTCTCACGACGTTGAAAAAACGTACGTGAGAAAATGCAAAACTTCTTTGATGCGAGCTATATGCATCAATGCAAAACTGTAATCTGATATCCACTTGTGCAGCCGTCTTGAAATATTAATTTTAAGAGGGCACGAATAATTTTGATAATTGTATGTATGTATGTACATACAATTAGATTGGATTAAGTAGGTAATGTACGTATGTACATAGTACATACGGAAAAAAGTAAGAAGACACTGTATGTAGGTAAGTGTGAGTGGAATGTGTGTCTGATAACAAAGTGCAATTTATGCTAAATTGCATTTTGTTATAATATGGGAATGCATTTCTAAATGCATTTTAAATTTTAAATGAGATTTAAAAATGAAATAATTTTTCATTTTCAGGGTCAATTAATGGTACATCAATATATCGTATTGGACGATATATTGATGTATCGGTATTATGGTTGTGATTCGGGGCATTGGGCACCTGAGTCACAACATCCCTCCCCTGGGGAAAACAAAATTTATTCTTTATAGAAGAAAACTTTCTTTCTCCAATAGTAATAAATTTTAATTGAGATTCTGGACAGTTATTTTATAGGTAAACTTATCTACATGCGTAGTTACATATATTAATTGAAAGGCACACCATATATTGCCTTGTTTTTAATTAAATAAAAAAAATGATTTTAGTATATTTAAAGTTAACAGAATCGTCTCCACAATCACATTATATTATTATTATAGGTTCTAAGCTAGTATAAAAGTACACCAATAATACTAGAATTTTAATTATACAGTGTTCCGTACTTTTTTATTTCTTTCATTTATTATTTATTTATATAATTTTCAATTAGTTATTTTTTTTTATTTCTTTATTTGTATGTTTTTCTTCTTATAATAGTAGCACTATTTATTTGTAATATGTGCTTTTGTTTTTGTTTTTATACAAATTTAAAATTATATCCTCCTTTGTATTTAATACATTGCTATTTCTACACGTATATATATTTTTCCTTTACATAATTTAGCGAAAGGAAGGAAAAAAAAATATTAACACATATTCACCCTTATTCCTGTTACCCTCCTTTCTTTCTGTACATATTTTTTTATTTTTTTTTTTTTATATTTCCATACTTACTTTTCTTTCATTGTTTTATTCAAGTACATTTAATTGCACCCTCGTTAAATGAGTTACAAAAGAAATTCAAGAAAAATTAAGAAATTTATTATTATTTTTTTTAGTGTTCTGAGATAATACGCAGTCCGAGTTTGCCTTGAGACCTTGAGATTTGTTTTAGGAAAAATAGAGAGGAGAAAAGAAGGGGAAAAAAATATAGCATAAAGGCAATAATGCGTTTGATTTCATATGTGCCCTTTTCGTTTTCATGAGCTGCAACTTTATGCTTATGTTGAGTTTTGCTTCTCGATTTTATTTATTGTTGCTTATCTCGATATTGCCGGGCTTTGGGTTTTGGTATGTTCGCTTGTAGATGTTGGGTGTATTCAAATTCGCCTGCGCTCTAGCTTGATTCCTTGTTACCACATTTACGCAGGTGGTAGGTTCTGCGAAATTTTCGCTACTATCTGGAATAGCTCTGCTGATAGCGTCTGCATTTGTGTTGACTTGCCTGATTTAAGGACTATCTTGTAGTCATATTCCTCAAAACGTATTCTCCATCTCATTAGTCTTGAGGAGTGGTCTTTCAGATTCATGAGCCATACTAATGGTTTATGGTCAGTTATAATTGTAAACTGTCTGCCATAAACGTATGGTCTGAATTGCTCAACTGCGAAAACGATAGCTAAGAGCTCTTTCTCTATAGTTGAGTAACGAGGCTCTGCATCATTGAGATCTCGGCTCACATAGGCGATTGGATGATCTCCTTGGTCATCAACTTGTGAAAGAACAGCTCCGATGGCGTAGTCAAAATCTTTGTCAAAATCGGGATATGATAGAATTGTAATAAGTTTATTGCGTAATTCGCAAAATGCTTCATCACAAATTGCGTCGAACTTGAAGGGGATATCTTTTTTCAAAAGGTTTATAAGTGGTTTTGCAATTTTGGAAAAATTTGGTATAAAGCGGCGATAGTAGCCGACGAAACCAAGGAAAGCTTTTATATCTTTTTCCTTCTTCGGTCTAGGATAGGACTGAACTGACTTAATCTTCGCTGGGTGTGGTTTGACTCCATTTTCTGTAATAATGTGCCCTAAATAAATAATTTCCTTTCTTAGGAAGTGGCACTTGTCGGGTTGAAGTTTGAGGTTGAAATCACGAAGGCGGCTAAATACTGCTGTGAAGCTGGAATTGTGGTCTTTGAGATTGTATCCATGGACTACAATATCGTCCATTTATACGAAGCAATAGATGCCTTGAAGGCCAGATAAGACATTATTCATGGCTCGTTGAAAAGTAGCAGGGGCTCCTTTTAAACCAAATGACATACGATTGTATTCGTAGTGGCCATAGGGTGTGCTAAAGGCAGTTTTCTCCCTGTCCTTCGAGTCCATTTTTATCTGGTGAAATCCACTGGCTAAGTCGAGTGTGGTAAAATATTTCGACTTCCCCAACTGGTCTAATATATCAGTGATATTAGGCAGTGGGTACGCATCTCCAATAGTAATGTCGTTAATTCGACGAAAGTGTAGCACTACTCGCCACTTTTTGTTTCCATTCTCAACTGGTTTTTTGGGAACCAGGAGAAGTGGAGAATTCCAGGGACTATGTGAAGGTCTGAGGATGTCTGACTCAAGCATTTCTTATATTTGCCGATTTATTTCCGTTCGGCTTGCCTCAGGAAGTCTATAAGGCTTGGTATAAATTGGCGGTTTGTCTTGGAGGGTCTCGATTTTGTGGGTAATCGTATCTGCATATGAAAGGAAATCCCCTTCTATGAAGAAGACATCGTTGAATTCCCTACAGATATTGCGAACACTCTCAGATTCCTCTGAATTACAGTGATCCAATTTGATAAGGTTTTGCAGCTTAATTATTCTGCCCTTAATTGGATCTCTTTTAGAGTCTGTGGAGATGACCACAAAGTCGTCCAAGTCTTGGTAAACTGGGTTCACCTCGTAAGGTGCCAGATCGGCGTCCTCCTCATTTGTGTTGAGGATTAGGACTTTTGCCATACCGTTGACTGGTTCGACTATCGAATTTGCAAGAAATAAACCTAGCCTTATTTCCTTCTTGAAACAGACCGATTGATTTTGAATAGAAGGAGTTGGAATTTCAATGATGAATTCTGATCGAGTCGGAATTTTAATTTTATTTAATTTATCCGATTCTTTCGGATTTTTAAAAGAAAGGAGATATGATTCCAACTTTTGTGGAATTTGGAAGGAGTTATACTATGATTCTGACTCGATAGAATTTGAAGGAGATAAAACTTTATTGAAATTCTTTGACTTCTTTGATTTTATCTTGGAATTCACTTTTTGTGAATCTATTGATGATGGAGATAGAATTTTACTAGATGCAGCCTTTTGTGCGACTGTAGATGAAGATATACTTTTATGTTCTTGCTTCATATCTTGTGAAGCTTTGGATGGAGATAGAATTTTATATAATTCAGCCTCTTGTGCGGCTATAGATGGAGATAGATTTTTATTAGTATTAATATCGGAGAATGTTATCTCCGTATATAATAGGCTTTTTGTTTGAGACATCTTTTCTGGGTCTTCGCTTTTCAAATAAACGTATGGATAATTGGAATAATATTCTTCGTACGGATAAGATGAATCAGATTCATTAACATCCAGAGAAATGAATTTATTTTTATAGTCGATACTCGCATTGTATCGAGATAAAAAATTATGACCAAGCAGGCCATCGTATGAGAGGATGGAGTTATTTCTCACTATTTGAAATGGGTGATCTAAGATGGAGTTATTATTATTCGAAGATTCTAAATTCAATTTAGCAAAGATGAGCCCTTCCGTAGAAGTGGACAAAGTATTTATATTGCAGACAGCATCTCTGTAGCAGATACTGTCTGGCCTTAATGGATGTAGTTTTATTAAACTGATCTCTGCTCCTGTGTCGATTAAAAAAGTAATTTTTGGAGCAGAGCAGATATCGACAGGCAAAGAAATTGTTAAGGAATTATTATTTACTTGGATTGGGATACGTATCAATTTTGTTCTGACTGTGTCGATATTGTTTCGGGATTCCTGTGGACTTGTGCTGTAGTTTCTATGTGCGAGAGGTTGCCGAATGAAACCCCCCGCTGCATCCAGTTTTCCTGACTGGATGCCGATGAATTTTTGTTGTCCTTCCTATTTGGAGATGGCGATCTAGCCGAGATATTGGGATTATTATATCTCGGCGGTGAAGTTCGACTTTCCTATTTTGAGGCTGTCTTTCAGCCGTGTTTGTTGGTGGAGTATTGTTCACCTTCTGGAAATTATATTGATTTCCCTGATTGTAGCCAGAACGACTGTTGTTCGCGGCACTTGTCCGGCATTCCTCGATTGTATGTCCCATCCGATGACAATATCGACATGAAGGAGATTGTGATGGATATTTAATTTTATTAAAATCTGGAGAGCGTTGTAATTGGGGGCTTAGCTTTGGAACTGCATTGAAATTTTGCGTGGTGCGTTGTATGACTGGGCAACTTGATGCAGCATGCCCCAGTCTATTACATTTTTGAAGCAACGAAGATTTGAATTCATTGTTTGCGCAAATGGAGTTTGATTAATCTTGTTTTGTGCATGGGAAACAAGTTGTTTCTGCTCTAAACGTGATGCATGCTCCAAGATGTGTGATTTTAAAGCAGAAAAGGATTTATCGGAATGCTTTGGCTAAGGTCTGTAATTGTGGATTGGATAACCCATCTTCAATTGCTCTCACCGTAGGAGCACCTTGTCCGTTGTATAGGAATGTGTTGCTTCATTTAGCTTGGTCAATGTTGTATTTAATCTGTGCAAAAAGTCTTTTACACTTTTCTCTCTTCTTTGTCTGGAGTTAGTCAATTGAGATTGTAGTGTGGACCTAGGGGTTTTGACTTCGAAAGTTTGGGCCAATAGCGATTTTAACTGAGGCCAATCTGAGATTTGATTGTATCTGTAAACGTCGTATGCCTCTGCGGATAATTTACTCCTTATTAAGCTAAGGAGGGAGTGTTTTCCGATCGCCGTCGTTGCTGTTGCGTATGTGTCATCACAACTTGAAATAAATTTGTGGAGATCTTTCGGATTTCCATTGAAATTTGGAATTATTGTTTTCGCTTCAGATGGGAAAAAACTTGATTGGTCTCTGAAAGAGACATTGTGGTGATGATCTGTGGAATTATTTGTAGTATTCGTCACATTTTGGAATCGAGAGTCCAATTGTTCTTGCAGCGCAATTACAGTGTCTAAGAATGATGTTTCCATGTTTATGTAAACATCATTTGCGAAGTATTCGCTGTCTTTGTCGTTTGGGCCAACATTCAAGATTATTTCATTGTGTGGTTCTTCAAAATCATCCCAATATTTGTGCAACGAGTTTAATTTTGGGTTTAGATATGCCTGGGTTGCAGTTGCAAGTGAATTATTATCTATAGACTGGAGATTGATCTTTGTCTGTGCTGTCTTGGTTTTCAGCTGCAGTTGTTTTTTGAGAAGTTTTTGGAGGTGGGACGTAAAACGGGTTATTTTTGCGCTCTGTGTGGATTGATATGGATTTCAACCTATCAGATAGAGTTGCCTTTGTAAGATTGTACCAGTCCGCCGTTTTGTCATAGCATGACTGCTTAAAATAATCATGAGTTTCAGTAAAATTTTCATGATCTTGAATCAGGGTTTCAATTTTTTTCAAATGAGCCCATAGTTCTTCCAACTGTTGGAGGTTTCCAGAAGTAAAATCTGAAGTCCTTTTAGGTTCATTCGCTCTGTGATAGTCGGCCAGAATTTGTCTAATTTCTGTCATTTTTGGGACTTGTGACAAGCAGAGCTCATCGAAAGATTTGTTTTCTTCTGTCATGATAGGTTCGTGAAGTAAAAGGTGGAGAACTAGGTGGAAATATAAAGAGAAATTATAAGATAGAGTGTGTCTGTTATTATTATGGAATAATTTTAGGTTTAGATTTGTTTAAATTTGGGGAACTATAAGAGACGCGGCAAATTTTTATGGGCCAAAGAAAAGGTAGACAAGTAGAACACAAATAGTTAAATTTCTCTACAGCAATAAGCAGCTGTTAAGTTGGTTATGCGTAAATAATTATGTATAAGTAAAAGTGTTTCAGTAATCTGTAATATGTGTGAAAAACACAGTAATAAGAAGGTGGATAATTTGTTTGATTTGTCAATAATAAGAGGATTAATTTATTTTAATTGGATATAGAGAGAGAAAGAGAGAAAAAAAAGCGTTTTTAATAAATTTTTTTTTTTTTTTATAAATTATAGCGGGAGAAGTAATAAAATCTCAATGCAAGTAAAGAAAAAGAAATCGCTCTTTCCAACCAAAATCTTTCTCCTGATCGATAGGTATATGAAGATCTATCGCAGGGGATCGATATTTGATTTTTTTTTCGAAGTCCTCTGGCCAGCAAGCTCACGAGGTCTTACCGCAGAGGTCGCTTCTAGGAAGAAGGTATCTTAATTTTTATTTATTGAATTAAATGTTTATGCAAGTTACTGGAATGAATATCTAAAAAAAAAATTTTAGTAATAGGATTAAGAAATATTTATGGGATCACTTATTTGAATTAAAATCTCTTACTTGTGTATTCACTTGTATATATGTGCTGTACGCTTTATAGGCTAAACGAATTAATTAATAGAATATTTGAGAGAAAAAGAAAACTTTACATGTTTGTAAGGGTATATGTATAAAAATGAATTTCATATAAGAAAAAACGGCTTTAACTGTACCTTTAACTCTATCGAATGTCGTTTGCTTGGTATTGATTAATGTTGGTTAATGATGAAGATGGTGTTTTGTGTTTTTGGTTTTGGGTTTTGCGTTGGACTTCCTCGCCGTTGTAGGTGTTATTGTTTTGGGTTGTCAAAAATTGGAAGTGTTGTTCTGTCGTCCTGGTCGATGTCTTCTTCTGGTCGTCCTACCTTCTTTACCAAACGTCTTGTTGAGGCAGGGATGATGCCTCCTTCGGTCCCACGGTGAGCGCTTGGGCGCTTAAACTTTTAACTCCTCTAAGTACCTCCTGGGTACCCGGGCTAATTTTTTTTTTATTTTTATTACTAGTTTCTTTTTAATTTATTTGTTTATTTTTTTACATTTAAATTATAGTTTTACGAAACTTTTATTTTATTTGATTTAATTTTAATTTATAGGCACTGATTTTATATTACTTTGGGTTCGGTTACCCCTGCCATCAGTTGATGTCACTTGCCCGCTCGTGCTCCCCGGTTATAGGTAGAGAAGCGGTCGGAGAAAAGGTTTGTAGTAAAACTTCAATCACGGCTTCTTTCTTTTCGGTTGAATATTTATTTTTCGACACGAGATCTTTTTATTATAAATTAGAACTTTTATCAGTATCCGTTTTGAGTCCCTTGATTTAATTACTTTAGACACAAAAATCTTTTTTAATACAAATATGAATTTTTAGACACACAAATCCTTTTATTATAGATTTGAACTTTTATCAAGATTCGATTCGAGTCACTTTATTAAATTATTGGTAAAAATCTTTTATAATACAAATATGAATTTTTAGACACACAAATCCTTTTATTATAGATTTGAACTTTTATCACGATTCGATTCGAGTCACTTTATTAAATTATTGATAAAAAAACTTTAGACACGAAAATCTTTTTTAATGCAAATATGAATTTTCAGACACACAAATCTGTTTATTATAGATTTGAACTTTTATCAAGATTCGATTCGAGTCACTTTATTAAATGATTGGTAAAAATACTTTAGACACAAAAATCTTTTTGTTACGAATTACATTTAGAAACAAATATTTTTATCCCAAAACTTCTCTTGGCGGATTTCAAAAAACGACTGCCCGAGGTTTGGGCAAATTGCACCCAGGTACCCACGATCGCTTCAAAAGCTCTTTTTTCTTTTTTTATTGTTTTCTCACGACGTTGAAAAAACGTACGTGAGAAAATGCAAAACTTCTTTGATGCGAGCTATATGCATCAATGCAAAACTGTAATCTGATATCCACTTGTTCGCCCGTCTTGAAATATTAATTTTAAGAGGGCACGAATAATTTTGATAATTGTATGTATGTATGTACATACAATTAGATTGGATTAAGTAGGTAATGTACGTATGTACATAGTACATACGGAAAAAAAGTAAGAAGACACTGTATGTAGGTAAGTGTGCATACCGTGTGAGTGGAATGTGTGTCTGATAACAAAATGCAATTTATGCTAAATTGCATTTTGTTATAATATGGGAATGCATTTCTAAATGCATTTTAAATTTTGAATGAGATTTAAAAATTAAATAATTTTTCATTTTCAAGGTCAATTAACGGTACATCAATATATCGTATTGGACGATATATTGATGTATCGGTATTATGGTTGTGATTCG
Source organism: Dioctria linearis (assembly GCA_963930735.1). NCBI lineage: Eukaryota > Metazoa > Arthropoda > Insecta > Diptera > Asilidae > Dioctria > Dioctria linearis. The sequence goes on from OZ005744.1 coordinate 50,885,854, forward strand.
GGGCATTGGGCACGTGAGTCACAACACCCCCGATATTGCGTATTTTGCGTTGGCCAATTTATCCTCGTCAGAACCATCCAGCTTAACCAAATCGTAATTAATACAGCCCTCCTTAATCGCATCAATAAGATCGATCACAATTTTGCCATTAGAAATACTTGAATCTTGGAAGCTTTTTCGTGCGTTCACAAAATTACACTTCACACCTTTTTCAGCCAGCTCGCAGGAAGCGTTCTTCTTTCTTTCTTTTTTTGGGGCCCTCTTTCGACTCTCGATTTGGGTGCGTTCGGCGCGTTTCGATCTCCATCCATACAGAAGATAGTTCGCGCCCACCTCGTGCTGCTACGGGTCACTTAGACGTTTATCTAGCTCAGTGTAGCATATTGCTATATACACTGCTCTACGACCATAACAAGGCAGAGTGGTCTAGACAACCCGTGGTTCAGACAACGCTGAAAAATAGTCGACTGACCTAGCCGGTCTTATACATAGGCGTCATCGCTGCGGGCGCCCAATGTGTGGCTCGACCCACGACCCATAAAAGCATTTCTCGTTACTCCGTGTAGGTGGATGCTACAGATTATTCAAGCCGGTCGGCTATGCTGGACAGCTGACGCATTGAGGGTACATCCTTGAAGTCCCGCCAGTCTCTGACCAGACCTCGACATCCCTCTCCGCGTTGGAACCCAAGGGTGCATTGACAAGCTGGTAACCCAAAAAATCCAGCCGGTCAATGCCTCTCTGTCTTCCTTCACCACGGTCAGTAACCTAACCACTGGTCACAGAGTTTCCCCAGCACTGACATCTCACTCTGATCTCCGACCGACGATTGTTCATGGGTGTGCCCCCAAGGCGTCGTTGAAGTAGGGACGTTGCTGCTTTCCGTCCTTAAATTGATAAAGACCGTAGACAGGGTTGAATTCCAACAGGTATATCACCCACCATTGACGGGGCAATAGGAGGGCTTCGCGATATCCTATAGTTTACCAGTTAAGCTGGCTAGATGCCTTCTTAGGGCTACCAGGATCTAGATTTGGGTCTACCATGGCCAACGGTTGCCGATTACCGAAATGTTGCAGACGGGCAGACAAAGAAAAATCCTCCTAATGAAGCCAATCCAGAAGGGATTATAAAAAGTTTATCTACTCATAAGGGTTAGGGGTATGTGGACGAGGTTGAATTCCAACAGGTATATCACCCACCAATGACGGGGCAATAGGAGGGCTGCGCGATATCCTATAGTTTACCAGTTAAGCTGGATGGATGCCTTCTTAGGGCTACGAGGATTGAAAGTGATAATAGCCGAATGATGTGTCCGAGAATATGAATATCATGGCCTGATGTATTTGGCGTGATAGACTCCTACCGTTTTTCCTTACAGAACTTCAAGCTCGTATAAGGAGTTTCCTTTCTTTGACTTAACCCGATACTTTACAAATTTTCGTCCTAGTTTAGTACTAGTCTGCTGTTGAAAATTGCTTTGGGCAAAATTCCGTCTGAACACTTCTTGACACACTTCGAAATTAACAGGTTCGCTCTGAGATTATAAGCTTTTGAACCTTGTTCGAACGCGTGGTGTAAGTTCTCCTGCACTCTCGCACGGATCAATCTCAATTTATCTTCAGCATCCACTTTCAGAGGCTCATTAAGAGTTCCAAGGCTCCTTAAGATGGAATAGGAGCTCGCATGCTCAATCATTTGCTGACCGAAGAGTGATCGGTAGGGAGAGAAACCAGTTGCTTGGTGGAAAAAATCTCCTGAGCGAACTAGCTATGTGGCTCAGCTTCTCATCCCACTTTGTGTGTTGCTTCCGGATGTATGTCTTAATCCCTGACAAGAGAGACCTGTTCACTCGCTCCGAGGCGTTTGCTTGCGGCGAGTAAACTGCCGTTCGCAAGTGCTTTTGAGCCGAACAAACAAAACTGGACTCCATTGTCAGAGACTATCGTTTCCGGGACACATGGAATATTTCGGTTTTTATGAACTGGCACACATTGAGAGTAGATGCCTTTCTCATAGGTTTGAGAATCGGGAATTTTGAAAAGTGGTCAAGATCTATCAGTATGCAGACATTTCCCTTCACTGACCGAGGATATGAACCTAGGAAATCGATGTACAACTTTTGCCAGGGTCTTTCTGTCACAGACTGGACTCCCATAGGTGGTCTAAGAATGGTGTTGGGGGCTTTGGTTTTACACACGTCACAGGCGCCTACGTAGTTTCTGACATCAACTGTCATTCGTGGTCAGTACAGGTGTCTTCTTAGACGTCCCAGTGTTTTCCCTATACCTCCGTGAGAATCTAGTGGCGGGTCATGCGCTCTTGAAATAACGTCGTCAAGCCCTCGTGCGATCCAAAGCTTCCAGACTTCTTCTTCCTGAATCGGATCGCCTGTTCTCGGAACAGTCCGGACAGACGAAGCCATCCCTGACGCAAATATCTGGTAGTTTGCCAGAAGCTGTTTTAACCTTATGGCTCAGCTCCTCATATTCCAACCAGTTGAAATATGGCGAACTATGGGCAACTTCCATGCCAGGATCTTCGGGCGTTGACAAGTTGTCGCAACGAATTCGTGACAGCGCATCAGGAACGACATTCAGGCTTCCTTTTCGGTGTTCGATGGTGAAGTCGAAACCTCGAAGCTTCAAACTCCACCGAACAAATCTACCGCTGAGGTCCTTTCAGGACATCAGCCATTTCAAGCTCACATGATCACTCACTATCTTAAACGGCATAAGTTCTATGAAGGGCCCGAATGTCTGTACACTTAAAATTGCAGCTAGACATTCCTGCTCTGTGACTGTATAATTTCGTTGTGCTGAGTTCAACTTTTTCGAGACGTAGGCTATTGGCTTCTCGTGGCCATCGTCCTCTAGTTGAAGCAGCTCTCCACCAATACCATGTTGACTCACATCACACTGTATAATGAACGACTTGGTGAAATCTGGACTCACTAACAGCGGAGCAGAGGTAAGTTTTTGTTTTAGCATTTCCGGAGACGTCTGGGCTTCAGGTGTCCATTGGAACTGACTTGGATCCTTCCAAGTGACAGTTATGGAGGCAGTTAAATCAGCATAGTTAGGGATGAACCGTTTATACCATCCCGCCATACCTAGTAGGCGTCGGGCTTGCCGAACAGTTTTAGCTGACGGATAGTCAACTACGGCTGAAATCTTATTTGGGTCAGTTCTGATTCCTCCCTTCCCGACGATAAAACCCAGGTATTTAGCCTCCTTAATGCAAAATGTACTTTTCTCAACGTTGATAGTGAGGTCAGCTTTCCTCAAACCATCCGCAACACGGGCTAGCAATGTAAGATGATGTCAAAGTCTGATGACAGAATCAATAAATCGTCCAAGTAAACGAGGACATTCTCACGAAGATCGAAGGGAATGACCGGATCCATGAGGCGGCACATAGTTTATTTAGCATTGCAAAGGTCGAATGGCATCACAGTGTACTGATAGAGAGGATGACCAGCTACTGTAAATGCGGTCTTCTCTCTGGACTCAGTGTCTAGTGGGATCTGCCAGAAAGCGTCTTTGAGGTCCAGGCATGTGATGTAGTTTGCCGGAGGAAGTCGACTCAGAAGTGCATCTATCTGCGGCAGCGGATAGGCGTCCTTCTTAGTAACGGAGTTGACCTTCTTGGCGTCAAAACAAAGCCGAACCTTCCCAGGCTTCCTCACTAATACAACTGGAGAGCTCTAAGGACTCTGGCTCCCCTCTATCGCACCCAGTGATAGCATTCGCTCTAATTCAGCATCCATCAAACTCTGTACGGCTGGTGAAATCGGCTAAAAGCGTTGTTTTATCGTAGCTGCGCCATTCGTCTCGGTCCTGTAAGTGACCAAAGATGGCTTTCCCAGACCTAAAGAGGCGAAAGAAGGGAAAAGCTGCTTAGTATCTTCTAGACGCTGTTGATCAAAACTGGAAAGCACATGGCGGTCGGTGTCAGAGGTAGCAATTAGACTTGGAGTCACTTCTGCAACTATACCCAGGACATCTGGAGCCAACCCAAATAAACGCCAGAAGTCTATTCCTAGATATAGTGCTGGTGTGAGCCCAGGAACCACGTAAAAACGCACGTTTTGGGTCTTATCACGGAAAGTGATGTCCAAGTTCACATGACCATGCACAGTCATCATGGCACCATTCCGTCCGATACCTCTTCCATTCAACCTCTGCTTCCGCAAGCTTCTCTAGAGCGCCCTAGCCTAGAATACTGACAGTGGCACCACTAGCAAGTGATTCAGTCTCAGTTCGCCCGAACAGTCTCACTTCGGCATACGGTCTAATGTCGTTTGGCATCGACACGGAAATGTGTGTCAGTTTCTTTCTTTCCTGTCTCATTTGTCGACAGTATTCCCGCCAACGAACGGTCTTTCTGGGTCCAAGGTCCAGGTCAGGATATATAATTTCAGCTAGCTCAGCTACTGAGGAGAAGATACGGTCCCGTACTGCATTGTAGTTTTTCAGACGTGTATGATAAGGCGTCAGTGGGTATAAAATAGGCTCACGCCCACTCGTCATAACAGAGCTTGTTTTAATACAGAAACGACAGGAGGCCGAATCTCCTGCTCAGTAACATTGGCAGCAAAATGTGCTGTCGGTTTTATAGGAACGTCGAAAATTAAGGACTCTTCCAAAGACGTGTCTAGTAGTGTCGTGGGCTTCCTACAGGTGGAAACGGGAGCTTGAAGATCTGCAGAGAAGTCAATCACGTTCCCTGCTTTTACTAAGAGATTGTTAAAATCCGTGGTTTGAGCCCATACTAAGTGCAGGTTTGTGTCTTGGTTGTATTGGCTTGGATCTGGACTGCGCCCTAGCGGGATTAACCGGTACTACCGGGATATGTCATTTGGTCTTGACTGCACCCTAGCGGCATTAGCCGGTACTACCAGCATGCTCCCGTACTACGGTTGTCTTAGATAGATATGTGGTGCACCTAAATGTAGGCTTTTTATCATGATTTTTCTTGAGCGCCTAAATGTAGGCTTTTGGTTTTGAACTAATAATTAAAGTTAATAGTAGGAAATTTTTGTTCAAGTTAATGGATTCTAGATGGTGGGTATGTGGGGGGGGGGGGGCGGGGAAATGAAATCATCAGAAATCCTCTACGGGCTCTGGTTTTCGAGATACTAGCGTATTAATATTTCAAGTTATTTTTGCTCATGGAAATGGATTCTTGGCGGTGTGGGGTGGAAGGGGGAACGAAATTTTCATCAGAAATCCTCTACGGAATTTGGCTTTCGAGATATTAGCGACATTTGTTCGGGCGCAAACGCCATTTCTTGAGTAAGGTACCCTAGCGGCCTTAGCCGGAACTACCAGCATGCCTTGGTTTTGCTGTTTTCTTTTATTAGCGGGAGAATTCTAGATATTGGCATGACGTCATCATGGTTTTGCTGCACCTAAATAAGTTTTCTTAGTAGGGAAGTTGTAGATATCAGCATCATTTGAATTTCACAACATGATATCACCATAAACAGATTCTAGAAGATGTCAGTGAGCGTTCTGGGTGTCAAACATTAAATGTTGCGCCTAGGCTTTTACAGAATTCGAGTGCAAACGCCATTTCTTGAGTAAGGTTACCTAGCGGCATTAGTGAGTACTACAGGCATTTAATGGTAGGTGATATGTTTCCCATCCAATGCCCTGATACAATTTAGCATATTCCATAATTTTGATTCGCGTACAAACGCCATTTCTGGAGTAAAGTTCCCTAGTGGCATTAGTCGGTACTACCAGCATGCCTTGGTTTTGCTGTTTTCTTTTATTAGCGAGGAAGTTGTAGATATCACGTATGACGTTATCTTGGTTCTTGCTGTTTACAGGTGCTGCACCTAAATAAGTTTTATTAGCGCGGAAGTTGTAGATATCAGCATTATTCAAATTTCAAAACATGACATCACCTTGGTTTGTGTTTTCTTAGAAAATTATTATTGTTATTATTGGGTTTAGGGGGTGCGATTATTGATCTTTCGAGTGCAAACACCATTTCTTGATTAAGGTTCCCTAGCGGAATTAGCCGGTACTACATAACGTCATTTCTTGAGTAAGGTCCCCAGTGGCATTAGTGGGTACTTTAGACATTTAATGGTAAGTAATATGTTTCCCATCCAATGCTCGCTAACGTAAAGGATTTGATACCTTCATTCTACTACAAAAGGATGAAACATGCGAAATCTTAATAAGTCGAGGCTGTAACTCAACCGAAAGCACACCGAATCCTGTGGACCTGCTGAGTAGATTAAAGCTGTTCACCCGTTATCAGACCTGTTTGAAAACCTAGTCACCTGTTATCAGAGCTGTTTTAAAAGCTGTTAAGCTGTTATCAGAGCTGTTTAAAAGCTGTTAAGCTGTTATCAGACCTGTTTGAAAAGCTGTTAAGCTGGTATCACAGCTGTTTGAAAAGCTGTTTAGCTGCTAACAGAGCTGTTTGAAAAGCTGTTAAGCTGTGATCAGAGCTGTTTGGAAAGCTGTTAAGCTGTTATCAGAGCTGTTTGAAAAGCTGTTAAGCTGTTATCAGAGCTGTTTGAAAAGCTGCTAAGCTGTTATCAGAGCTGTTTGAAAAGCTGTTAAGCTGTTATCAGAGCTATTTGAAAAGCTGTTATCAGAGCTGTTTGGAAAGCTGTTTACCTGTTATCAGAGCAGTTTGAAAAGCCGTTATTCAGTTAATATCGAAGATGAATGAAAAGCTATTAAAAGAAATCATCAAGACAAGGAATGCAATGCGAAGGAAATTTAAAGCTCTAAAGATGGGAAGGATTGAAACAGAAGCTCAACTTGAAGAAACCTTTAAGCCAATCACTAAACCCTTAAAAGAGTTTGTTAGAAGAGTCAAATACGAGTCGCCAGATATAGCCAAGTATGAGACAAAAGATACAAAAGAAGGAGAAGAAGAAGAAGAAGAATAAGAAGAAGAAGAAGAAGCCAATGAGATGGTGGAACCTTTTACCCCTCCAAATCGAAAATATGTGAAAATGGAGGCTAGTAGCACACCTATAAATTATGGAGATTATTCCTTAACATCTGAAGAAGAAGAATTCGCAACACCCAAACATTCAAGAACATTGACAGGAAGGTCTCCTGTCACATCCCCCGATACGTCTGGATACATAGTTTCAAACTATTTAAAGCTATTCACTGATAATAGCCCTAAAATTGATCCAACCTATGGAGTTTACTATGATGATAACGCGTGGAGAATCGGTAATTCAACGATTGATGTTGATGATGTAGGAAATATTGTTATCAAGGGGAAGAGCTATAAAACAACTTTGGGGTTATGTGACCTGCTATTTATGAAGGATCCTGTAAAAAGTCTATATACTAAAGGAGGATTTAACTAATTATGGATCTATTTTGAGAGATACCAATGCATATAAACGTGACTATGCTGAAGATGGACAAATAAAAGTTACTAGAGCGGCTAAGTATAAAGCTATAATCAGTAAACTTATACAGCATAAAGGCATGGGACTAATGCGTCTGCCTAAAGAAAACATTGATCACATTTACTGGGATGATCCAAATGAATTAGTTGATAGACTGCGTCTTCTAATGGCATCAAAGCAGGCTGGAAACACCAGTCACAACAATGAAATTGTATCTATCCTGGAGGAGTTGCGAGAAGCAGATATTATAGTTTAAATACTACTCCATTACCATACTTCTACACAATCTACAGATGAGCGTTGACAAGTTTGGACGTTTCTCTAAGCGAGGATATCTTGGGAAAGCAGGTGAACATGGGCCACCACGAGCTCAGGGGCCAGCCGGTAAATAAGGAACTCAAGGACCAGCTGGTAAACAAGGAGCTCAGGGTCCAGCTGGTGAACAAGGAGAGCAGGGTATTGGATTTATTTAACGATAAACGGCGACTACGATCTAAACTCAAAGTGTATAAAACGACTTGGTGAACCCCTTGAAAATGATGATGCTACTACCAAAGACTATGTTGACAAGCAAATTAAAATAAGTGTTGAAGAAATAAAAAAAACTATTAATATAGAGGTGACAAATTTAACGCTATATATCAATGATGAAATCGCGAAGATTGAAAACTACCTGTTTACTTCAGTAATAAATAAGAAAGACTTGACACCAAAAGATGGTGTATATGAGTAAAAACTCTTGAGAAATCTGTTTCATTTATAATTATGATGAGTAAGAGGCAAGTGGTAAATGAGCTGCATAAACCAGCGAGAAAAAATTTTGAACGACATCGTGTGATTATCAAAGGACTAGATAACTTGTGGCAGGCAGACTTGGTTGAAATGGATCCCTACAAGTATGTGAACAAGGGCTACAGCTATCTGCTGACAGTAATTGATACCTTCTCCAAATACGCATGTGCAATTCCAATTAAAAGAAAAACTGGTGTAGAAGTAAGAGATGCCATGCAGTCTATATTAAGCGAGGGACGAATACCTAAAAACGTGCAGACTGATGATGGAAAGGAATTCTACAACAGCCTCTATAAAAATCTAATGCTGAAGCATGCAATTAATCATTACTCTACTTACAGTTTCCTCAAAGCATCAATAGTGGAACGATTTAACCGAACTCTGAAGGATATGATGTGGAAGGAATTCAGCTTTAATGGAACTTATCAGTGGATTGATATGGTAAAGAAAATGCTCACTGAATACAATTCAAGAATACATCGAACTACAAAAATGAGACCACGTGATATCAACGCCTCCAATGCGAAACAACTGCTTTCAACTGTATACAATCATATAAAGACTGTTGTTCCTGCAAAGTATAAAGTTGGAGATCTTGTACGCATCAGCAAATACAAGCATATATTTGAGAAAGGCTATACACCAAACTGGACAGCTGAGATTTTTAAAATTATTAAAGTTCAAAACACAAACCCCATCACATATCCGCTGGAAGATTATCAAGGAAATCCAATCACAGGAGGCTTTTATGAATTGGAGCTGCTAAAAGTTAAAACCCAAACCTATATCTCGTAGAGAAAATCTTAAAGAAGAGTGGAGATAAAGTTTACGTTAAATGGCTCGGATTTTCATCAAAACACAATTCTTGGATTAATAACAAAGATGTTTTATAATATCTTGAAGAAACATTTAACAATTTAAAATAATTATAATACTTTATACATGTAGTTATAATGCAAATTACTTTAATAAATAAAACTATAATACATTTATTATTTACACTAGACTTAGATACTGTCTGCGGTTTCCACTTCTTGATCTGATGAAATGGAGTAATGCCCCCATGGTAGAGTATCCGTCGTTCTGCTCATAATATGTCGCTTATTATCATAAGGACTCAATGCGATCTTCTTTTGACTGACAATGTAGACGCTATGGTTATGGGATCGTATGGAGCTCTGATTGGCAGTTAATATTCGCTCGTTATTCAAGCATTCGATATGCTTCTGGACTACATTAGCCTTTACTCCTTTCGCTTTTTTTACAGTTTTACCAGCGTTTATACGCAGACTGTACATTTTCGAGCGCAAGCCTACAAATTCGCTCATGATTTTCCCATTCAGCTCATCCTTCATTAGCCCAGGAATCTTTTTATTCATGAGCGGTAAATTGAATTCATTATCTTCTGGGTAATCACTTGTATCAAATTTGTTTATATTTTCGGCCATGAACTCATATGCATTTTTCTCTTCAAATTCATATATCAGAGAATCTGTATCAGTATACATGACTTTACATTTATCTCCAAATTCACGCTGCATAAAACTGTAGTGAAAATCGTAGAGGCATATTTTCGAAATTTCCATAACTGCCATTCCTATACAGAGCGGCTTATTGAATAATATTTTTAGTCGCCTTAATTCCACAGCAACTAAATTCTCATCAAATATCGTTGCACTGTGGAAGTTGGGTGCCGCAATCCGAGCTTTTGCACCATAGCGACCTTCCCACTTCATGCATAGCTTGATATCACTATACTTGCGTACATGGTCTTACCAAAAGCTGCATTATTCATCTTCTTATAGCTATCCTTCTCATGATCGCTTGCAGCCTGCATCCGTTTGGTGGTATTTAAGTCAATATATGGCTTAAGCCAAGCTGATTGGTCGGATTGAAGTACCCGGTGCACTTTTTTCAGGATGAGTCCATGTGATAAGCATTGCTTCAAATTCCGGTAGTGTATAACATATTTAGTTTTTGGATGTAATGTTGTCAAAAGCTTTTCTAATTTTGCTCCAGGTGGTGCTGCATTCTCAGAGCAAAACGGTAAGTCCTTGTGCTTATCATGTAGATGTTGCGGATAATCCAAGTCGACTTCGAATATGTACCCAGTTGGAGAATCATCAGGAATTTCGGAAACGTCAATATTGGGAACACCAACCCATTTGAATCCTCCGGTTGGTAAATTCTGTGACATGGCCCATCCATAAAGGTTATTCACATCATAATACATCAAGTATTTCTCTTTCTCCTCAGGCTTAAAATCATCCATATATTTGTTATTGGCTTTACTATATCTGTTCGAACATTGACTTATACCACCTCGAATGCCTCTCTATATGAATAGTAGTATATCTACGTCGGTTATCAGCTCTAATTTCACATTAGTGTATTTTAGCATAGCATCCCATGTTAGGCCTGGCATGGTGTAATAATGTGCTGGATCTAAATTGTATGTCTTCATGCACACTTCTCGGAAGTTCTCAAACACATCGGCCAATAGGAGAACATCAGTCTTAAGGTATAGATCTGAATATTCACCAAGTGTTTGTATTTCAAATTTTTGCCAGACCTCTTCAGCATGATTGTAGTCCTCAGGAGATATAGCACTGTCAGTCAGTTTATTGTAGAACGCTTCCTGTGTTGGCAAGTCCCGGAAATCCAATTTATCCCAGTCATCAATAAAATCATATGGGAAGACACCCTTGCGTGTAAGAAGTTTGATAGTGTCATCATCCAATCCCTGCCATACTGATCTTGTAGTGTTTAATTTATCCATTGGCAGCAATGATGATAGCTTATCTAAAGATTCAGCCATAAAACGGAAGGAATCGATGAATCTGAATTTTATGTAGCTGCTGTCCATGTGCTTGGTGAACGAGATATATCCTTCCTTGTTTATTGGCAAGAGATCAATATTTCCTGGGAAAGATGTAGCTATATCCTTAATAATGAAGTGAGCATCAAATCCGGATAAATTGTGAAAAATGACTGGAACTATGGAGCAATCTTGGTACATCAGATTGCATGCATTGTGCGCTGGCCCTCTGTATTTTCCTGTTAAAAGAAATTATGAAAAGAAATGAATTGAATTATGCTTCTCAGTATTTACCTGTTAAATGGCAATGGTCCCGAACTCGTTCCTCATCGGCTGCAAACGTATTTTCACATATATGGCAGCAAGTATTTTCCATATGTGAACGCCGTTCCTCTTTAGTCAGGGGTTGCATTGGCCTGATGTTCAGCTTCTCCTGTACAGCTATGGATGCAATCTTTTGCAATTCTAATACAAACCATTTTTGACAGTCCTTGCCTCGATATGCTCTGTAATATGAGAGCTTAGCATCATGTTTGCAGTGGAAGTAGAATCCTATGCTGTGAACTTCATGTTCCTGGATTCGCTGTGTATTTTGATCGTTTCCCTGAGTTGGCTTCAATATTGATTCAAGATCAGCATATACACAAAACGGGACTGGATTCTTATGGTTATAATTCTTATATTCCAACCATTTCTTTTCCTCTGCTGTTTTTATTTCTTCCCACTTAACAAAATCACTTCTTATTACTCGTTGATTAATTCCTCCACCTCGATCGGGAGCTTTGATTAACAATCTCAACGATTTAATTTGAGCAATGCAGCTGTCCAAATGTCGTTTTCTAGCATTCTTATTACACTTCCGAAATGCTGCTTGATATTTACGAATGTTTCTGTTGCACTCTTATTGTTTTTATTCACAAAATTTGCATCATTTAAACACTTCAAAACATCTTCTCGCAATTTCTTAATTAATGAAAAACTTTCATTTAATAATGTGATAGACATTTTTAATTTTTTTATTCAACACTAACACTTTGAATCACTTAGATTGACTGGTGCTCCCCAAGAGTTTGCTTGCGCTTTTATAGCAACGGTTTGTAAACATGAATGATCCTGCTGCTACAATAATCATTGCACAGGATGAATTCCAACGAATTTGCTTACAGGCTGAGATGATATCGAATTACACGATAAGAAAATCACTCAAATTAATTTGATTACTTTATTCTGCTGCTCGAATTTGCAAATAAGATTGTTTACATGAATGCATACATGAAAATGTGAAAATTTGTTTACATTCCAATGAAACGTTTCGATCGGTAAAATTCTTGGAACAATAAAATTTTTGGCTGCCTACAGGAAGTGTGGTATCAAATTATATGAAAAGAATAAACATGAATCATTTGCTGATATTGCTTAAATTTGTTTACAGCAGGATGTGAAAATTTGTTTACGAATTCCAATGAAACGTTTCGATCAGTAGAATAAACAGGAATCATTTGCTGATATTGCTTAAATTTGTTTACAGCAGGATGTGAAAATTTGTTTACGAATTCCAATGAAACGTTTCGATCAGTAGAATAAACAGGAATCATTTGCTGATATTGCTTAAATTTGTTTACAACAGGATGTTTACGAATTCAGGAATCATTTGCTGATATTGCTTAAATTTGTTTACAACAGGATGTTTACGAATTCCAATGAAACGTTTCGATCAGTAAAATTCTTGGAATTGGGTTGCTTACAGGAAGTGTGGTATCAAATTACATAAATCATTCAGCTTAATGTGCTGATATTGCAAATTTGCTTTAAACAGGATTAAACTTGTTTTGGAATCATGACTATAAATTGAGGAGCTGAATCAGATTTGCAATCAGTTTTATTTTGGAATTCAAGGAAGCAACAACGACTTAGAGTAAAACAATGGCTGGCGCAATGGAAGAACTAAAGAAGCTGGAGCAATACTCACCAACCCTGAAGACAGCCCAAATGGAGCTGGGCCAGAAATATAAGGTTGTTGCAGCAAGGCGATGCAAAACTGCATTTGGAGATCGTGTGGTTCTCGAGTTGGAAAACTACCATCTTTTTCTTCCTTCGAGGTACAGCAGAATTTCAGAGGACTCTTTGAATGAAATAAACACCAAGGGAGACTTCTACGTAATCAATAAAGGAGCAATCGGACGTTCATACAAAATTGAATTTGTTCAGCATGACGAAAATTTGTACCCAATTAATTATTATAATCGTTAAATAAAAAAATCAATAATGTGAAACTAGTTTTTTTATTATTAATATTTCTAAATTATTAGTGATAATGAAAGTTACGTTTAGTACTAGTGCTCCACAAGTTTATATAATTGAATATGAGCCCAGAAAAGGACCTTGGGAGACATATGCTCTGGATCGCTTTCGTTTCCAAGATAGGATTGATAGAACTTCACTTATATTGCTACCAATTTTGAATACAGAACATAGGGAAAAAGTTTATAACTTAAGATTTAGAAATAAATAATTAATTTGATGTGAATAAATAAATATTGAAATTTAATTCGGTTTGACAACATCATTTTCAGCAAAAGGAATTGTATCAATACATACACCTCACAGCAACCATATTTTTACCTTAAACTTGAAGTTTTCTATTAAATATCTACAGCAAGTGTTGATATTACTTAAATTTGTTTATTTTATGAGAATTACAGTAAAGCGCATCACAACACATTACTAATTGTCAATTAGCTAATTGCCAATTAGCTAATTACCAACAAGCTGCTAATTGCCAATTAGTAATTATATAATTGCCAATTAGCTCATTGTTTGAACAAATGTCGCCAATTTCCCGAAAACCTGTACATACATAGAATCCCAAATAAAATCTAAAAACATTAATTTTATTCCGGAAGCAACTCATTGCATACATACCTACCTACATCAGTACATTGCAAGTAAACATTTCACATATTCCGATCAGGAAATAAAACAAAAAGTTTACGGCATGGTATACCTACATACCTACATCAGTTTCCACTGCATGTAAAAACAAACGGTATACTTACATCCATAATTAATCATCACTGATCTACCTCAATTATTTCAGTGAATGATGTCATAATACCACTGCGCACAAGAATTCGCACGTTGAAATACGACGACCTTGCACCAGAGGTAGAACATATGTTTGTAAGTAACTAAATTGTTTTTGTAATAAGCCGCAAAGTACTGAGTGTAATTCGAGTAGGGAAGAAATTAAAATAAACAATGAGTTGAAAACCCGCAACATGGATTGGGTAAGATTTACATATAAATTTATAAAAAGCAATGAGCGCCGTGACTTGCAGACTTCCGTAGATAGTAAAATTAAGTAATAGTTGTTAATGAAATACTTCCGACTTACACTTTGTATGAATTATACGTTAAATAAACAAAGTGCTGGGTCAGAGGTATTTCATATATTAATTTGTATAGTATTAGTAGTCTTAGAGTAAGACAATTTTTATATAAATATAGTGCAAGAATAAAGTTGAAAGGAGTTCAGTCTTAAACAACCAGCTGTACATTAATTAAATTGGTGCAAAGCCTGAGTTGGCTTCGCCATTTATTAACGCCGTACATTAAATAAATTGGTGCAAAGCCTTATTTGGCTTCGCCATTTATTATCAACAAGTTGTATATTAAATAAATTGGTGCAAAGCCTCATTTGGCTTCGCCATTTATTTAAACACAAAGCTTCGCCTATTATAGTGAAAATTACACACCGCGGCTCCGAAAGGTACTCGTAAGATCACTCGAATACACAACAATTTTGGCGCAGCCGGTAGGATCAAGGAAGTTGGTCAATCTACATACACTTGAAAAACCTTGATCCTCCAACCTACGAGTTACGAGTTACTTACCGTGGAATCTGGCGACAGAACCCAGCCACAGAAGATAAGAAGTCGCCAATTTGGAAAAGACGACTTCCGTTTACACAACACAACAAAGAGTACGGCTAAACGAAGCTGACTGAAACGACAACAATCTTTCTTAAGTAAGTTAAAAAGAGGCAAAACTGTTATTCCTCATTAATAATAGCAAAAAGACTAAAACAAGGCAGCTTTCACATATTCAGGAAAATTTCTTGCTTTGATTAAATTATTTAAACTTCTTAGATAAAACTACTTATTCCCTTTTCTTCCTTACTTCTCTCTCTCTCACACTTATTCGTGGAAACTCTAAGTTTTGGCTTTCATGCCTAAACCTGACCGAAGCTTTTCATGCTCTAACTTTGAGACGGCAATAAGTTCATTGTCATTTGACAATACCAGCCCTCCAAATAGCCCAAGTGTAGAGTGTAATTTACCCCAAAGTCGACCTTCCGTAAACTGGTATCGTGAGCATCGCTCAGGTAAACGTTTCAGAAGGCACAGCTTAATTAATTTTCTAGTAAGAAACAGTAGCTTAAACGCCCTAACCACAGAAAAATCATTAACCTCGCCTACTGCTAATAACGATACTCCAGATATTCTCCAGAGAAAGCAACCAAACCAACCAGTCAAAATGCCAGTGAATTATGAAAAGGTGGTTAAACTGTCAGCACAAATGGTGCCCTTGTTTTCTGGAGAATTTAGTCCCCAAATCCTCACAGAATTGCAAACCTTTATAGGCTGTTGCAAACAAGTACAACAGTGCCTAGAAGAGGAGGAAAAGCAAGCTTTTATGCAGATTTTTCCCACTAGATTGAGAGGAAATGCATACCAGCTAGTCGCATCAAGCTCACTCACAACATTTGAAGAGGTTGAACAATTACTTTATCGTAATTACTTACCTCGTGAGACATACCATGAGCTGATAAATAGATTAATCACTTGCCGACAATACCCGCACGAGTCATTTAACTCCTTCACAACTAGGCTAAAAGGCCTATTGTTACAATGTAATGAGGCAGCACAGAGTAAATATGGTGCTGAAAATTTCAATATGGTGAAGCGACAAATAGAAGATTTTGCTATGGCTTCAGTGAAGAGTGGTGCTAATAATCCGCATCTAAGTGCCTATTAACTTACTTTAAATGAAGATTCGGTAGACCAACTCATCCAAAAGGCACTAGACATGGAACGATTACAACACAGCCTCTTTTATAATCCACAACCCGCCAGTTACATTCATAATCCCACAAGCTATTTTCCAATGGACAACTTTTTAAGGCATAATTCCACAAATTATGCTAATGCTTATAGTCATCCTATTCACGAGACTGTTGCTCCATACACTTACACAAATGAGCTAGGAAAGCCTAATATAAAGACTGAGTTCCATATACCTCCCACACAGGAGCCGACAAAATTAGCTTCGGTATCCTTTAATACTGGCAGAAACTCACCGGATAATTGGCACTCGACTCAAGTCAGCTCGACAAGAAAATCTTTAGGAAGTCCACCTCCATATCAGAATTCTACCTTTCATCATACAGGAGAAAGCAGAGACGACAAACAGAAATTTCTGTTAAACAAGATTACCTGCAGCTATTGCAACTACAAGGGGCACACGTATGACGAGTGCATAAAACGCAAAAACACCCCTTTCTGTATAAACTGCAGAGCGAAAGGACATGATGTCCAATATTGTCGACAATATGTTAAGGCATCACCTGAACGAGCAAATACAAAAAACAGTTTTCAATGGGGCACTTCAGATCGCGAACCTAGAATTAATTATGGACAAGAGATGTGTAGTTTTTGTAGCAGAAGAGGCCATACCGTGTCCACCTGTCGGCAGAAACAACGATGGGAAACTGCAAATTCGGGAAACGGCACACTGTCGACCGAAAAGTCCCCGGCTCGACATTAAAAAAAAACTTATCATACTACTTCAGGGTCCTCTCAAAAGACAAACCCCCGAAAAAGGGAAAATATTCCAATAGTAGATCTGCCATTAGATATAAGCAAAAACGCAGCCGTTCGGCTGATAGTGGACACTGGAGCTGAAGTAAGTCTTATAAAACAGGAAGCACTTGATACGCCAGAACGTATAGACCAGAGTCAAAAGGTCACTCTGAAAACTCCATTTGGAGATGGAGAAACATTGGGTAGCTGCCAAGGCAACTTTTTACTAAGCCGCAGTATCCCATGCCATCTACAGGTTGTAGAAGATAACGCCCAACTCTCTCACGATGGGCTGTTAGGTAATGACTTTCTTGCAAAAAATTGCAATATAGAAGGCCCTAACAAATTACTCCGGTTTCCTCGCACGGAAACCAATCCTATTGAGTTCACGGTACCTCTCGAAACATCCACAGAAGATGGGGAGGAAATACCAAGGGATCAAATAGAGGAGCAATTTAAATCTTCTGCTGCCACTTCAATGGCACCCAATAGAAAAAATTCCTTACCTCAAATAGAAGAAATTTCGAGTACCTTGAAAAACGAGAATGAAGATGAAAGTAGACAATTTGAAGTAGTGCTTCAGCGACCTAATAAAATACCTCCTCGATCTCAAATCGTACTGAGCATACCATTACAATTGGATCAGGAAATGATCTGTATGTCTCAGGAGATAGGAGAAGGAGTATTTGTCGCAAATTGCTTAGTTAGTCCGAATAAAAGTTTTATACCGTTATCCGTTCTGAACGTAAACACAGAACCAGTATTCCTGAAGAATTTAACGCTTACGCTAGTTCCACTTAATTACTATAACCTGGAGCCTCTCTATTTACCTTTGGACGAAATAAATTCCCAAAGTTCTCAGAAAGAAGCCTCTCTTAAGCCTCTCTATTTACCTTTGGACGTCAGTAATTCCCAAAGTTTTCAGAATAAAGGTGGTCCACCTTTCCCTCGTGCACAAAAAAATAGCTACTACAACTTCAAAAGTGATAAGACAAATTTCATTTCCAATCCATATTCAGTAAACGTAAACCATACTAAAAGCTCTAATCAAGATAGACTTCGGCTTTACGTAAAGAATTACTGTTGGAAGAAAATTTAAATCACGAAGAAGAAAAGTCAATTCTTGAGCTATGTTATAAGTATAATGACCTCTTCTACTTAAAGGGAGATAAACTAACGTGCACTAACACTATAAAACACACCATACCTATATTGCATAATCAACCACCAATAAATCAAAAAATGTACAGACTTCCAGAAACACATCGGTCTGTTATTAACGAACAAATAAAAGAGATGCTAGAGAATGACATCATTCAAATAAGCAAAAGCCCATGGAATACTCCGTTACTTGTAGTCCCCAAAAAAGCTGGGCCTGACGGCAATAAACGTTGGCGCGTAGTAGTAGATTTCCGTAAAGTCAACGAGAAATCTATAGGGGATGCCTTTCCACTACCCAGGATAGAGGATATACTGGATCAACTTGGGCATTCACGGTATTTTACCACACTTGATCTTGCAAGTGGATACCATCAAGTACTGGTTGACCCAACGGATAGACCGAAAACTGCGTTTAGTACTGCTTACGGGCATTATGAATTTAAGAGAATGCCATTTGAACTGAAAGGCGCACCTGCGACCTTTCAGCGCTTAATGAATTACATTCTAACGGGTCTCCAAGGATTAGAATGCTTTGTCTATCTCGATGATATTGTAATATATGGAAAAAATTTACAAGATCACAACAAGAAATTGGCTAAGGTATTCGACAGACTTCGAGCCCATAATCTTAAATTACAACCCGAAAAGTGTCAGTTCCTTCGCAGAGAAGTGATCTACCTTGGACACAAATGCTCAAACGAAGGAGCACTTCCAGATCCCAGTAAAACAAGCTGCGTTCAAAATTTTCCTCAACCCCGAACGGTGAGACAAACTCAATCATTTCTTGGACTGGCCAACTACTATCGCAAGTTCATTCCAAACTTTTCAAAAATAATAAGGCCACTAACAAATCTCTTACGGAAAGACGTCAAATTTAATTGGACACAAAAATGCCAAGACGCTTTCAATGAAATTAAAACTTCTCTTGTTAATCCTCCTCTACTCACCTACCCAGATTTCACCAAACCTTTCAGTCTAACGACAGACGCTAGCAACGAAGCATTGGGAGCTGTTTTATCTCAAGGGATAATAGGCAAAGACAAACCAATAGCGTATGCAAGTAGAAGTTTAAATAAGGCGGAACAAAAATACTCCACAATAGAAATAGAGTTGCTCGCTATTGTATTGGCCGCCAGGAACTTCAGGTGTTATTTACAGGGTAGAACCTTCACGGTTTACACAGATCATAAGCCCTTAAAAGGCGTATTCAATGTAAAAGATCCGACTTCGAGATTAGTAAGGTTTCACCACAAACTCTCGGAATTTGACTACAAGATTGAATATAAGCCTGGCAAATATAACACTAATGCAGACGCGCTTAGTCGAATACCTGCCCAGCCGAAACAAACAAGCCCCAATTCGATCATGGTAGAGGCCCAGGTACATCACCGTGTCGATTCCGACATAGACAATGAAGATACTAGTTCTTCGCCTCCACCGAAGTCCAAACCAGCACATTGCCATGCTGTTACACGAGCTCAAGCAAAGGAAACAGAAATTGAGGACATAATTCACAAAACTCCCCAGAGAATTCAAGAACGTTCAGGGAGTCCCCAAAATGACTCAATGAAACACAAATCAACCACAAACAACCAATCTGGAAGTAGTACATCTGAACACGGCGAATTATCTCCGAGCAATAATTTTATAAATTCCCAAAATAAATTACCTGAAATTATCACAGACCCCGAGGAAATTCAAATAATTCTAAAGGACTATCATGACTCGGCATTTAGTGGTCACCAAGGAGTCATTAAAACGTACAAAAAAATAAAAAGAAAATATAAATGGAAGAATATGCTCAGTTCTATTAAGAGATATATTCGAAAATGTTCCAAATGCCAAAAAATGAAAGCTAGCCCGGAATACCGTATGCCGATGATCATAACAGATACTGCCCTAATGCCCTTCGAGAAAGTCTATTTAGATATAGTAGGACCACTTGAAGAAACCCACTCCAGAAACAAGTATATATTGACATTCCTCTTCGATGAGATAATTACTCGTTATCGCATTCCTAAAAAGGTAGTAACTGACCAGGGATCTAACTTTTTAAGCGATCTTTTCAAAGTGTCTGTAAACTTCTAAAAATAAAAAAATTACAGACTTCCGCTTATCATCCGCAATCCAACGGCGCACTTGAACGAACCCATCGACCTCTAGTGGAGTATTTAAGAGCTATTGTATCCGAAAATCCAAAGGTTTGGAATCGATTCCTGAGAACCGCGGCGTCCATATACAATAATAGCCCACATGACGGCACTAAGCTCACTCCAATGGATTGTCTGTTCGGGTTTACAGCGGATGTACCATCAAATCTGAAAAGAGAACCAGAGCCCATTTACAACCACGAAAGTTACTGCCACATTCTTAGGTACAAACTACAAAAAACATATGCTATCGCCCGGAAAAATCTGCTCAACGCCAAGGAAAAGTCAAGTTTATTACGATAAACACTCACGCCCGGTAACATTACAACCAGGTGATAAAGTTTTACTGAAAAATCCGGCCAAAAAACACAAGCTTTCCCAGATATGGCTAGGTCCATATCTCGTGGTAAAAGCTTTTACCCCTGTTAATACTGTTATTCAAATCGGTAAACGAAGAGTAACAGTACATAACAACAGATTAAAACCATTCCTTGAGTAATGGCTTCAAAAAAAAAAAAATTTTTTTGCAATTCCCATACAGCAATAGTAGGCACCTATTCAAAAAAAAAATTCCAAAGAAGACCTACTCATGCAGAAAAATAATACCCCTCAACATACCTATTCAGGGATAAAAATGGTAAAAATTTCTTTTGGGTTTAATGAAAGAAAAAGGAAATAAATATATAACTAATCATTTATTTCATAATTTAGACATGTTTTTTTTTGTTTTTTTTTTTTTTTAATTTCTCTTTTGAGCCCTTTTGAAGGCGTTAAGTTCTTTTAATTTTCCCTTGGCCAAATCTTCATACTGAGCACGCTCCACGGTTGTAGCGGCTAGACTAGCCCTCAGCCTGAAATAATGCAGCTCTCGGTTTAGCCTAACACGCCTACCTCCTCCAGTCGACTTGGTTTCCTTTGCCATATCTGGCTGATCTCCGCAGTTCTTCTTAGTCCTCCTGCGATATTCCTCTAAAGTCAGCCTCCTAGGTCCAGGTACGTAAGCCGGCACTTCTTGAGAGGTCCCAGGCAGCCCCTGAGGCACGTACGGCTCGATTGGCTGGTCCACTCGATATAAGGGCATACCTTCAATATTCCTCTCCGGCTGGATAGTCGATTTAGCCAAGGCCATCAACTTGTCAAAAGCAGGACCAATTTTCTTCTCCATATTTTAAATAAAATAATCACTCAAGAGCACAACAGTTTGTAATACACAAATTAACAATGTATAAAACTGAATTATGTTACATTCTATTTATACATAAAAACTGCTTATCTGGTAAATCACCATATAACTCCGATCAACACTAGAAGTCATTCATGTCGACATCAAGTGCAAGTCATGACAAAATTGTAAAAATAAACAGAATTACAGGCCATAACACAATTACAACCGCACGTGGAGAATGAGCTTACCTAAATTAGCATGACCCGGTAATATTTACGAATCAATAAAATAAACACAACAAAGAGCAAAGAACACAAAATCATTAAAATAGACACCATTTGACCTATCAAATATTTACTACCATCAAACAAAGAATTTTCATGCAATAAAAACAGTACAAAAAATAGCACAGCAGAACCCTTCAATATCCAGACCCTAAATAACACGGGCATAATGTTCGAGGAACTTGGACCAATTCTTTTGTTTCATGATACATGGAATTTGTTCACTCAAATAAACATCAGCGATCTAGAAGCGGAAACCACACTGATGGAACACACCGGTTTCCTTATAAATCGACTATGCGAGGTACATAATTCCACTACTAGCGCATGTACGGAACAAAACGCCTACGTACATAGTCTGATTGGGACCATAAAAAAGAGAACAAAAACCATCAGGGAGATGGTAACCATCCGCCATCGAAGATCCTTATTCGACGGAATAGGAAGTGGACTACATTATATATTTGGAACTATGGATGCAACGAACGAGAAACAAATTTATAGTAAGATTGCAAATTTAGAGACGGATACACAGGCGCTTCTAGAATTAGAAAAAAGTCAAATAACCCTGTTCAAGTCTTCATTTGAAAAGTTAAGGAAACCTATTAATCAACTTGAAGCCAACCAGAAAGAGTTAACAAAGACCGTGAATGATCTGCTTGACATGGTCAATGGAGAAATAAGCACGCGACAACGTATCCAAGAGGTTATATCTACAATTAGTCTACAGGTGTTAGACATAGAATTAAGACAGCAAAATTTTATTCAGATATTAACCGCTCTCAAAAATAATCAAGTTCATCCGCTATTAATATCGCCATCCACTTTGTTAGAGGCCTATTACAAGGCCCATCCACAAGAAGCTAGTAGAAATCAAGACCTAGCAATCTTAACACAAACTCTGGAGGTAAAATCTGGAATACTGAATGAGCTCTTGGTAATACGAATTACATTCCCGATTCTTAATATGCCACCTTTCAAACTAAAGCAGATCCATTTACTCCCTTTCCAAACTCCCAACAATCATTATCTAGTTCTGGACATAAGACACACTTATATTGCCAGTCACATACCAACACAAAAGTTCGTAATGTTCAAACAATCCGAGTTCCGAGTATACAAGAAATTATCGAATAATCTTAAGGAACCACTACTAAACCCAATTCTTCAAGGGCATTACGTGAACGAGTGCCCGATAAACTTCCTATTTAATCCATACAATGAAACTGGTAACTGCGAATTCCTAGCTCAAACTCAAGCTCCGCAATTATTAATAAAACTAACCAGGAAAAATTCCTGGCTCTTTTCGTTTCATACCACACAGAAAATTAAGATTGCCTGCGGAAAAACTCTACATAGCTCCAACCTCTTCGGCAATGGAATACTAATCCTAAACGAACCTTGTAACTTCCAAATAGCTGATCAGATTATATATTTTGAAGATGAAGACCATCAAAATATTAAAATCACACAGCCAGAATATCCTCACCCTATAAATACTAACCTAACGGAGACCATTCAAAACTACATCAAAAATGTTAATAACACCGCTAAAAAACATGTAATTATGATAAGAGCAGAACATGCCAATCATATTCTAAATGAAAACTCATATTCCTTAGATCAACTGGAAGAGCAAATAAATACACTGGAAAAATAAAGAAAAGAGCGAAACAAATCAGAACTGATTCAAATAAGCTCCCTATCTCTGAGTTCTACAGTGATTTTATTACTTTTCATAATTGGAATAATAAAACTATGTAAAACTATAAAAAACAAGAAAAAGAAAAAGATAGTAGAAACTCCCAAAGTAGTAATCATCGGTAATCCAAAACCTCAATTAGATGCGGAAACACATCCACAACCTAAAGTAAAAATTACGGAAGACATAAAACCCGAAGGAAAAGTAGATACCAAGTGTCGTTCGTATACTCAACCCCAGGAAAAGGTGTCGACTGGAAAAGTCAAACAAATCTCTCAAAACTTCCAATCGGAAATCTCCAAAGCTCACAAAGCCAGATTAAACCCACTAATTAATGAATCAGAAGAGGTTACAATAAACAAAGAACGCATTGCCCCTCAAATCGCTCGTTCTGAATTTAAAGGTTCAATTAAATCACAAAAAATTTCGTCTCCACAGACAAATAGTAGACACAATTTACCAATACCTCCACCACCACCACTTCCACCATCCTTATCCAATTTTAAACTAGATTCAATTAAAAGACCCCGCAATTTACAAGTAGTTTAATTAATCATTGAATATAAATTTATAAAAATACCAGAAATAATAAGAAATACCTGCCTTGTTTGATATACAAATTCTTCAAAAAAATTTTCAAATATTTATACCTATACATATATTATAATTAAAAAATAAAAAACATACATACGAGTATGTATAATTGTAAAAATATATACATACACATAAATTAGAATTAAAAATAATATATATGTGTACAATAATAGAAACTAGAAATGTTAATTTGTAAAAGAGACCAACTTAAAAACCAACATACCTATAAATGTATACTAATATTAGAAAATTAATTAAGAAAAATACCTTATGTATAAACACAAAAAAAAAACAATTACAATTTTTAATATGTGCCAAACAAACTATCAAACATTATAACTTTATTGTACTAATATAAGAAATATTGTAACGTATTCCTAACCTTAATTTAATTTATTGTAGACATAGATGTACTTGTACTTATTAGTCTTAAAGACCTAACCGTATGCTTGTCCCGGAGCTCAACATCATTTATACATATAAAATCAATAACGAAGTACTACCAATAAGGTAAAACCCTTTCATCATGTTTTAATGCGTTATTCCTCTTCAAAGAATAACACATTTTTTTTACAAGGGGGAGATTTGTTACATACATAGAATCCCAAATAAAATCTAAAAACATTAATTTTATTCCGGAAACAACTCATTGCATACATACCTACCTACATCAGTACATTGCAAGTAAACATTTCACATATTCCGATCAGGAAATAAAACAAAAAGTTTACGGCATGGTATACCTACATACCTACATCAGTTTCCACTGCATGTAAAAACAAACGGTATACTTACATACATAATTAATCATCACTGATCTACCTCAATTATTTCAGTGAATGGTGTCATAATACCACTGCGCACAAGAATTCGCACGTTGAAATACGACGACCTTGCACCAGAGGTAGAACATATGTTTGTAAGTGACTAAATTGTTTTTGTAATAAGCCGCAAAGTACTGAGTGTAATTCGAGTAGGAAAGAAATTAAAATAAACAATGAGTTGAAAACCCGCAACATGGATTGGGTAAGATATACATATAAATTTATAAAAAGTAATGAGCGCCGTGACTTGCAGACTTCCGTAAATAGTAAAATTAAGTAATAGTTGTTAATGAAATACTTCCGACTTACACTTTGTATGAATTATACGTTAAATAAACAAAGTGCTGGGTCAGAGGTATTTCATATATTAATTTGTATAGTATTAGTAGTCTTAGAGTAAGACAATTTTTATATAAATATAGTGCAAGAATAAAGTTGAAAAGAGTTCAGTCTTAAAGAACCAGCTGTACATTAATTAAATTGGTGCAAAGCCTCATTTGGCTTCGCCATTTATTAACGCCGTACATTAAATAAATACGTGCAAAGCCTCATTTGGCTTCGCCATTTATTAACGCCGTACATTAAATAAATTGGTGCAAAGCCTCATTTGGCTTCGCCATTTATTTAACAACAAAGCTTCGCCTATTATAGTGAAAATTACACACCGCGGCTCCGAAAGGTACTCGTAAGATCACTCGAATACACAACAATTTTGGCGCAGCCGGTAGGATCAAGGAAGTTGGTCAATCTACATACACTTGAAAAACCTTGATCCTCCAACATACGAGTTACGAGTTACTTACCGTGGAATCTGGCGACAGAACCCAGCCACAGAAGATAAGAAGTCGCCAATTTGGAAAAGACGACTTCCGTTTACACAACACAACAAAGAGTACGGCTAAACGAAGCTGACTGAAACGACAACAATCTTTCTTAAGTAAGTTAAAAAGAGGCAAAACTGTTATTCCTCATTAATAATAGCAAAAAGACTAAAACAAGGCAGCTTTCACATATTCAGGAAAATTTCTTGCTTTGATTAAATTATTTAAACTTCTTAGATAAAACTACTTATTCCCTTTTCTTCCTTACTTCTCTCTCTCTCACACTTATTCGTGGAAACTCTAAGTTTTGGCTTTCATGCCTAAACCTGACCGAAGCTTTTCATGCTCTAACTTTGAGACGGCAATAAGTTCATTGTCATTTGACAATACCAGCCCTCCAAATAGCCCAAGTGTAGAGTGTAATTTACCCCAAAGTCGACCTTCCGTAAACTGGTATCGTGAGCATCGCTCAGGTAAACGTTTCAGAAGGCACAGCTTAATTAATTTTCTAGTAAGAAACAGTAGCTTAAATGCCCTAATCACAGAAAAATCATTAACCTCGCCTACTTCTAATAACGATACTCCAGATATTCTCCAGAGAAAGCAACCAAACCAACCAGTCAAAATGCCAGTGAATTATGAAAAGATGGTTAAACTGTCAGCACAAATGGTGCCCTTGTTTTCTGGAGAATTTAGTCCCCAAATCCTCACAGAATTGCAAACCTTTATAGGCTGTTGCAAACAAGTACAACAGTGCCTAGAAGAGGAGGAAAAGCAAGCTTTTATGCAAATTTTTCCCACTAGATTGAGAGGAAATGCATACCAGCTAGTCGCATCAAGCTCACTCACAACATTTGAAGAGGTTGAACAATTACTTTATCGTAATTACTTACCTCGTGAGACATACCATGAGCTGATAAATAGATTAATCACTTGCCGACAATACCCGCACGAGTCATTTAACTCCTTCACAACTAGGCTAAAAGGCCTATTGTTACAATGTAATGAGGCAGCACAGAGTAAATATGGTGCTGAAAATTTCAATATGGTGAAGCGACAAATAGAAGATTTTGCTATGGCTTCAGTGAAGAGTGGTGCTAATAATCCGCATCTAAGTGCCTATTTACTTACTTTAAAAGAAGATTCGGTAGACCAACTCATCCAAAAGGCACTAGACATGGAACGATTGCACCACAGCCTCTTTTATAATCCACAACCCGCCAGTTACATTCATAATCCCACAAGCTATTTTCCAATGGACAACTTTTTAAGGCATAATTCCACAAATTATGCTAATGCTTATAGTCATCCTATTCACGAGACTGTTGCTCCATACACTTACACAAATGAGCTAGGAAAGCCTAATATAAAGACTGAGTTCCATATACCTCCCACACAGGAGCCGACAAAATTAGCTTCGGTATCCTTTAATACTGGCAGAAACTCACCGGATAATTGGTACTCGACTCAAGTCAGCTCGACAAGAAAATCTTTAGGAAGTCCACCTCCATATCAGAATTCTACCTTTCATCATACAGGAGAAAGCAGAGACGGCAAACAGAAATTTCTGTTAAACAAGATTACCTGCAGCTATTGCAACTACAAGGGGCACACGTATGACGAGTGCATAAAACGCAAAAACACCCCTTTCTGTATAAACTGCAGAGCGAAAGGACATGATGTCCAATATTGTCGACAATATGTTAAGGCATCACCTGAACGAGCAAATACAAAAAACAGTTTTCAATGGGGCACTTCAGATCGCGAACCTAGAATTAATTATGGACAAGAGATGTGTAGTTTTTGTAGCAGAAGAGGTCATACCGTGTCCACCTGTCGGCAGAAACAACGATGGGAAACTGCAAATTCGGGAAACGGCACACTGTCGACCGAAAAGTCCCCGGCTCGACATTAAAAAAAAACTTATCATACTACTTCAGGGTCCTCTCAAAAGAAAAACCCCCGAAAAAGGGAAAACATTTCAATAGTAGATTTGCCATTAGATATAAGCAAAAACGCAGCCGTTCGGCTGATAGTGGACACTGGAGCTGAAGTAAGTCTTATAAAACAGGAAGCACTTGATACGCCAGAACGTATAGACCAGAGTCAAAAGGTCACTCTGAAAACTCCATTTGGAGATGGAGAAACATTGGGTAGCTGCCAAGGCAACTTTTTACTAAGCCGCAGTATCCCATGCCATCTACAGGTTGTAGAAGATAACGCCCAACTCTCTCACGATGGGCTGTTAGGTAATGACTTTCTTGCAAAAAATTGCAATATAGAAGGCCCTAACAAATTACTCCGGTTTCCTCGCACGGAAACCAATCCTATTGAGTTCACGGTACCTCTCGAAACATCCACAGAAGATGGGGAGGAAATACCAAGGGATCAAATAGAGGAGCAATTTAAATCTTCTGCTGCCACTTCAATGGCACCCAATTGAAAAAATTCCTTACCTCAAATAGAAGAAATTTCGAGTACCTTGAAAAACGAGAATGAAGATGAAAGTAGACAATTTGAAGTAGTGCTTCAGCGACCTAATAAAATACCTCCTCGATCTCAAATCGTACTGAGCATACCATTACAATTGGATCAGGAAATGATCTGTATGTCTCAGGAGATAGGAGAAGGAGTATTTGTCGCAAATTGCTTAGTTAGTCCGAATAAAAGTTTTATACCGTTATCCGTTCTGAACGTAAACACAGAACCAGTATTCCTGAAGAACTTAACGCTTACGCTAGTTCCACTTAATTACTATAACCTGGAGCCTCTCTATTTACCTTTGGACGAAATAAATTCCCAAAGTTCTCAGAAAGAAGCCTCTCTTAAGCCTCTCTATTTACCTTTGGACGTCAGTAATTCCCAAAGTTTTCAGAATAAAGGTGGTCCACCTTTCCCTCGTGCACAAAAAAATAGCTACTACAACTTCAAAAGTGATAAGACAAATTTCATTTCCAATCCATATTCAGTAAACGTAAACCATACTAAAAGCTCTAATCAAGACAGACTTGCAGCTTTACGTAAAGAATTACTGTTGGAAGAAAATTTAAATCACGAAGAAGAAAAGTCAATTCTTGAGCTATGTTATAAGTATAATGACCTCTTCTACTTAAAGGGAGATAAACTAACGTGCACTAACACTATAAAACACACCATACCTATATTGCATAATCAACCACCAATAAATCAAAAAATGTACAGACTTCCAGAAACACATCGGGCTGTTATTAACGAACAAATAAAAGAGATGCTAGAGAATGACATCATTCAAATAAGCAAAAGCCCATGGAATTCTCCGTTACTTGTAGTCCCCAAAAAAGCTGGGCCTGACGGCAATAAACGTTGGCGCGTAGTAGTAGATTTCTGTAAAGTCAACGAGAAATCTATAGGGGATGCCTTTCCACTACCCAGGATAGAGGATATACTGGATCAACTTGGGCATTCACGGTATTTTACCACACTTGATCTTGCAAGTGGATACCATCAAGTACTGGTTGACCCAACGGATAGACCGAAAACTGCGTTTAGTACTGCTTACGGGCATTATGAATTTAAGAGAATGCCATTTGGACTGAAAGGCGCACCTGCGACCTTTCAGCGCTTAATGAATTACATTCTAACGGGTCTCCAAGGATTAGAATGCTTTGTCTATCTCGATGATATTGTAATATATGGAAAAAATTTACAAGATCACAACGAGAAATTGGCTTAGGTATTCGACAGACTTCGAGCCCATAATCTTAAATTACAACCCGAAAAGTATCAGTTCCTTCGCAGAGAAGTGATCTACCTTGGACACAAATGCTCAAACGAAGGAGCACTTCCAGATCCCAGTAAAACAAGCTGCGTTCAAAATTTTCCTCAACCCCGAACGGTGAGACAAACTCAATCATTTCTTGGACTGGCCAACTACTATCGCAAGTTCATTCCAAACTTTTCAAAAATAATAAGGCCACTAACAAATCTCTTACGGAAAGACGTCAAATTTAATTGGACACAAAAATGCCAAGACGCTTTCAATGAAATTAAAACTTCTCTTGTTAATCCTCCTCTACTCACCTACCCAGATTTCACCAAACCTTTCAATCTAACGACAGACGCTAGCAACGAAGCATTGGGAGCTGTTTTATCTCAAGGGATAATAGGCAAAGACAAACCAATAGCGTATGCAAGTAGAAGTTTAAATAAGGCGGAACAAAAATACTCCACAATAGAAAAAGAGTTGCTCGCTATTGTATTGGCGTTATTTACAGGGTAGAACCTTCACGGTTTACACAGATCATAAGCCCTTAAAAGGCGTATTCAATGTAAAAGATCCGACTTCGAGATTAGTAAGGTTTCACCACAAACTCTCGGAATTTGACTACAAGATTGAATATAAGCCTGGCAAATATAACACTAATGCAGACGCGCTTAGTCGAATACCTGCCCAGCCGAAACAAACAAGCCCCAATTCGATCATGGTAGAGGCCCAGGTACATCACCGTGTCGATTCCGACATAGACAATGAAGATACTAGTTCTTCGCCTCCACCGAAGTCCAAACCAGCACATTGCCATGCTGGTACACGAGCTCAAGCAAAGGAAACAGAAATTGAGGACATAATTCACAAAACTCCCCAGAGAATTCAAGAACGTTCAGGGAGTCCCCAAAATGATTCAATGAAACACAAATCAACCACAAACAACCAATCTGGAAGTAGTACATCTGAACACGGCGAATTATCTCCGAGCAATAATTTTATAAATTCCCAAAATAAATTACCTGGAATTATCACAGACCCCGAGGAAATTGAAATAATTCTAAAGGACTATCATGACTCGGCATTTGGTGGTCACCAAGGAGTCATTAAAACGTACAAAAAAATAAAAAAAATATATAAATGGAAGAATATGCTCAGTTCTATTAAGAGATGTATTCGAAAATGTTCCAAATGCCAAAAAATGAAAGCTAGCCCGGAGTACCGTATGCCGATGATCATAACAGATACTGCCCTAATGCCCTTCGAGAAAGTCTATTTAGATATAGTAGGACCACTTGAAGAAACCCACTCCGGAAACCAGTATATATTGACATTCCAAGACAATCTTACGAAATTCGTAGATTGTTATGCCATGCCGAATGGCGAAGCAGAAACGGTAGCAGAAATATTCTTCGATGAGATAATTACTCGTTATCGCATTCCTAAAAAGGTAGTAACTGACCAGGGATCTAACTTTTTAAGCGATCTTTTCAAACGTGTCTGTAAACTTCTAAAAATAAAAAAAATTACAGACTTCCGCTTATCATCCGCAATCCAACGGCGCACTTGAACGAACCCATAGACCTCTAGTGGAGTATTTAAGAGCTATTGTATCCGAAAATCCAAAGGTTTGGGATCGATTCCTGAGAACCGCGGCGTCCGTATACAATAATAGCCCACATGACGGCACTAAGCTCACTCCAATGGATTGTCTGTTCGGGTTTACAGCGGATGTACCATCAAATCTGAAAAGAGAACCAGAGCCCATTTACAACCACGAAAGTTACTGCCACATTCTTAGGTACAAACTACAAAAAACATATGCTATCGCCCGGAAAAATCTGCTTAACGCCAGGAAAAGTCAAAACTTTATTACGATAAACACTCACGCCCGGTAACATTCCAACCAGGTGATAAAGTTTTACTGAAAAATCCGGCCAAAAAACACAAGCTTTCCCAGATATGGCTAGAAATAGTAGGCACCTATTCAAAAAAAAAATCCAAAGAAGACCTTCTCATGCAGAAAAATAATACCCCTCAACATACCTATTCAGGGATAAAAATGGTAAAAATTTCTTTTGGGTTTAATGAAAGAAAAAGAAAATAAATATATAACTAATCATTTATTTCATAATTTAGACATGTTTTTTTTTTTGTTTTTTTTTTAATTTCTCTTTTGAGCCCTTTTGAAGGCGTTAAGTTCTTTTAATTTTCCCTTGGCCAAATCTTCATACTGAGCACGCTCCACGGTTGTAGCGGCTAGACTAGCCCTCAGCCTGAAATAATGCAGCTCTCGGTTTAGCCTAACACGCCTACCTCCTCCAGTCGACTTGGTTTCCTTTGCCATATCTGGCTGATCTCCGCAGTTCTTCTTAGTCCTCCTGCGATATTCCTCTAAAGTCAGCCTCCTAGGTCCAGGTACGTAAGCCGGCACTTCTTGAGAGGTCCCAGGCAGCCCCTGAGGCACGTACGGCTCGATTGGCTGGTCCACTCGATATAAGGGCATACCTTCAATATTTCTCTCCGGCTGGATAGTCGATTTAGCCAAGGCCATCAACTTGTCAAAAGCAGGACCAATTTTCTTCTCCATATTTTAAATAAAATAATCACTCAAGAGCACAACAGTTTGTAATACACAAATAACAATGTATAAAACTGAATTATGTTACATTCTATTTATACATAAAAACTGCTTATCTGGTAAATCACCATATAACTCCAATCAACACTAGAAGCCATTCATGTCGACATCAAGTGCAAGTCATGACAAAATTGTAAAAATAAACAGAATTACAGGTCATAACACAATTACAACCGCACGTGGAGAATGAGCTTACCTAAATTGGCATGACCCGATAATATTTACGAATCAATAAAATAAACACAACAAAGAGCAAAGAACGCAAAACCATTAAAATAGACACATTTGACCTATCAAATATTTACTACCATCAAACAAAGAATTTTCATGCAATAAAAACAGTACAAAAAATATTATGGCGTAATTTTCAATATTTTATATATAGACATATATATATTATTGTATATATTATACATTTATTCACCGATGATCTGTCTTTACAACCTATTTTTCTTCTCCAGAGATGACGCTAATCTTCATCGGTACAGACCCTAAATAACACGGGCATAATGTTCGAGGAACTTGGACCAATTCTTTTGTTTCATGATACATGGAATTTGTTCACTCAAATAAACATCAGCGATCTAGAAGCGGAAACCACACTGATGGAACACACCGGTTTCCTTATAAATCGACTATGCGAGGTACATAATTCCACTACTAGCGCATGTACGGAACAAAACGCCTACGTACATAGTCTGATTGGGACCATAAGAAAGAGAACAAAAACCATCAGGGAGATGGTAACCATCCGCCATCGAAGATCCTTATTCGACGGAATAGGAAGTGGACTACATTATATATTTGGAACTATGGATGCAACGAACGAGAAACAAATTTATAGTAAGATTGCAAATTTAGAGACGGATACACAGGCGCTTCTAGAATTAGAAAAAAGTCAAATAACCCTGTTCAAGTCTTCA
This sequence comes from Dioctria linearis, assembly GCA_963930735.1. Taxonomy (NCBI): domain Eukaryota; kingdom Metazoa; phylum Arthropoda; class Insecta; order Diptera; family Asilidae; genus Dioctria; species Dioctria linearis. Next base: position 50,918,731 of record OZ005744.1, read on the forward strand.
TTTGAAAAGTTAAGGAAACCTATTAATCAACTTGAAGCCAACCAGAAAGAGTTAACAAAGACCGTGAATGATCTGCTTGACATGGTCAATGGAGAAATAAGCACGCGACAACGTATCCAAGAGGTTATATCTACAATTAGTCTACAGGTGTTAGACATAGAATTAAGACAGCAAAATTTTATTCAGATATTAACCGCTCTCAAAAATAATCAAGTTCATCCGCTATTAATATCGCCATCCACTTTGTTAGAGGCCTATTACAAGGCCCATCCACAAGAAGCTAGTAGAAATCAAGACCTAGCAATCTTAACACAAACTCTGGAGGTAAAATCTGGAATACTGAATGAGCTCTTGGTAATACGAATTACATTCCCGATTCTTAATATGCCACCTTTCAAACTAAAGCAGATCCATTTACTCCCTTTCCAAACTCCCAACAATCATTATCTAGTTCTGGACATAAGACACACTTATATTGCCAGTCACATACCAACACAAAAGTTCGTAATGTTCAAACAATCCAAGTTCCGAGAATACAAGAAATTATCGAATAATCTTAAGGAACCACTACTAAACCCAATTCTTCAAGGGCATTACGTGAACGAGTGCCCGATAAACTTCCTATTTAATCCATACAATGAAACTGGTAACTGCGAATTCCTAGCTCAAACTCAAGCTCCGCAATTATTAATAAAACTAACCAGGAAAAATTCCTGGCTCTTTTCGTTTCATACCACACAGAAAATTAAGATTGCCTGCGGAAAAACTCTACATAGCTCCAACCTCTTCGGCAATGGAATACTAATCCTAAACGAACCTTGTAACTTCCAAATAGCTGATCAGATTATATATTTTGAAGATGAAGACCATCAAAATAACCTAACGGAGACCATTCAAAACTACATCAAAAATGTTAATAACACCGCTAAAAAACATGTAATTATGATAAGAGCAGAAGATGCCAATCATATTCTAAATGAAAACTCATATTCCTTAGATCAACTGGAAGAGCAAATAAATACACTGGAAAATAAAGAAAAGAGCGAAACAAATCAGAACTGATTCAAATAAGCTCCCTATCTCTGAGTTCTACAGTGATTTTATTACTTTGCATAATTGGAATAATAAAACTATGTAAAACTATAAAAAACAAGAAAAAGAAAAAGATAGTAGAAACTCCCAAAGTAGTAATCATCGGTAATCCAAAACCTCAATTAGATGCGGAAACACATCCACAACCTAAAGTAAAAATTACGGAAGACATAAAACCCGAAGGCAAAGTAGATACCAAGTGTCGTTCGTATACTCAACCCCAGGAAAAGGTGTCGACTGGAAAAGTCAAACAAATCTCTCAAAACTTCCAATCGGAAATCTCCAAAGCTCACAAAGCCAGATTAAACCCACTAATTAATGAATCAGAAGAGGTTACAATAAACAAAGAACGCATTGCCCCTCAAATCGCTCGTTCTGAATTTAAAGGTTCAATTAAATCACAAAAAATTTCGTCTCCACAGACAAATAGTAGACACAATTTACCAATACCTCCACCACCACCACTTCCACCATCCTTATCCAATTTTAAACTAGATTCAATTATAAGACCCCGCAATTTACAAGTAGTTTAATTAATCATTGAATATAAATTTATAAAAATACCAGAAATAATAAGAAATACCTGTCTTGTTTGATATATAAATTCTTCAAAAAAATTTTCAAATATTTATACCTATACATATATTATAATTAAAAAATAAAAAACATACATACGAGTATGTATAATTGTAAAAATATATACATACACATAAATTAGAATTAAAAATAATATATATGTGTACAATAATAGAAACTAGAAATGTTAATTTGTAAAAGAGACCAGCTTAAAAACCAACATACCTATAAATGTATACTAATATTAGAAAATTAATTAAGAAAAATACCTTATGTATAAACACAAAAAAAAAAACAATTACAATTTTTAATATGTGCCAAACAAACTATCAAACATTATAACTTTATTGTACTAATATAAGAAATATTGTAACGTATTCCTAACCTTAATTTAATTTATTGTAGACATAGATGTACTTGTACTTATTAGTCTTAAAGACCTAACCGTATGCTTGTCCCGGAGCTCGACATCATTTATACATATAAAATCAATAACGAAGTACTACCAATAAGATAAAACCCTTTCATCATGTTTTAATGCGTTATTCCTCTTCAAAGAATAACACATTTTTTTTACAAGGGGGAGATCTGTTACATACATAGAATCCCAAATAAAATCTAAAAACATTAATTTTCTTCCGGAAACAACTCATTGCATACATACCTACCTACATCAGTACATTGCAAGTAAACATTTCACATATTCCGATCAGGAAATAAAACAAAAAGTTTACGGCATGGTATACCTACATACCTACATCAGTTTCCACTGCATGTAAAAACAAACGGTATACTTACATACATAATTAATCATCACTGATCTACCTCAATTATTTCAGTGAATGATGTCATAATACCACTGCGCACAAGAATTCGCACGTTGAAATACGACGACCTTGCACCAGAGGTAGAACATATGTTTGTAAGTGACTAAATTGTTTTTGTAATAAGCCGCAAAGTACTGAGTGTAATTCGAGTAGGAAAGAAATTAAAATAAACAATGAGTTGAAAACCCGCAACATGGATTGGGTAAGATATACATATAAATTTATAAAAAGTAATGAGCGCCGTGACTTGCAGACTTCCGTAAATAGTAAAATTAAGTAATAGTTGTTAATGAAATACTTCCGACTTACACTTTGTATGAATTATACGTTAAATAAACAAAGTGCTGGGTCAGAGGTATTTCATATATTAATTTGTATAGTATTAGTAGTCTTAGAGTAAGACAATTTTTATATAAATATAGTGCAAGAATAAAGTTGAAAAGAGTTCAGTCTTAAAGAACCAGCTGTACATTAATTAAATTGGTGCAAAGCCTCATTTGGCTTCGCCATTTATTAACGCCGTACATTAAATAAATTGGTGCAAAGCCTCATTTGGCTTCGCCATTTATTAACGCCGTACATTAATTAAATTGGTGCAAAGCCTCATTTGGCTTCGCCATTTATTAACGCCGTACATTAAATAAATTGGTGCAAAGCCTCATTTGGCTTCGCCATTTATTATCAACAAGTTGTATATTAAATAAATTGGTGCAAAGCCTCATTTGGCTTCGCCATTTATTTAACAACAAAGCTTCGCCTATTATAGTGAAAATTACACACCGCGGCTCCGAAAGGTACTCGTAAGATCACTCGAATACACAACAATTTTGGCGCAGCCGGTAGGATCAAGGAAGTTGGTCAATCTACATACACTTGAAAAACCTTGATCCTCCAACCTACGAGTTACGAGTTACTTACCGTGGAATCTGGCGACAGAACCCAGCCACAGAAGATAAGAAGTCGCCAATTTGGAAAAGACGACTTCCGTTTACACAACACAACAAAGAGTACGGCTAAACGAAGCTGACTGAAACGACAACAATCTTTCTTAAGTAAGTTAAAAAGAGGCAAAACTGTTATTCCTCATTAATAATAGCAAAAAGACTAAAACAAGGCAGCTTTCACATATTCAGGAAAATTTCTTGCTTTGATTAAATTATTTAAACTTCTTAGATAAAACTACTTATTCCCATTTCTTCCTTACTTCTCTCTCTCTCACACTTATTCGTGGAAACTCTAAGTTTTGGCTTTCATGCCTAAACCTGACCGAAGCTTTTCATGCTCTAACTTTGAGACGGCAATAAGTTCATTGTCATTTGACAATACCAGCCCTCCAAATAGCCCAAGTGTAGAGTGTAATTTACCCCAAAGTCGACCTTCCGTAAACTGGTATCGTGAGCATCGCTCAGGTAAACGTTTCAGAAGGCACAGCTTAATTAATTTTCTAGTAAGAAACAGTAGCTTAAACGCCCTAATCACAGAAAAATCATTAACCTCGCCTACTTCTAATAACGATACTCCAGATATTCTCCAGAGAAAGCAACCAAACCAACCAGTCAAAATGCCAGTGAATTATGAAAAGGTGGTTAAACTGTCAGCACAAATGGTGCCCTTGTTTTCTGGAGAATTTAGTCCCCAAATCCTCACAGAATTGCAAACCTTTGTAGGCTGTTGCAAACAAGTACAACAGTGCCTAGAAGAGGAGGAAAAGCAAGCTTTTATGCAGATTTTTCCCACTAGATTGAGAGGAAATGCATACCAGCTAGTCGCATCAAGCTCACTCACAACATTTGAAGAGGTTGAACAATTACTTTATCGTAATTACTTACCTCGTGAGACATACCATGAGCTGATAAATAGATTAATCACTTGCCGACAATACCCGCACGAGTCATTTAACTCCTTCACAACTAGGCTAAAGGCCTATTGTTACAATGTAATGAGGCAGCACAGAGTAAATATGGTGCTGAAAATTTCAATATGGTGAAGCGACAAATAGAAGATTTTGCTATGGCTTCAGTGAAGAGTGGTGCTAATAATCCGCATCTAAGTGCCTATTTACTTACTTTAAAAGAAGATTCGGTAGACCAACTCATCCAAAAGGCACTAGACATGGAACGATTACACCACAGCCTCTTTTATAATCCACAACCCGCCAGTTACATTCATAATCCCACAAGCTATTTTCCAATGGACAACTTTTTAAGGCATAATTCCACAAATTATGCTAATGCTTATAGTCATCCTATTCACGAGACTGTTGCTCCATGCACTTACACAAATGAGCTAGGAAAGCCTAATATAAAGACTGAGTTCCATATACCTCCCACACAGGAGCCGACAAAATTAGCTTCGGTATCCTTTAATACTGGCAGAAACTCACCGGATAATTGGCACTCGACTCAAGTCAGCTCGACAAGAAAATCTTTAGGAAGTCCACCTCCATATCAGAATTCTACCTTTCATCATACAGGAGAAAGCAGAGACGGCAAACAGAAATTTCTGTTAAACAAGATTACCTGCAGCTATTGCAACTACAAGGGGCACACGTATGACGAGTGCATAAAACGCAAAAACACCCCTTTCTGTATAAACTGCAGAGCGAAAGGACATGATGTCCAATATTGTCGACAATATGTTAAGGCATCACCTGAACGAGCAAATACAAAAAACAGTTTTCAATGGGGCACTTCAGATCGCGAACCTAGAATTAATTATGGACAAGAGATGTGTAGTTTTTGTAGCAGAAGAGGTCATACCGTGTCCACCTGTCGGCAGAAACAACGATGGGAAACTGCAAATTCGGGAAACGGCACACTGTCGACCGAAAAGTCCCCGGCTCGACATTAAAAAAAAACTTATCATACTACTTCAGGGTCCTCTCAAAAGAAAAACCCCCGAAAAAGGGAAAACATTTCAATAGTAGATTTGCCATTAGATATAAGCAAAAACGCAGCCGTTCGGCTGATAGTGGACACTGGAGCTGAAGTAAGTCTTATAAAACAGGAAGCACTTGATACGCCAGAACGTATAGACCAGAGTCAAAAGGTCACTCTGAAAACTCCATTTGGAGATGGAGAAACATTGGGTAGCTGCCAAGGCAACTTTTTACTAAGCCGCAGTATCCCATGCCATCTACAGGTTGTAGAAGATAACGCCCAACTCTCTCACGATGGGCTGTTAGGTAATGACTTTCTTGCAAAAAATTGCAATATAGAAGGCCCTAACAAATTACTCCGGTTTCCTCGCACGGAAACCAATCCTATTGAGTTCACGGTACCTCTCGAAACATCCACAGAAGATGGGGAGGAAATACCAAGGGCTCAAATAGAGGAGCAATTTAAATCTTCTGCTGCCACTTCAATGGCACCCAATAGAAAAAATTCCTTACCTCAAATAGAAGAAATTTCGAGTACCTTGAAAAACGAGAATGAAGACGAAAGTAGACAAATTGAAGTAGTGCTTCAGCGACCTAATAAAATACCTCCTAGATCTCAAATCGTACTGAGCATACCATTACAATTGGATCAGGAAATGATCTGTATGTCTCAGGAGATAGGAGAAGGAGTATTTGTCGCAAATTGCTTAGTTAGTCCGAATAAAAGTTTTATACCGTTATCCGTTCTGAACGTAAACACAGAACCAGTATTCCTGAAGAACTTAACGCTTACGCTAGTTCCACTTAATTACTATAACCTGGAGCCTCTCTATTTACCTTTGGACGAAATAAATTCCCAAAGTTCTCAGAAAGAAGCCTCTCTTAAGCCTCTCTATTTACCTTTGGACGTCAGTAATTCCCAAAGTTTTCAGAATAAAGGTGGTCCACCTTTCCCTCGTGCACAAAAAAATAGCTACTACAACTTCAAAAGTGATAAGACAAATTTCATTTCCAATCCATATTCAGTAAACGTAAACCATACTAAAAGCTCTAATCAAGACAGACTTGCAGCTTTACGTAAAGAATTACTGTTGGAAGAAAATTTAAATCACGAAGAAGAAAAGTCAATTCTTGAGCTATGTTATAAGTATAATGACCTCTTCTACTTAAAGGGAGATAAACTAACGTGCACTAACACTATAAAACACACCATACCTATATTGCATAATCAACCACCAATAAATCAATAAATGTACGGATAGACCAAAAACTGCGTTTAGTACTGCTTACGGGCATTATGAATTTAAGAGAATGTCATTTGGACTGAAAGGCGCACCTGCGACTTTTCAGCGCTTAATGAATTACATTCTAAAGGGTCTCCAAGGATTAGAATGCTTTGTCTATCTCGATGATATTGTAATATATGGAAAAAATTTACAAGATCACAACGAGAAATTGGCTTAGGTATTCGACAGACTTCGAGCCCATAATCTTAAATTACAACCCGAAAAGTATCAGTTCCTTCGCAGAGAAGTGATCTACCTTGGACACAAATGCTCAAACGAAGGAGCACTTCCAGATCCCAGTAAAACAAGCTGCGTTCAAAATTTTCCTCAACCCCGAACGGTGAGACAAACTCAATCATTTCTTGGACTGGCCAACTACTATCGCAAGTTCATTCTCTTACGGGAAGACGTCAAATTTAATTGGACACAAAAATTCCAAGACGCTTTCAATGAAATTAAAACTTCTCTTGTTAATCCTCCTTCACTCACGCGGAACAAAAATACTCCACAATAGAAAAAGAGTTGCTCGCTATTGTATTGGCGTTATTTACAGGGTAGAACCTTCACGGTTTACACAGATCATAAGCCCTTAAAAGGCGTATTCAATGTAAAAGATCCGACTTCGAGATTAGTAAGGTTTCACCACAAACTCTCGGAATTTGACTACAAGATTGGCCTGGCAAATATAACACTAATGCAGACGCGCTTAGTCGAATACCTGCCCAGCCGAAACAAACAAGCCCCAATTCGATCATGGTAGAGGCCCAGGTACATCACCGTGTCGATTCCGACATAGACAATGAAGATACTAGCTCTTCGCCTCCACCGAAGTCCAAACCAGCACATTGCCATGCTGTTACACGAGCTCAAGCAAAGGAAACAGAAATTGAGGACATAATTCACAAAACTCCCCGGAGAATTCAAGAACGTTCAGGGAGTCCCCAAAATGACTCAATGAAACACAAATCAACCACAAACAACCAATCTGGAAGTAGTACATCTGAACACGGCGAATTATCTCCGAGCAATAATTTTATAAATTCCCAAAATAAATTACCTGAAATTATCACAGACCCCGAGGAAATTCAAATAATTCTAAAGGACTATCATGACTCGGCATTTGGTGGTCACCAAGGAGTCATTAAAACGTACAAAAAAATAAAAAGAAAATATAAATGGAAGAATATGCTCAGTTCTATTAAGAGATATATTCGAAAATGTTCCAAATGCCAAAAAATGAAAGCTAGCCCGGAATACCGTATGCCGATGATCATAACAGATACTGCCCTAATGCCCTTCGAGAAAGTCTATTTAGATATAGTAGGACCACTTGAAGAAACCCACTCCGGAAACAAGTATATATTGACATTCCAAGACAATCTTACGAAATTCGTAGATTGTTATGCCATGCCGAATGGCGAAGCAGAAACGGTAGCAGGAATATTCTTCGATGAGATAATTACTCGTTATCGCATTCCTAAAAAGGTAGTAACTGACCAGGGATCTAACTTTTTAAGCGATCTTTTCAAACGTGTCTGTAAACTTCTAAAAATAAAAAAAATTACAGACTTCCGCTTATCATCCGCAATCCAACGGCGCACTTGAACGAACCCATAGACCTCTAGTGGAGTATTTAAGAGCTATTGTATCCGAAAATCCAAAGGTTTGGGATCGATTCCTGAGAACCGCGGCGTTCGTATACAATAATAGCCTACATGACGGCACTAAGCTCACTCCAATGGATTGTCTGTTCGGGTTTACAGCGGATGTACCATCAAATCTGAAAAGAGAACCAGAGCCCATTTACAACCACGAAAGTTACTACCACATTCTTAGGTACAAACTACAAAAAACATATGCTATCGCCCGGAAAAATCTGCTCAACGCCAAGGAAAAGTCAAAACTTTATTACGATAAGCACTCACGTCCGGTAACATTACAACCAGGTGATAAAGTTTTACTGAAAAATCCGGCCAAAAAACACAAGCTTTCCCAGATATGGCTAGGTCCATATCTCGTGGTAAAAGCTTTTACCCCTGTTAATACTGTTATTCAAATCGGTAAACGAAGAGTAACAGTACATAACAACAGATTAAAACCATTCCATGAGTAATGGCTTCAAAAAAAAAAAAAAAAATTTTTTGCAATTCCCATACAGCAATAGTAGGCACCTATTCAAAAAAAAAATCCAAAGAAGACCTTCTCATGCAGAAAAATAATACCCCTCAACATACCTATTCAGGGATAAAAATGGTAAAAATTTCTTTTGGGTTTAATGAAAGAAAAAGAAAATAAATATATAACTAATCATTTATTTCATAATTTAGACATGTTTTTTTTGTTTTTTTTTTTAAATTTCTCTTTTGAGCCCTTTTGAAGGCGTTAAGTTCTTTTAATTTTCCCTTGGCCAAATCTTCATACTGAGCACGCTCCACGGTTGTAGCGGCTAGACTAGCCCTCAGCCTGAAATAATGCAGCTCTCGGTTTAGCCTAACACGCCTACCTCCTCCAGTCGACTTGGTTTCCTTTGCCATATCTGGCTGATCTCCGCAGTTCTTCTTAGTCCTCCTGCGATATTCCTCTAAAGTCAGCCTCCTAGGTCCAGGTACGTAAGCCGGCACTTCTTGAGAGGTCCCAGGCAGCCCCTGAGGCACGTACGGCTCGATTGGCTGGTCCACTCGATATAAGGGCATACCTTCAATATTTCTCTCCGGCTGGATAGTCGATTTAGCCAAGGCCATCAACTTGTCAAAAGCAGGACCAATTTTCTTCTCCATATTTTAAATAAAATAATCACTCAAGAGCACAACAGTTTGTAATACACAAATTAACAATGTATAAAACTGAATTATGTTACATTCTATTTATACATAAAAACTGCTTATCTGGTAAATCACCATATAACTCCGATCAACACTAGAAGCCATTCATGTCGACATCAAGTGCAAGTCATGACAAAATTGTAAAAATAAACAGAATTACAGGTCATAACACAATTACAACCGCACGTGGAGAATGAGCTTACCTAAATTGGCATGACCCGATAATATTTACGAATCAATAAAATAAACACAACAAAGAGCAAAGAACGCAAAATCATTAAAATAGACACCATTTGACCTATCAAATATTTACTACCATCAAACAAAGAATTTTCATGCAATAAAAACAGTACAAAAAATATTATGGCGTAATTTTCAATATTTTATATATATACATATATATATTATTGTATATATTATACATTTATTCACCGATGATCTGTCTTTACAACCTATTTTTCTTCTCCAGAGATGACGCTAATCTTCATCGGTACAGACCCTAAATAACACGGGCATAATGTTCGAGGAACTTGGACCAATTCTTTTGTTTCATGATACATGGAATTTGTTCACTCAAATAAACATCAGCGATCTAGAAGCGGAAACCACACTGATGGAACACACCGGTTTCCTTATAAATCGACTATGCGAGGTACATAATTCCACTACTAGCGCATGTACGGAACAAAACGCCTACATACATAGTCTGATTGGGACCATAAAAAAGAGAACAAAAACCATCAGGGAGATGGTAACCATCCGCCATCGAAGATCCTTATTCGACGGAATAGGAAGTGGACTACATTATCTATTTGGAACTATGGATGCAACGAACGAGAAACAAATTTATAGTAAGATTGCAAATTTAGAGACGGATACACAGGCTCTTCTAGAATTAGAAAAAAGTCAAATAACCCTGTTCAAGTCTTCATTTGAAAAGTTAAGGAAACCTATTAATCAACTTGAAGCCAACCAGAAAGAGTTAACAAAAACCGTGAATGATCTGCTTGACATGGTCAATGGAGAAATAAGCACGCGACAACGTATCCAAGAGGTTATATCTACAATTAGTCTACAGGTGTTAGACATAGAATTAAGACAGAAAAATTTTATTCAGATATTAACCGCTCTCAAAAATAATCAAGTTCATCCGCTATTAATATCGCCATCCACTTTGTTAGAGGCCTATTACAAGGCCCATCCACAAGAAGCTAGTAGAAATCAAGACCTAGCAATCTTAACACAAACTCTGGAGGTAAAATCTGGAATACTGAATGAGCTCTTGGTAATACGAATTACATTCCCGATTCTTAATATGCCACCTTTCAAACTAAAGCAGATCCATTTACTCCCTTTCCAAACTCCCAACAATCATTATCTAGTTCTGGACATAAGACACACTTATATTGCCAGTCACATACCAACACAAAAGTTCGTAATGTTCAAACAATCCGAGTTCCGAGTATACAAGAAATTATCGAATAATCTTAAGGAAAGCACTTATATTGGACCACTACTAAACCCAATTCTTCAAGGGCATTACGTGAACGAGTGCCCGATAAACTTCCTATTTAATCCATACAATGAAACTGGTAACTGCGAATACCTAGCTCAAACTCAAGCTCCGCAATTATTAATAAAACTAACCAGGAAAAATTCCTGGCTCTTTTCGTTTCATACCACACAGAAAATTAAGATTGCCTGCGGAAAAACTCTACATAGCTCCAACCTCTTCGGCAATGGAATACTAATCCTAAACGAACCTTGTAACTTCCAAATAGCTGATCAGATTATATATTTTGAAGATGAAGACCATCAAAATAACCTAACGGAGACCATTCAAAACTACATCAAAAATGTTAATAACACCGCTAAAAAACATGTAATTATGATAAGAGCAGAAGATGCCAATCATATTCTAAATGAAAACTCATATTCCTTAGATCAACTGGAAGAGCAAATAAATACACTGGAAAAATAAAGAAAAGAGCGAAACAAATCAGAACTGATTCAAATAAGCTCCCTATCTCTGAGTTCTACAGTGATTTTATTACTTTGCATAATTGGAATAATAAAACTATGTAAAACTATAAAAATCAAGAAAAAGAAAAAGATAGTAGAAACTCCCAAAGTAGTAATCATCGGTAATCCAAAACCTCAATTAGATGCGGAAACACATCCACAACCTAAAGTAAAAATTACGGAAGACATAAAACCCGAAGGCAAAGTAGATACCAAGTGTCGTTCGTATACTCAACCCCAGGAAAAGGTGTCGACTGGAAAAGTCAAACAAATCTCTCAAAACTTCCAATCGGAAATCTCCAAAGCTCACAAAGCCAGATTAAACCCACTAATTAATGAATCAGAAGAGGTTACAATAAACAAAGAACGCATTGCCCCTCAAATCGCTCGTTCTGAATTTAAAGGTTCAATTAAATCACAAAAAATTTCGTCTCCACAGACAAATAGTAGACACAATTTACCAATACCTCCACCACCACCACTTCCACCATCCTTATCCAATTTTAAACTAGATTCAATTATAAGACCCCGCAATTTACAAGTAGTTTAATTAATCATTGAATATAAATTTATAAAAATACCAGAAATAATAAGAAATACCTGCCTTGTTTGATATATAAATTCTTCAAAAAAATTTTCAAATATTTATACCTATACATATATTATAATTAAAAAATAAAAAACATACATACGAGTATGTATAATTGTAAAAATATATACATACACATAAATTAGAATTAAAAATAATATATATGTGTACAATAATAGAAACTAGAAATGTTAATTTGTAAAAGAGACCAGCTTAAAAACCAACATACCTATAAATGTATACTAATATTAGAAAATTAATTAAGAAAAATACCTTATGTATAAACACAAAAAAAAAAACAATTACAATTTTTAATATGTGCCAAACAAACTCTTGAGTCCTCACAGAAATCTGGGAAGAGTCGGGTTGGAGAAGCTAGAGACCGAAAATGATACTAGAGATTCTTCTGCCAGGCAGTTAGCAGTATGCCAACTCTTGATTACTGAAGGTCGCCAGCATCACTTCCATACTCCAACAACTCTTTCCTTCCTCTTCACCTGATTGTCATATCTAGCTAACCCTCCAGCTGGGCAGATTCATGAATCTGGTCAACTAGTTAGCTAAAAGCCAAAAAGTCATCTCACAGATTCACGACTCTGTCTAGCTAGTTGGCCAACAGAGACATGCCTCCGTGAGAATACAATCAAAAAAATCGTTCAAACTTGAGGCTTGACCAAACTCAAACCTAAAGTTGAACTGCAGAAAAAACAATACCAAAAACTCTACGTTACTAAACTCACAATCCAAAAAAAATATAAATCACAATCGAAAATTTTTACTTTACTCAAAAATCAAAAACTCGCGAAAACTTTACCAAAATATCGAAACATTACTTTACTCAACTCAATTCAGATAACCAAAACCAGTCAGACTCAGGTCCACAGGTAACCTCCACTAGATATGAATCTTGAGGTCAGTCAATTAGCAAAATGCCAAATGACCATCTCACAACAAGTCTCAGTGCCCAGCAAAAGTCACAATTAGACCACAGCAGTCTAAGTGAGGTGGCCCCCGTTGGGCGCCATTTTTGTTATGGAACTATGAAGAGTGAATGGTTTTGGACGTGAAGTCCAGACTGCCAGCATGAGCTGACAGATCACTCGGTGGACAGCGTTGACTACAGCGCCGCACGCTAGCTCGCCTCGACTATTGGCGGAGACTGTGGGGAGGTTCCACGAAAATCTGCCGCTGCCATCTGCCATAATCAAAACAAAAACTATCAACATGCCGTAGCACACACTCCAGTCCTGAAGGGGCCTTGACACCACTTACCCGTACCTGTGTGAAGGCACAGATGGACTGCCATCTACTGTTTGCCCCATCCTCCCAACGACACTGAGGGCAGATTGTTTTCAGTGTCCTTATAGACCTGAAAAGAGAGAGAGTAGCGGACCTAAGCGACCTTCATGTCGAGAGGGCTCCGGCAGAGTGAGGGGAAATAAATTTTAAACAGCCTTTACATTAGAAAAAAATATTTTTAATGTTAACAATAATAGTAGGCCAAACATATCAATTACCGAAAGTAATGAGCAAACTCTAACTCATCATTGCGTTAAACAAATTCATAATACAAAAACAATATTCATTTAATCGCTTCAATCAGAAAAGTAATGAACTAACGCTAATACATGAGGTTTGATGAACTATAGTAGGTATGGGGGTGGTTTGGCCAGACATTCGAAAAAGCCAGACATTTTCAAAAAGCTCTTCGTAGACGTGGACGAGCATATTTGTGGGTGATGACGTCAGGAAACCTCTTCGATGACGTAATGAAAGCTCTTCGATGACGTCATAAAAGCTCTTCGCAGACGTGGACTGAGTCACGGTTTTTTCTCTGACGGTGGTGAGGCGGGGAATGATGGGGTGGGCCTGGTCCGGCTGGCCAGACATCTCCGTCTCTTTCTGTCTCTCTCTCTGTCTCTTACTCTCTCGTAATTTCCTCCGACGTCATATGAATTGGTCTGGTCGGCTGGCCAGACATCTCCGTCTCTTTCTGTCTCTCTCTCTCTGTCTCTTTCTCTCTCGTAATTTCCTCCGACGTCATATGAATTGGTGGCCGGCGGCCCGACATCTCTGTCTCTTTCTCTTATAACTACCACTGACGTCATATGTTTGGCTGGCTGCCTTGGCTATGGGGATTTCTATGGCGTGTCTCAGATTTGTTTGGCTTGGTCGATAGAGATTCATTCACATGTCTTCTGACCATCAGCAGCTTTATCAGCTCTGTCTTAGCTGATTTTCATCAGCTCTGTCTTAGCTGATTTCACTATTTTAAATTGGTAGGAAAAAAACAATATCGTCGCTGGAATCGAACCGAGAATGCTTGGTTTTGAAAATCCGAGGCGCTCTAGTCATGCGGCCACGGATGTATCATAGTAATGTCCTTTAAAGTTGCTATATAAGCGGAAAATGACTGCATGAGTATGGTCATCAGAAAACTGTCTTGTTCGTAACCATCACAAATGTTTGGTAATACGGCCCCTAGAATATACTTAATTTACTTTACAAATGTTTCTTGTATATACAAGTGTTTGAACGGGCGGGCGATCTAAAAATAGAATAACCTTTGGTAATAGTTGGTAAGAGATAACAGTTATATTCTTCCAAGGAGGGTCTCGTGAAAAATTTTCAAATGTTTCAGTTTAAACGAAATTATTAAATTGATTAGAATTAAAAATACTATGAAAATCGAGAACATTCGCTGTTATGAGATCATAGGCATGTTGTAACATGTTATGAAATTTTGACTAGGTACATGATCAATAACGAACACCTCACCAGAGATAATTTCTAAAAAATATTTTTTCGGCATAATGACGTTTTATCGTTGATAAGAAATGTACCGGGGGCATAATGTAATCTTATGAGAATAGTTCTATGACCGCAATACGAATCTGATAAGAAAACTGACCCCAGACTTCTCGAATAATAAATTTAGCGTAAAACTGACCTTGAAATTCATAATGGTGATAACGTGTGTGTGTGTGAAACTGACTCGATGACCAGAATACGAGACTGATAAGAACATAAGGAAAATTGATCTTCTGTTATGTAGGGTAGAACGAACTTTTAATACACCATTGTAGAACAGCTGTGACGGAATTTGAATTGCCCCTCAACAAATATAAAACAAAAGCACGAAATGAAGGATTTGCAAAAGAATAACATTGAATGTGTATGTATGTAGGGGTTCAGATGGGAATATGTCTGTAACCAGAAGAAGAGGAAGATAAGAATCATTACGAGTAGTTCAAAAGCCCGAACCCAAACCGTACGTAAAACTGGCCTTGGGAATTCATACAGATGATAACGTATTTACCTCCCGTACAAAATCTCAATTCATAAAACGCGACGAGATTATTTTTCTAAAATTTTACCACCAGGCGCGCATGAAGTTTAACTAGCATGTTTCCCCTCAGTGGGCCAAGAAACCCTCTCAAAGCTTTTTTTTGTTTTTTTTGTCCATACTATGATCGCGAGCATACGTACAAGAAAAATCGACTGATAACGGCATAGCGCCTATACTGCTGGGGCTATGTTATGAGTAAAAAGGAATTTCGTTAGCCATGCTTAAGTCTAGCCGGTCTTATCGGGTAATATGCATAGTAATTTTTTGTTTAATGGATGTTCCAAGCCAAACGATTTTTTTATTGCTGGGGGTTATGCTCGCCTAGTATTGAAGGTGATGTCTCAGGCATACAATTTAGCGAATAATAGCACTTAAAATTCCAGCTATAGATAAAAACACCCATAAATATTAATTAGATATCGGGAATCTATAGTGGGGTATAATTATTATTAAATCAATATCGATAGCCAATAATAGGCATTTTCATGCCCTTAGCTGCGTATATCGAGTATAAAATGCTCGAAAAAAAATGCTTAGAGAATATTTTTAATCGTAGAGTGGACAAAGTCCGATATTGATTTTATAATCGTTACATCTTGGTATATTTTCGCGAATAAGTCGTTTCTATCTGCGATCGTGAATAAATTTTTGTGAGGATATTAATACAAAATAAGTAGGTAAACTATGCGGGTTCTGGATCAAGTGCATGTGTACTTGATGTAGTACGTGGTCTTGTAGGGTACAATGTGACCTTTGTTTGACCTTGAAAATGGGGGGGCGGTGTTTGGGGCGTGGTCTTGTAGGCTACAATTTGACCTTGAGGGTTTAAAGATGGCGGTGGTGTTGTGTGTGGTGACGTAAGTGGGGTTTGGTCAATGTGGTGGTGGTGGTGGTGGTTGTCGGTATTTGGGGCGTGGTCTTGTAGACTACAATTTGACCTTGAGGGTTTAAAGATGGCGGTAGAACGTGATCTTGTAGGGTACAATGTGACCTTTGTTTGACTTTGAAAATGGCGTCGGTGTTTGGGGCGTGGTCTTGTAGGCTACAATTTGACCTTGAGGGTTTAAATATGGCGGTGGTGTTGTGGATGGTGACGTAAGTTGGGTTTTGGTCAATGTGGTGGTGGTGGTTGTGTTGGGTGTGTAGTAAGTGAGGATCATAAGAGGTGGGGGTGGCATGGGTTCGTGGAAAGCATTCGACCAATGAGGGCATGGTTGCGCATACACATGTCCATGCATGAATCGTTGTAATAAAGCATTCAGCCAATGTTTTTCAAAGTTTGAATTGGGAATAACAGGAAATGTGTGGGTGTACAAACGGGGCCGCCAGATGTTTGCGTGAATTTATTTTGGGCAAAACAGGAGATGTGTGGGTGGAACACCTGCACAATATTTCCACTTGTTGCGAAATTCATGCTATGACTCATACATATTCAAACACTCATACATTGTGCAAGAACAACACCGGATGTTTTTCATAGTTTGAATTGGGAATAACAGGAAATGTGTGGGTGTACAAACGGGGCCGCCGGATGTTTGCGCGAATTTATTTTGGACAAAACAGGAAATGTGTGGGTGGAACACCTGCACAATATTTCCACTTGTTGCGAAATTCATGCTATCACTCACACATTGTGCAAGAACAACACCAGATGTTTTTCAAAGTTTGAATTGGGAATAACAGGAAATGTGTGGGTGTACAAACGAGGCCGCCGGATGTTTGCGCGAATTTATTTTGGACAAAACAGGAAATGTGTGGGTGGAACACCTGCACAATATTTCAACTTGTTGCGAAATTCATGCTATGACTCATACATATTCAAACACTCATACATTGTGCAAGAACAACACCGGATGTTTTTCAAAGTTTGAATTGGGAATAACAGGAAATGTGTGGGTGTACAAACGGGGCCGCCGGATGTTTGCGCGAATATATTTTGGACAAAACAGGAAATGTGTGGGTGGAACACCTGCACAATATTTCCACTTGTTGCGAAATTCATGCTATGACTCATACATTGTGCAAGAACAACACCAGATGTTTTTCAAAGTTTGAATTGGGAATAACAGGAAATGTGTGGGTGTACAAACGAGGCCGCCGGATGTTTGCGCGAATTTATTTTGGACAAAACAGGAAATGTGTGGGTGGAACACCTGCACAATATTTCCACTTGTTGCGAAATTCATGCTATGACTCATACATTGTGCAAGAACAACACCAGATGTTTTTCAAAGTTTGAATTGGGAATAACAGGAAATGTGTGGGTGTACAAACGGGGCCGCCGGATGTTTGCGCAAATTTATTTTGAACAAAACAGGAAATGTGTGGGTGGAACACCTGGGCCGCGAGAATGTGCAAGAACAACATCGGATATTTTTCAAAGCTTGAATTGGGAATAACAGGAAATGTGTGGGTGTACAAAAGGGGCCGCCGGATGCTTGCGCGAATTTTAGGTATTAGGACGGTTGAGCGTGGGAAAATTTTGGGGACCGTGGGAACTTTTTATACAAGTTGGGAGTTTTTAGTTGCTAGCTAAATGGGAATGATGTATATTTTTAAAAATAGAAAATTTTATATTGCGGTTATTTTTAGCTCAATTGAGACTTTTTCTCGCGCTAAAGCTTATCAGCAAAAAAAACAGCGTGTATAATTTATTTTTAGCTTGGAATAAGGTATATAAGGTAAAAGATATAATTTGAACTTTATCAGTATAAGATAAGATTCCTCGGAAGCTACATCAACGTTTATTTTATTTTAAATTTATCTGATTTAGAAGAAATAATGGACCAGAAACAAAGAATAAATAGAGTTTTAAACAAGGTCAACGCTTGCAGCACCTACAAGGAAATTTTGAAAGTAAAGGATATGCTGATTAATAAAGCATATACGATATTAAAGGCACGGAGATGTTCAACCCAATATGGTCAAAGAATTTTATTGGAACTGGAGGCGAATGTCATTTACCTACCACAACGTTTCAATAATTTATCTGATGAGGTTCTCGAAGATATCAACAAAGAAGCAAGTTTCTGTATAGTTAATGCGGGTGAATTTGGAAAATCGTTTAATCTTAAGATTTCACATCCTGTTGAATTAAGTGAATTCATTGAGCCAGTGAATTTTTATAACCAAACATATTAAATATGTATTTTAAATAAAAAAAATAAAAAAATAACAAAAAGTTGACTCATAATATGGTTGTTGTTTTTGTTTTTTTACCAAGAAATTGGTGCAGGGTGTTTGCAGCATTAGAGGGGGTGGTTATATTTCAACATTTTTTTTGTATAGGTGTTTGCAGTATTAGAGGGCGTGGTTATATTTTGTATAAAACTGGACGCTTATGCACTAATTGTCAAAGTTTGTGATAATACCTAAAGCCGAAGGTTATTTGTGCAATTTTACATTCAAACACTATTTTAATTTGTTTAAGAACAATGGCTTCAATTAAAAAGAACGTAGTGAATATGGTTGATGAAAATAAAATGGCTTTGAGAAATATAAAGGGTCCTACGGATGACCAAATCAATGATGTTCTTAAAAAATGCAGATTATATATTCAGCGATCGTGTTCAGAGTTAAGGATGAGTTCCAATATGGGAACTAAAAGGTGTCTTCAAAGGTGTATTATAGAACTCAAGGGATTTAAAGTAAAGCTACATTCACTGTTGCATCGTGGTCGGGGTAATAGTTCTCAAGGAGAGTCTAGAAAATCTCGTGTAGTTTGGGAGGATGTGGAATCAGCATTTATGGATCGAATCAGGACAGGAGTAGTAGTTAATTTAATTCATAAGGACCCCAAAATATTTTTAGAAGATGCTCAACATTTATTTTCACGACGAATTCAAAACATTTTAAAGAAGTATAACACACTTAAAATTAATACTACGTTCTGTGGAGAGTTTAAAATTACTCGAAAGGATGATGATGCACTTGAATTTAAATATTTTAATACAAAGAATGTGGTAGTAGATCGTGGCACAGATTTAAAGCAATGGTTTTTTGAAAATATTCACCAGAATATATTAGTTCAACTAGAAGAATTTCAAGAGCGTGATAGTAGATGGGCTTTATCAAGTATTATTAATTTAGCCGTCAATATTAATAAGTACGAACCCTTTCGAGGGTCATCATATATCGACTTACCACCTGAAATAAAGTGTAAACATGCGTGCATTAACATTAATAATAAGGATTCTGCATGCTTTGCATGGGCTATAGTTTCAGCACTTTACCCAGCCGAACATAATTCAAATAGAGTATCAAGTTATCCACATTACAGCGAGATCTTGAATTTGAATGGAATTGGTTTACCTCCTGAATTAAATGAAATAACTAAATTTGAAAAGGTGAATGCTATATCCGTAAACATATTTGCTTTGGAAAAAAGAAAAAAACAACTTCACACAGTTCCAGTTCGTCTAACAAAAGACCGGCAAGATAAACACGTTAATTTATTATTAATTCAGAATTGAAGATGATGATGATGATGATGATGATGATGAGGAGGAGGATTCTAACTTTGAAATTAAATACCATTACTGTTGGATTAAAGACTTGTCACGCCTAGTTTCGTATCAACTCTCTAAAACAAATAGAAAACAGTATATTTGTGATAGATGCCTTCATTACTTCTATTCAGAAGAAAAACTAGCTGCACATGTTGATGACTGTGCGAAAATGAATGAGTGCAAAATTCTCTTGCCAACAGAATACAATAAATGGTTGAAATTTAAAAATTTTAATTTTAAGGAAAGCGCACCTTTTATAATATATGCCGATTTAGAATGTTTGTTGAAACCTGTTTCTAATGATGGGGAAAACAACAAGATACCAAAAACATGAGGTCTACAGTGTGGGATATTATTTCAACTGTTCTTTTAATAGTAGCCTGAGTGCCTTTCATTCTTATAGAGGTGCTGATTGTCAGCATTGGTTCGTAGACCAACTACAGCAGATTCTGAGAAAGGTAGAGGACATATTTTCAGAGATTAAACCACTCATTAGGTTAACTGAAGATGAGAAAGTGCAATTTACACAAGGCAGATATTGTCATATTTGTGAACAACCTTTTGCAATTGGAATAAAACGTGTACGAGATCATTGCCATCTAACTGGAAAATATAGAGGTCCAGCTCATGAAGAATGTAATCTTAATTATCAAGATACACGTATAATTCCGGTAGTATTCCACAATTTGAGCGGTTATGATGCTCACTTTATAATAAAGGAAGTTGCAACTGCATTTGAAGGCAGAGTGGATCTTTTGCCAATTAATAAAGAACGATATATATCATTTACAAAGAATGTTAAAGCTAGTGAAATTAAATTCCGTTTTATTGATTCATTCAAATTTATGGCATCATCTTTAGATAAACTGGCGTCATATTTACCTAAAGAACAGTTGCTTATAACAAAAAAGGAGTGGAACCATTTGAATTCTTCAGAATTTGAGCTAGTAACGAGAAAAGGTGTATTTCCTTACACCAGCGACTGGGGAAAATTGGATGAGGTAACATTACCACCCCAGGAAGCGTTTTATAGCCAATTAAATGAGTCTGATATTTCTTATGATGATTACTTACATGCACAAACTGTGTGGAAAACATTTCGCATACAAACTCTTGGTGAATATTCAGATTTGTATTTAATGATCGATGTTCTACTTTTAGTCGACGTTTTTGAGAATTTTAGAAAGGTATGTGCAAAAACATATGGTTTGGATCCTGCGCACTATTTTACTCTACCAGGATTAACATGGGATGCTGTGCTGAAATATACCAAAATAGAGCTGGAGTTATTAACGGATATCGATATGGTTATGTTCATAGAACGAGGAATTCGAGGTGGAATAAGTCAGTGTTCAAATCGATATAGCAAAGCGAATAATAGCTATATGATAAACTATAACGATCAAGAGGATTCCAAATATCTCATGTACTTTGATGTTAATAATTTATATGGTTGGGCAATGTCCCAGTATCTTCCAACACATGATTTCAAATGGGTGAATACAGATATAGAAATTACTCATGTATCGGATGAATCACCATTAGGTTACATATTAGAAGTCGATCTTGAGTACCCACAACATCTGCATGATAAACATTCAGATTTACCATTTTGTTCAACACATGAAGCACCTGTAGGATCTAAGGAACAAAAACTGATGACTACATTATTTAATAAAGAAACGTATGTTATTCATTATAAAAATCTGAAGCAGTGCATAGCTCATGGACTTATTTTGAAAAAAGTACATCGAGTTCTTCAATTCAATCAGTCTCCGTGGTTAAAGAAATATATTGACTTAAATACTGAAATGCGTAAGAAAGCTAGAAATGAATTTGATAAAAACAAATATAAGCTTATGAATAATGCAGTGTTTGGAAAAACCATGGAAAACGTACGTAAACATTCAATAGTAAAATTGCTTACTAAATGGGAAGGTCGATATGGGGCCAAAGTTATGATAGCTAAACCGAACTTCCACAGCAGATCTATTTTCGATAGAAATTTGGTTGCCATTGAATTAAATAAGACTGAAGTGTATTTTAATAAACCCATTTACATAGGAATGTGTATACTTGATATCTCTAAAACATGTGTTTATAAATTTCATTATGATTATATTTTACCAAAAATGAAGAAAAATTGTAAATTGTTGTATACTGATACCGACTCTCTAATTTATGAATTTAAATGTGATGATATTTATAGAATCATAAGATCTGATGTTAATTATTTTGATACTAGCGATTATCCGCAGAATAATGTATATAATATACCTTTAGTAAATAAAAAAGTTCTTGGGGTTATGAAAGATGAATTGAATGGGAAAATAATGACTGAATTTATAGGATTAAGATCAAAAATGTATAGTCTAAGAGTAAATAATGAAGATTCGATAAAAAAAGCCAAAGGCGTCAAATTAAATGTAATAAAAAATAGTATTACTTTTGATGATTACTTAACATGTTTGAATAACTCCATTGAACAGATAAGAACCCAACAATGCATTCGATCAGATAAGCACAATGTATATAGTATAAGACAAAGTAAGATAGCATTAAGTTCTCATGATAATAAGCGGTTTTTAAAAGAAAATTCAACAGACACACTTGCTTGGGGGCATTATAGTATAAAGAAATAAAAGATGGTTTGATAACTTAAAATGTTATTTTTTTTTATTTATACAACAAATTTATAATATTTCATTTTTATCGACCCATGAATTGTGTTTTGCAGAGAACCCTAGCCACTTTACAAAAAATTTATTCTGTTTCTTCTTCAATACTTTTTCAACAAGGTAATCATGTGGATATTTCGTCTTTAGTAGTTCTTTTTCAAAAAATCCTCCTTTGATTGGATGTCCCTCATAATCCTCTAGAAGATATGTCACCGGATTCGTATTTTGTATGGTTTTAATTTCAAAGATATCAGTCGTCCAGTTCGGCGTGGACCCCTTTTCAAATATATGTTTGTGCTTGCTGATGCGAACATAGTCATCAACCTTATATTTTGCTCTCCCCACCATTTTTATGTGATTATATACTGTTTGTAGTAGAAGATTTTTATTAATGTGATTAACATCGGAGGGGCGCATTTTAATGGTCCTATGCTTTTTATTGTTGTATTCATGAACAAGATTGTGTACAAAATCAATCCAACGATAGGAACCATTCTTACTGAATTGTTTCCACATCATGCCTTTCAACGTCCTATTAAATCTTTCAACTATTGAGGCTTTCATTATACTAAAAGTCGTTTGATTCCATACTTTACCATTAGTGTCTGGAATATTTTATTATAAAACTCTTTACCATCATCTGTCTGCAAATGTTTAGGTATCCGACCGCTTTTTAAAACTTTTTTCATTGCAGCCGTTACCTCTTTTCCAGTTTTATTTTTAATAGGTTCTACCCAAGCATATTTTGAAAATGTATCAATTACTGTTAGTAAATAGTAGTATCCATTATTTTCGCGAACATAAGCACCCATTTCAACCAAATCTGCTTGCCAGAGATCATCCAAATCTTTCATAATGACTCGACGTCGAGGAAAATTTCGACGAGCTGCTTTGTGCAGCTCACTCACAAGGGCCTCTTTACTCATTGTTAGGTTTGACTATAAGTGATTCTACATTTATAAGTCCACGTAAACTCTTTTCAATGTCTTCGCACTTTGTATCAATATAAACTTTTAACTTTTCAAATGACTTATTTATGTGTGATTGGGTCAATGTTTCAAGTTTTTCTCTAGTTATTTTAATAATATTATGTACATTCGCAAGCTCTTCCTCTAATTCACTCTTAGCTGTTTTTGTTTCTAAACTACTATGGGATTTGCATAAATCTAAATATTTATCTATTGTCTCATCTATAAATAGCTTGTTTACAGCATCACTATCTTCTTCTGGATTTTTGAGATTCTTAATATTGCTGAATTGCATATCATAGTTTTTATCTGATGTTAGCAGAAAACCCACTCCAGCAGGTCCGGTGGAACCCTTTTCACCTGGTGGTCCTGAAGGACCCGGTTCTCCTCTAGGTCCAGGAGAACCTCGCCCAATATTACCATCTCTTAGCGATCGTCCGAACTTGTCAACACTCATTTCATGAATAAATATATAAAAAGCAGAAGGAGGGTTTTTATAAAATTATATCAGACTCTCTTAACTCCTCAATAATGGAAACAATTTCATTGTTATGACTATTATTCCCAGCTACTTGAGAGCCAATTAAAAGCCGTAATCTGTCCACCAATTCATTTGGATCATCCCAGTAAACATAGTCAATAGCCTCTCTGGGAAGCTTCATGAGACCCATACCTTCATGAGTGATAAATTTTCTAATAATTCTCTTATATTTAGGTCCTTTACTACCTTTTATTTGCCCATCTGCACTATAATCACGTCTATGGGCATTAGAATCTTCCAGGATTTCTCGATAATTAGCCAAGTCTTTTCCATCAGCTGTTATGTTATAGTGCTTCCCATTAATGACAAAATTTTGTGCATCAATGTCAATGCTAGATTTTCCAATTTTCCACCTCCCATTATCCATATAAACACCATAAGTTCGGTCAATTTTAGGACTTTTGGCTTGGTAAAATCCTAAATATTTATTAACTAACCCAGTTGATAAGTTGAGGGTGGAATCTGATTTATTAGCTAAGGTTCTTGAATGAGTTGGTGTTCCATACTCGTCTTGTGATGACATTAAAGAAGAGTCCCTATACTTCAGTGGTGTGCTTGTTGGTTCCATTTTCATATACATTTGTTTTGGGTTTAACTCGAAGCCATCATAATCACCATCATCATCATCATTTATTTTATTTTCCTTTTTAGGTTCTGATTTGATATCAGCATGAAGTCCCTGTTTTACTTTTGTTTCACTTATAAGCTCTTTAAGTGGTTTTGTTATGGGCTTAAATGTTTCTTCAAGTTGAGATTCAACATCGATTCGCCCCGGTTTTATAGTTCGATACTTTTTCTTGATAGCATTCCTAGTTTTAATAATATCCCTAATTAACTCCCTCTTTTTACCCATTTGTATTGATAATTTTTTTCAAAACCGATCCGGTCTATTAACAGCTTTATTAACTGGTCTGTTAACAGCTTTAACTGCTTTCCTAACTGCTTTAACTGATCTGTTAACAGCTTCAACTGCTCTCCTAACTGCTTTATCTGATCTGTTGACTGCTTTAATGGATCTGTTATATTTATAGGGAAATAAATGTATCGAATCCCTGACGGTAACGTCCCCTGCTTAAGGGGCTGTCTTTGTCTACTGCCAGAAACCCATATTTATCCTTCCAACACTTAGCACACATATCTCGGAAAGTATCAAAGCTCATATCCGTATTCACATGATCATCATAAGCATGCCTAAGATTTGTGTCATCTTGTTTAAATAAAATGAGAAAGTTAGCATTATCTCGTATCAAGTGTTTTGGTATATGAGTATAAGTCTGGCAAAGATAGAAACTATCAATGTAATTATATCGACCCATGCAAAAATAAGAGCGTATGTTGTCTTGTTTCCCACATGCTACATCATCAAAAATAAAAATTGAATTTTGTTTTGCCTCATCAAATGGTATAACATCATCATTATTAGAAAATGTATAATAGCCCAATCCTTTCATGGGTGACAAAAGTTTTCTTAAGTATAAATATTTTGATTGATAGAGTGATTTTGAATACACATAAACGTTTTCATAGCTCAAACCATTAGGATGCTCCAGAAAACTAATCATAACATTTGTTTTTCCACAATTGGAAGGGCCAACTATTAGTGCACGTATACTATTTGGTAATAATGAACTATGTCTACCAATTTCTGTAATATTGCCCCGAAAATCATTATTTCTTATTGACAGCGATAGATTTTGCTTAGTGAACTTCATTTGGAATACTAACTGCAATCTATAAATGCATACTAAATTTAAATACTTTTTTAGTTTGTATCTGAATGTTGAAGGTTAAAGTCATTCATACTTATGCTTGAGCATAATAAGAAAGGTTCGAGGGTAATTAATACACTCATTAATAAACTGCCGTTTGAATTACACTTACCAGGCTACCAGTATTGTGGACCTGGTACGAAGCTAGCAAAAAGATTAGCTCGTGGTGACCCTGGTATTAATCCCTTAGATAGTGCATGTAAAGAACACGATATTGCTTATTCTAAATTCAAAAGTACACCAGATCGCAACATAGCAGATCGGATTTTGGCTGAAAAGGCTTGGAGTCGAGTTAAATCTACTGACGCAAACCTAGGTGAACGTGCGAACGCATTGCTAGTTACCAATATCATGAATGCTAAGGCTAAATTTGGGATGGGTATGGCGAAAATGAGGAGTAAGAAGAAAACGAGCACACGAAAGAAAAATAAAAAAGTTAAGAAAAACATTACCCTGAGAACGCTTATCTCAAAGGCACGTAAATCAATTCAAAGGCAAAAACCTGATTCTTTGAACAGAGCCATTGCGTTAGCACGAAAGGAAGTAGGAGATATAATTAAATATAGGAAGAAAAATGTGAAAGTTCCACGAGTCATACCTATACCAAAAACTGGAGGTATTTTACCATTCCTCGTTCCTTTATTTGCTGGCCTTTCTGCTTTAAGATCTTTAGGAGGAGGTGCCGCTACAATTGTTAAAGCTGTTAATGCTGTTAAGGAACCAAAGGAGCAGCTTAAAGAGAATAAGAGGCATAATGAAGAAATGGAATCCCGTCTAATAGGGAAAGGTCTTTATCTCAAACCTCATAAAAAAGGATTGGGGCTATACTTAAACCCAGAGCCAAAAAACTATTGAAAACGCTACCTAAAAGACCATTAACTGAGGTAGATTTGCATAAATATGCAAAAGATCTACCATATTTTCGAGGAGTTTTCATGCGAAATAAGCTTCCAAAGAAACTAAAGAAGAAGGAATGCGGTATTATCAACTTGGATATATCATCAGGTCCAGGAACTCATTGGGTAGCGTACTATAAAAATGATGAAGATATTCAGTACTTTGATAGCTTTGGAAATTTACAACCACCATTAGAAATTAGAAAATATTTAACTAGTAATGTAAGGTATAATTATGCCCCATATCAAACATATAACTCAGTAATATGCGGCCATTTATGTTTGAAATTTTTGTATGATTGTTACAATAAATAAAAGAATATGATTATATGTATGTATTTTTATTTAAAATATTTCCTTTATACAATAGGAACATATATATATAATTCTATTATATAACTTCAATAGTTTGGTTATTCGCAAAAATTCTCTTTTAACATACTGGCAGTTACAAGTATCTGGACCTGATGTTGAAGTATTGTAAGCCCAACTGCAGGATTCATAATGCTCCCCATATTTTGAAGTCATAATGTTCATTTCTCTATATTCACCCAAAAAGCGGTAGGATTTTTCTATTTCCTGCTTATGTTCTTCTAGTAACAACTTGTCATACTCTTGCAAGAATCTGCTAATATCGAAATGTTTAACAAATATTTGTACTTCTTCATTTAATCTTTCCATATTATTTTATTTCTTCCTTGTCTTAAATTTTTATACTACTGAATCCACCTGTGATTAAAACTGAAATGATTCTCATACCCTTGTAAATCTATATAAATGAGGAGGAAACCACATAATTGTATCATTTTAAATTACACCACAATGTCATTAACACTTACATTAAGCGGAAATTCATCTATATTAACAACTGAGTATTTCCCACCCATAGATTTGTCAAGGGATTATGTATGTGGGTTAATTGATTTCCAAACTTACAATTCAATACCAAATATTGAGAATAAAAAAAATAATCTATTTCACATTGGGAATGTGGTTATAGAAATACTTACGGGATCATATGAGATAGATGACATAGCTGAATATCTTGAGAATCAATTAACTAAATTAAGTAAAGAGAGTTACTATATAAAATTGCGTGCGAACAATAACACTTTGAAAAGTGAAATCAAATCTAGTGGACCTATTTACTTTAACAAAGAGGGTACAGTTGGATCACTTTTAGGGTTTAGTAGGCGACAACTGGAAGCTATTAAATTGCATGTGTCAGATTTACCAGTTAATATAATTAAAGTTAATACAATAAGAGTAGAATGTAATATAATAAGTGGATCATTCATGAACGATACACAAGTACATACACTACACGAATTCTCTCCAAAGGTGGGGCCTGGTTATAAGATTGTTGAGGTACCAAAGAACGTCATTTATTTACCGCTAACCACTCGAAGAATTACTTCCATTAGCTTAAAGCTACTTGATCAGGACGGTGATTTAATAAATTTTAGGGGTGAAACAATAACAGCTCGGTTACATCTTAAACCACAACATGATATTGTATAATAAGGATAAATTACGTACGTTACCTGCCATCAACAACAGTTCTTCTGCAACTCTCATCGAATTTAGACCTCAAAGAGAAAAACGGTTCAAACTTACCCCACAAAATAAGAAATACTTGAGTACTTTAGGATTTATCATAAAAGACAAGCAATGAGTGAAGTTTTGAGTATAAAGGATGCTGTAAGCTATGATAATAGTGTTGCAAAAATTGAATATCATAGTTACTCACCCTTCACGAACTCTTTCAAAAATAATGATGAAATACGTATAGCTATTCAACATCAAGATATCTATGTACTTCCAAGTGAAAGTTTTATTTACATTGAAGGGAAATTGGAATGTACTCCTAAGCCTGACAAAACTGCAGATGTAAAGTTAACTAATAATGCGATGGCATTTTTATTTGAGGAGATCCGGTATGAAATAAATGGAGTACAAATTGATCGCAATAAAAATGTTGGTCTTACCTCAACGATAAAGAATAAGCTTTCTTTGAACGAAAGTGAAAGTAAAATGCTTCTAAATTCAGGATGGTCTCTCACCAATATATCTCTTAACTCAGAAGGAAACTTTAATTTTTGTATACCACTAAAATATCTTCTTGGATTTGCTGAAGACTATAAGAAAATAGTTATTAATGCCAAACATGAACTAGTTTTGATTCGTTCTAGAACGGACCTAAATGCAATTTATGCTAAAGATTGTGATGGCTCAGTAAATATACTTAAATTACAATGGCATCTGCCGCATGTTACTGTAGCTGATATGGAAAAGTTGTCTCTATTGAAAATTACTGAAAGCAATCACCCAATTGAAATGGTATTTCGAAGTTGGGATTTGTATGAATATCCATCACCACCACAGTCCACCCGCCATACATGGACTGTTAAAACAGTTAATCAACTAGAAAAACCAAGATATGTGATTTTTGCTTTACAAACTGACCGTAAAGATTCAAGTGAAAAAGATGCATCCAAATTTGATCATTGCAACCTAACAGACCTAAAAGTTTATCTAAATTCTGAAAAATATCCATACAATGATTTGAATTAAAATATAATATAGATCAATACGCTATATTATATGAGATGTATTGTAAATTCCAACAGTCATATTACAACCGCCGATCTGAACCATTACTCACTAAAGAGCAGTTCAAAAATTTGGCTCCTTTAGTTGTTATTGATTGCTCACGTCAAAATGAATATCTCAAAACTGGTCCTGTAGATGTAAGCATAGAGTTTCAAACATCTGTGAATATACCGAAAAATACTGCTGCATACTGTCTACTTATACATGATAGAATAGTTCAGTACAATCCGCTAACTAGTGAAGTTCATAAACTGTAGAAAAAATGAGTTGCATCATTGATATTCAAGGGTTCAAAGGACCTAGAAATACGTTCATCTTAAAGGAAATTGCCATTATAACTCAGAATAATCAACTACAGCACTTTATTTTGAAACCAATATACAACTTTGAAAATCTACCGCCGGAGCTACAGAATCAAGCAAAATGGCTAAATCAATATCACCATGGATTTGTTTGGAATGGAGGATTTACTTCACAAGATAGTGTCACTACCCTTTTTAAAGATATTCTCCAAGACAAAATCATATATGTGAAAGGAAATGAAAAAATCAAGTGGATTACCGATATATTAAAGTTGGAAAATAATGTACCAATTTACAATTTAGATGAAAAGGGATGTCCTATATCAGAAGAATTAAGAAAAAAATATATTGATGTACCACGATGTATGATACATAATTGTGTATGTGCATTACAAAATGTTTTCCTGTATAAGAAATTTATGGATAATTTTTAATAATAAAATACAATTTTTTAAAAAATCAATTGTTTTATTCACATAATATTATAAACTTTTGTTTTTATTCACTTCAACTGGAACTCTACAGTTTATGAAATGTCCATATTGTAAGTCTGCTTCATTTTCCTCAAATCAACAGATGTAATATCAGATTTATATGTGGAGTCATTTTCTCGGAAGTATTCAATTTCACCATTACTCAAAATTCGTTCTCCTTCAAGTTCATGATATTCATAACAGGATATTTTTAGAGTTCTATGCTCATAGTTGCTATCATATGTACATCGAACTCTCATTGATTTGTCCTCCTCAAAGTTTAATTTAAAATGCCTGTAAAACACACGATCACTCTCTATAATTCCACCTATATCTTTTTCTTTGTTTATTAAGTTTTGCCTAAATCCTTCAATTGCCTCCTCAACACTCACTACACTATTTTCTGGTATTAATTCCACATCAGTTTCCTTAGGTGATTCAGTTCCATTTTCTGAAGAGATAACAGAAGAATCATCTTCATTTAAGGGTATATTAGTTGTTGTTGTAGGTAATGCATCATAAGTAGCATTACTTAGTGTAAGTAGCCGAAATGATAAAGAAATTTGAATGGAATCATTATTTGGCAACTGTATATTAAAATCAATATTATCGCTTGATTTTTGTCCTAAGTTTAAATTGATTGGGAGTGCTAAGCAATTTGCATATAAAGAGCATGCAAATGCAAATGAAATAAAAGTTTTTAATGACATAATATCTCTTTATTTGTTTAGTTGTTGATTGCTCAAAACGTTGACAAAGACTATGCATTATTACGGTAATTTAATTGATTATATACAATACCACCCTATCACTCAATTTTCATATCAGAATTTGTTTGGGTATTACTGCTTTCACACTCTTTTACATCTTTTATTTTTTCTGATTTATTTGCTTCTTGTTGCTTTATTGGTTTACGATACCACTCCTCCTCACCTGCAAACGGGCAGTTATGTAGGAAGAAATTGGTACTTGGACGTCTGATCGTCCCATCTTGTAGCCACCCTACTACAGTTATTTCTCCTCCCTTGACTTCAATCTTAACATGTTCAAATGGATTGATGCGCATCTCCCCAAAATTTGAGGGAATTGGTTGACCTCTAGTCAAAGTTAATACCTTGCATCTTTTACCATTTTCATGAATTTCGCAACAAGTGGAAATATTGTGCAGGTGTTCCACCCACACATTTCCTGTTTTGTCCAAAATATATTCGCGCAAACATCCGGCGGCCCCGTTTGTACACCCACACATTTCCTGTTATTCCCAATTCAAACTTTGAAAAACATCCGGTGTTGTTCTTGCACAATGTATGAGTGTTTGAATATGTATGAGTCATAGCATGAATTTCGCAACAAGTGGAAATATTGTGCAGGTGTTCCACCCACACATTTCCTGTTTTGTCCAAAATAAATTCGCGCAAACATCCGGCGGCCTCGTTTGTACACCCACACATTTCCTGTTATTCCCAATTCAAACTTTGAAAAACATCTGGTGTTGTTCTTGCACAATGTATGAGTCATAGCATGAATTTCGCAACAAGTGGAAATATTGTGCAGGTGTTCCACCCACACATTTCCTGTTTTGTCCAAAATAAATTCGCGCAAACATCCGGCGGCCCCGTTTGTACACCCACACATTTCCTGTTATTCCCAATTCAAACTTTGAAAAACATCCGGTGTTGTTCTTGCACAATGTATGAGTGTTTGAATATGTATGAGTCATAGCATGAATTTCGCAACAAGTGGAAATATTGTGAAGGTGTTCCACCCACACATTTCCTGTTTTGCCCAAAATAAATTCACGCAAACATCCGGCGGCCCCGTTTGTACACCCACACATTTCCTGTTATTCCCAATTCAAACTTTGAAAAACATCCGGTGTTGTTCTTGCACATTATCGCGGCCCAGGTGTTCCACCCACACATTTCCTGTTTTGTTTAAATTAAATTCGTGCACACATCCGGCGGTCTCGATTGGCTGAATGCTTTATTACATCGATTCATGCATGGACATGTGTATGCGCAACCATGCCCTCATTGGTCGAATGTTTTCCACGAACCCATGCCACCCCCCCACCTCTTATGATCCTCACTTACTACACACCCAACACAACCACCACCACCACATTGACCAAAACCCAACTTACGTCACCACCCACAACACCACCGCCATCTTTAAACCCTCAAGGTCAAATTGTAGCCTACAAGACCACGCCCCAAACACCGACGCCATTTTCAAAGTCAAACAAAGGTCACATTGTACCCTACAAGATCACGTTCTACCGCCATCTTTAAACCCTCAAGGTCAAATTGTAGTCTACAAGACCACGCCCCAAATACCGACAACCACCACCACCACCACATTGACCAAACCCCACTTACGTCACCACACACAACACCACCGCCATCTTTAAACCCTCAAGGTCAAATTGTAGCCTACAAGACCACGCCCCAAACACCGCCCCCCATTTTCAAGGTCAAACAAAGGTCACATTGTACCCTACAAGACCACGTACTACATCAAGTACACATGCACTTGATCCAGAACCCGCATAGTTTACCTACTAAAATATACCTACACGGGAATGTACGCTCATTCTTAGTTGAATATTTCAAGGTGTTCGATGGTAGCAAGTTATTGAAAGATGGAAAAATTCATTATAACAAAAGACAACATAACCTTTATCAAAAGGTTCAATCTACAAGGCCGTAAAGTAGAGTTTAAAATCGCACCGGTGCCCCAAAATGCGGAGCCCACCTCATGGATTAAGACTTCAGTGGAAGACATTATTCAGCATGCCGTAAAGGGGCTCCTACCAAACGATCAGGTCGGGATTACTTTTTGTGGAAACAGTTTTAAGGAGAGGGGGCCAGGGTGGATGAATTTTAAGCCGGCTTCGGAAATTACAATAGAAGATATATGGGAAATGATTTCGAAAATATTTCAAAGCAACTCTGAAGGTATGTTTTTATATTTGTGGGTGATTTGGTCGAGGTTTTCTACCAGCATTTTCTATCTATTTCAGGATTAAGCACAGATACGTTTTGTTTGGTGGTGACATCGGTGCGCTTACCAGAAGGGCGAGGAAATAATCGCATTAATAATTATATAATACTTTTATTGAAGAGTGCGCTACGAGGAAGGGTATCACTGTGATAGATAATAAGGACAACCTGTGCTTACCTCGAGCATTGGTGGTTGCAATCGCAGGCGTAAAGAAAGATATCGACTATAGGAAAATTAGAAGAAATATTGGAAAACTACAAACTCGCCTTGTTTCAAAATTGTTAGCAGAATCAAAAATTCATATTCCGATTGAAGGCGTGGGAATTTCTGAACTTCAACAGTTTCAGAACCATCTGAAAGAATATAATATTGTTGTTTATCAGTACGGAACTAAGGGGCGAGATGTAATTTTTGAAGAACAGAGCGACGGCCCCAGGCTGAATCTGTTATATAACAAAAATCATTATAATGTTATAACATCCCTCACCGCTGCATTTTGTTGCAGTTATTATTGCGAAGCATGTCATATACCGTATAATAATAAAACCGCCATAGATGCGGAGGAACATGTCCCTGCTGCCAACAGACACCAGCCTGCGCTAATAAAAATATAGTCGAAATCAAATGTTCAAAATACAACCGTCGTTTTAGAGGACAGCAATGCTTCGATAATCACACCGCGTCTGGATCATTAAATAAGAAAACCATCTGTGAACAGATTAAAAGATGTATGGATTGTTTGAAAACATACAAAGCTGATAAAATTCATGTATGTGGAGAATATTTCTGTAAAATATGCAACAAGCATGTACCACAAGGGCATTTATGTTTTATCCAGCAGGATAATCGTAAACCCTCCATAAAAGATACTCTTTTTGTTTTCTACGATTTAGATACACGACAGGAAAAAGTCTTGGGAGAAAAAGTTGTTCAAGAACGATCAATAGGGGAAATTATGCTGCATGAGCCAAATTTATGCGTTTTTCAACAACGATGCGGCCACTGTATTGAAAAAGATCTGCGCATATGTGAAAAATGTGGAATAAGACAACAGGTTTTAAAAGTTCGGCCCGTTCAGAACTTTGTAGAGTATTTACTGAATCAGCGAAAATTGTTCAAGAAGGTAATTATTATAGCGCACAATGGCCAAGCATTTGACCATCAATTTATATTGAGCCATATTTTGCAAAATACCAATTTACAACCTGAATTAATTATGCGAGGTACGAAAATAATCATGATGCAGCTGAGCAACGTGAAATTTATAGATTCTCTGAATTACTTCCCGATGGCTCTAGCCCTATTGCCAAAAGCATTTGCCCTACCGCCCATTTATAAAAAAAGGTTATTTCCCACATCTTTTCAACACTGCCGAAAATGAAAATTGTACTGGCACACTACCGGCAATAGAATATTATGGCCCTGATACGATGAAAACAGAAGAACGAGCTATATTTCTGAAATGGTATGAAGAACACAAAAACGACGAATTTAATATGCAGCGTGATATTGTTGATTACTGTGTTGGCGACGTGCAAATTTTGGCAGAGGCATGTTTAAAATTTAGAAAGCTGATGGTAGATGAATGCAATATTGAGCCATTTTTGGAGGCAGTGACTATAGCCTCTGCATGTAACCTTGTCTACAGGCGCAATTTTCTCAAGACAGACACTATCGGGATTATTCCAAAAAATGGGTATCGAAAAGCCGATAATCAGTCAGAAATAGCAGTGCAGTGGTTGATATGGGAGGAAGATCGTCGCAAAATTAACATCTTGCATGCAGCTAAACAACGATAGAGTGTGTTAGACGGGGTTAAGGTAGATGGATATTGTCCTGAGACAAATCAGGTTTTCGAATTTCATGGCTGCTATTAACATGGTCACAAAACATGTTTAACACATAACCGCGATGCTCCACTGTATGACGACCCCAACGATACTTTAAACAGGAGATATGAAGCTACCATGGTAAAAACCGAACGCTTACGGTCTTATGGATACGAGGTAATAGAAATGTGGGAGTGTGATTTTCGCAGGCAGTTAGAGAAGAATAAAGACATGTGATATTTGAAAGACCATCCTTTGATGGTAAACATACCGTTAAATCCTCGCGATGCTTTTTATGGTGGCCGAACAGGAAATACTGTTATGCGCTATCATTGCAAGCCGGGGGCGAAAATTAAATATATCGATGTATGCTCGCTGTATCCCTGGGTTTGTAAATATGGAAAATTTCCAGTCGGTCACCCAAAGTTATATGTTGGAAGCAGGGCCTGTTCCGAGATGAATTTAAATAATACAGAGGGGCTAATTAAATGTAAAATTTTACCCCCAGAAGGGTTATATCATCCTGTTCTACCAATAAAACAAAACAATAAGTTAATGTTTTCATTGTGTCGCCTCTGTGGTGGAGAGAAAAATCAGTCTGAAGAATGTCCTCATACGGATGAAGAAAGGGCATTAATAGGCACATGGGTAATCGATGAAGTTAAAGAGGCCTTAAATCAGGGCTATAAATTGCTGGAAATATATGAAATATGGCGTTATGAAATCGAACAATACGATAAACTAACTCGGGTGGGCGGATTATTCACGGGGATGATGAATAAATTCATCAAAATGAAGCAGCAAGCGTCAGGATGCCCGAGCAGTTGCCAATCTGAGGAAGAGAAGAACCACTATATTGACAGCTTTCTGGAGAATGAGGGAATAAAACTGGGTTTTCATGAAATTACATCCAACCCCGGATTAAGATCTTTAGCCAAGTTAATATTAAATTCCTTTTGGGGAAAGTTTGGTCAGCGTGAAAACCAGCCGAGGACAACTATAATAAATAACCCATCAGAATTATATTCACTGTTTGCCAACCCAGCCACTGAAGTCTACCATATCCTCCCAGTCGGTGAAGATACGATTATCGCCAACTGGGGTTAAACTGTACAGCTACCTGAAAACACTTGGAGATCGAGCTTTATATTATGACACCGATTCTGTCATTTATGTTATCAAGGAGGGAGAATATGACCCACCAACTGGGGAATTCGTGGGCGATATGACTGATGAATTGGAATGCTTTGGCAAAGGTAGTTATATAAGACGGTTTGTGAGCGGAGGCCCTAAAAATTATGCGTATGAATACTTCAGTGCAAAAGAAAACCAGTTTAAGGCAACAAATAAAGTAAAGGGTATACGCTTAGATCATAAGACTTCAGAACTTGTGAATCTTGACTCGATGGAAAGTATGATATTAAACTCTGAGGAAAACGGCTGCATCCCCATAATTTCGCAAAACATACGACGCACAGAAAATCACGAGGTAATATCAACCCCTGAAGTAAAAATATACAGGCCTAAAGCGGAGAAGCGCAAATTTTTCAAAGATAATAGCTCTATACCTTACGGATTTAAAAGACTATGTATATAAATATGATAAATTCCAAAAATAAAAGAATATTTTTCTAATAATGAAAAACGGTTCTTATATAAAAAAAAAACCACCCCCGCTTGATCATAAAAGAAAAATTATAGGTGTAGAGGCTTAAAAAAATTCAATTTTACACCAGCCGCAGAGCGGCTGCCCTGAGTATTATAAGGCGAAATCAATACACTACTGGTTTTCTAATACGCATCTTTATTTACAGTCAACATTTACATATGCCTATAGCCTGGTATTTCTTCTTCTTTCTCATCAATAAATGTTAAGTTGCAGTCTTCATCCATCTTGTACTCCCTGTTATTTATCTGTACATGTTCAATATATTTTTGTGATTCCAGAGGCTGTAGATTTTCGAAAAAGAATTTAATGAAGCACATATGCATTATTATGGCTGTTTTTTCTGCCGTCATTTCGACCATTTTCCGCACTATAGGGCTCGAACCCTGGGAAATATAATCCTGCTTAGGGTTTTCCCCATTCAAAATCGTATTAAATTCTACCATTTTAAACAGATGTTCATTTAATTGGTTGGAAACTAAATTAATTTTTGCCTCAAACGCGGATAAATTTAGAGGAATTTTCATTCTTCTAAAATTTACAACTGCCTTCGGTTAATATATTCAAATGAAATCCGTGATCTACCGCAACAAACAAAATCTCTACGCGGTTATCTTTATTTGCATGAATATGTGCTAACATTCTCGAAAAGCTTTTTAAAATGTTAAAGCTGTTAACAGACCAGTTAAAGCAGTTAATAGACCTGTTAAAGCTGTTAATAGACCAGTTAAAGCAGTTAATAGACCCGTTAAAGCTGGTAACAGACCAGTTAAAGCAGTTAATAGACCCGTTAAAGCTGTTAACAGACCAGTTGAAGCAGTTAACAGACCCGTTAAAGCTGTTAACAGACCAGTTAAAGCAGTTAATAGACCCGTTAAAGCTGTTAACAGACCAGTTGAGGCAGTTAACAGACCAGTTGAGGCAGTTAACAGACCAGTTAAAGCAGTTGACTCACAGAACAGTTTTAAAATAATTATTAATACAAAAATTGGGTAAAAAAGAAGGAATTCATTATGAATAAGAAGGAGTTAATAAAGGATATTATTAAAACTAGAAATGCTATTAAGAAAAAGTATCGAGCTATAAAAACAGGACGAATCGATGTTGAATCTCAACTTGAAGAAACATTTAAGCCCATAACAAAACCACTTAAAGAGCTTGTAAGTGAAACAAAAGTAAAACAGGGGCTTCATACTGATATCAAATCAGAACCTAAAAAGGAAAATAAAATAAATGATGATGATGATGATGATGATTATGATGGCTTCGAGCTAAATCCAAAACACTTGTATATGAAAATGGAACCAACAAGCACACCACTGAAGTATAGAGACTCTTCTTTAATGTCATCACAAGACGAGTATGGAACACCAACTCATTCAAGAACCTTAGCTAATAAATCAGATTCCACCTTCAACTTATCAACTGGGTTAGTTAATAAATATTTAGGATTTTACCAAGCCAAAAGTCCTAAAATTGACCGAACTTATGGTGTTTATATGGATAATGGGGGGTGGAAAATTGGGGAAATCTAGCATTGACATTGATACACAAAATGTTGTCATTAATGGGAAGTAACACCAAATAACATCAAATAACACCAAAGCAACACCAAATAACACCCAATCAACCACACTCCCTCCGCTTCCACCTCCTCCTCCTCCTCTTGTCAGATACTTCGTCTGTTAACTGCTTCAGCTGGTCTGTTAACAGCTTTAACGGGTCTATTAACTGCTTTAACTGGTCTGTTAACAGCTTTAACGGGTCTGTTAACTGCTTCAACTGGTCTGTTAACAGCTTTAACGGATGCTTAGAAACTAAATTAATTTCTACTTCAAATGCAGATAAATTTAGAGGAGTTTTCATAATTCTAAAATTTACACCTGCCTTCGGTTAATATATTCAAACTAAATCCATGATCTACCGCAACAAACAAAATCTCTGCGCGGTTATCGTTATGTGCTTGAATATGCGTTAACATTCTCGAAAAACTTTTTTTTAAATTTCAAGGCTAGGTTCAATATACTCAGTCCGAGTGATTAATACAAATTACTACGTTTTTATCATTTTCCCCTTGTAGTAAAAAATTCGCGGTCAAGCTCATTCAATAAGAGCAAAACAAAAACTAGCTCTTATCACTTTCTGCCTATGCAACAATAGAGAGCTATAGATTTGACATGACCTATGGGGACAATGTATTTTTCAGATAATATCATCGAGAGTATTTAATTGTTTTTAATGATTTCCAAAAGTTCTTTTGCTTGTTTTCTGCTCGATAGTCTTTCTTAATTCATCATAGAGGTTAAAAGCATATACCCTGGCCAACACCGTGGAGTATCCTATCTGGGGAAAATGCCTTGCTCAAATAACACCAAAGTAACACTAAATAACACCAAAGTAATACCAGATAACACCAAACCAACACCAAACCAACACCAAACCAACACCAAAGTAACACCAAATAACACCAAATAACACCAAACCAACACCAAACCAACACCAAAAGTAACACCAAATAACACCAAAGTAACACCAAATAACACCAAATCAACCTCACGCCCTCCTCTTCCCCTCTTTACTCCTCTTCCTCCTCCTCTTTAAGCCTCTTTACTCCTCTTTACTCCTCTTCCTCCTCCTTACTCCTCTTCCTCCTCCTCCTGCTCTTTACTCCTCTTATCAGATACTTCACCCCCTCTCGTTACAATATAAGTCTATGCATACTAAGTGATGGTGTTAAAAGCATATACCCTTTTTAGGTTCTGATTTGATATCAGTATGAAGCCCCTGTTTTACTTTTGTTTCACTTACAAGCTCTTTAAGTGGTTTTGTTATGGGCTTAAATGTTTCTTCAAGTTGAGATTCAACATCGATTCGTCCTGTTTTTATAGTTCGATACTTTTTCTTAATAGCATTTCTAGTTTTAATAATATCCTTTATTAACTCCTTCTTATTCATAATGAATTCCTTCTTTTTTACCCCATTTTTGTATTAATAATTATTTTAAAACTGTTCTGTGAGTCAACTGCTTTAACTGGTCTGTTAACTGCCTCAACTGGT
Organism: Dioctria linearis; assembly: GCA_963930735.1. Classification (NCBI taxonomy): domain Eukaryota; kingdom Metazoa; phylum Arthropoda; class Insecta; order Diptera; family Asilidae; genus Dioctria; species Dioctria linearis. The sequence goes on from OZ005744.1 coordinate 50,958,475, forward strand.
CTGTTAACAGCTTTAACGGGTCTATTAACTGCTTTAACTGGTCTGTTAACAGCTTTAACGGGTCTGTTAACTGCTTCAACTGGTCTGATAACAGCTTTAACGGGTCTATTAACTGCTTTAACTGGTCTGTTACCAGCTTTAACGGGTCTATTAACTGCTTTAACAGGTCTATTAACAGCTTTAACAGGTCTATTAACTGCTTTAACAGGTCTATTAACTGCTTTAACTGGTCTGTTAACAGCTTTAACATTTTAAAAAGCTTTTCGAGAATGTTAGCACATATTCATGCACATAAAGATAACCGCGTAGAGATTTTGTTTGTTGCGGTAGATCACGGATTTCATTTGAATATATTAACCGAAGGCAGTTGTAAATTTTAGAAGAATGAAAATTCCTCTAAATTTATCCGCGTTTGAGGCAAAAATTAATTTAGTTTCTAAGCATCTGTTTTTTTTTACTGCGTATGAAGATAAAGAAGAACCTACATTGGTAGTAGTAATAGATTTTGATGTTATTGAACGACCAAAGATTTGGGGATAAAAGGGGGGTGATCATAGCATGCATATCTCATTTAAAACGGTAGTGTTGAACGATTAACAACGGCAGCAGCAGCATGAAGAGCTTTATTTGTGCAAATTGTGAGAAATCTTTTACAAGGGGCGCTGGCTTAAAAAGACATCAAAAATATAGCTGTAAGAAAATGCTAGAGCCCTCTTCAGCAGCAGCCCCAAAAGAACAACAGCAGCTCTCTGCATCAAACCCCAAGAAAACAGAGGAACAACAACAATCCATGACAGCAAACCCCGAGAATACAACAACACTACAACCCTCACCATCAGCCTCCGAGAAGATAGCAGAGCAGCCTACTTTGAAGACACCAGGTCGTCAGAAAATGGCGGATCAGTCTACCTTTAAGATACAATTCAATCCTACGTGGGGCGAAATGCTACTGGGGATACATAATAAACCACCCTTTGGACTAAATGCACAAAAGTATTTATTAGAAGAGCTGTACTTTGAAAAGTTTGAAGAGGCCTGTAAAAAATTACTGAAGGAAAAAAGGACAGATGAAAGTGTTAAAATTATTGCGCGGTTCAAATACATCAACCAATTAAATGAACATCTGTTTAAAATGGTAGAATTTAATACGATTTTGAATGGGGAAAACCCTAAGCAGGAGTATATTTCCAAGGTTACGAGCCCTATAGTGCGGAAAATGGTCGAAATGACGGCAGAAAAAACAGCCATAATAATGCATATGTTCTTCATTAAATTCTTTTTCGAAAATCTACAGCCTCTGGAATCACAAAAATATATTGAACATGTACAGATAAATAACAGGGAGTACAAGATGGATGAAGACTGCAACTTAACATTTATTGATGAGAAAGAAGAAGAAATACCAGGCTATAGGCATATGTAAATGTTGACTGTAAATAAAGATGCGTATTAGAAAACCAGTAGTGTATTTATTTCGCCTTATAATACTCAGGGCAGCCGCTCTGCGGCTGGTGTAAAATTGAATTTTTTTAAGCCTCTACACCTATAATTTTTCTTTTATGATCAACCGGGGGTGGTTTTTTTTTTAAATAAGAACCGTTTTTCATTATTAGAAAAATATTCTTTTTATTTTTGGAATTTATCATATTTATATACATAGTCTTTTAAATCCGTAAGGTATAGAGCTATTATCTTTGAAAAATTTACGCTTCTCCGCTTTAGGCCTGTATATTTTTACTTCAGGGGTTGATATTACCTCGTGATTTTCTGTGCGTCGTATGTTTTGCGAAATTATGGGGATGCAGCCGTTTTCCTCAGAGTTTAATACTTTCCATCGAGTCAAGATTCACAAGTTCTGAAGTCTTATGATCTAAGCGTATACCCTTTACTTTATTTGTTGCTTTAAACTGGTTTTATTTTGCACCGAAGTATTCATACGCATAATTTTTAGGGCCTCCGCTCACAAACCGCCTTATATAACTACCTTTGCCAAAGCATTCCAATTCATCAGTCATATCGCCCACGAATTCCCCAGTTTATATATGCTTTTACGTATACTGTTAAAAGTATCAATCCTAGACTGAAAATTTCTTCAAAATATAAAATCTTATAAAATTTGCTTATTCTGTTCGATGAGCCGTTCTAGAAATAAATTTAAAAAACCACTTAAAAATCAAACTTGCATAGATGAGGGTGTGGGGAAAGTTTTTCTAAGTCCAGAAATGACATTTTGGACATGAATATTTTTCAAGATATTTCAAATGTTTTGGGATATGTATAAAAGTTGTACTTTTTATATAAAATAATTTCATCAGGTTGGAAATATATTTTCTCAAGCTTTGTACAAAATATGGTCAAGTTCTTGTGGTCACTATTTCTTGAACAAAAGTTTAATTTAGTCTTCCGACAAATTGTGGTTAACAAATTTAAGAATAAGAATTAACAAAAATATAAATTGTGAGCAAGTTTTAGGCTGCTTCGGTTTTAAGCGTGAGGGCTTATTGTTTTACTTCTAATTTTTATCATAATAGGATATTGCGGTTCGAAGTTGAGCAAGTTTTAGGTTGCTGCGGTTTTAAGCGTGAGGGCTTATTGTTTTACTTCTAATTTTTATCATAACAGGATATTGCGGTTTGAAGTCGAATTTATTTGAATTTCTCAATCAAAAGTAGAATATTTCGGCCCGCATACTACAACATATGATTGGGAATTTTGCACTCTAAATTTGTTTACCACAATTGATTAGATTTCATTGCATATAGAATTTTGCACTATGGGAATTTTACTAAAAATACTGATAAATTTTCGGTATAAATTCAGGAGCATCAGAGTCAGAATTTCATTCGAAAAAATTTAAGTCAAGAGTAATGGCGTTAATAACTACAGGTGACATCATCACAGAAATCAAATACATTTTGTGGGCAAACAGGAGTAGCTCCTTCGCCCTGATCTGTGATGATGTAAAAATTATAATAAATAAATTAAAGCGGCCAGTCAAAATTTTGGTGCAGGAATCGCACTATCAAAATGGGGAATGGGATGAGTATGTCACTCCTTTTTGTGAAAACCTGCCATATACAAAATTAGTAAGTATCATTTTAATATTTTATTTTAAATAAATTTTTTTAACATTCTTTTAACATTCTTATATATATATCCATCATTGTATATCAATCATCACAAGGCCATTCTTATGAAGATCGGATATGATGCCAGCCCTCCATCTACATCTGATGAAGACGTGGACATGAATGGTAGTCTCTCATTCCAGAGTCAGGTGGATGATTCGATGAGGATTCAACTGGATCATCTCTCTCTCTCTCTCTCTCTCCGAAGTATATGATGATGATGGTGACGAAGATGAAATTGATGAAATAGTTATGTGAAAAAAATATATAGGTATATATATTATAAAAATAAAATTTATGGGTGATATTCAATAAAAAAACAATTTTTAAGAAGTCAATTGTTCTATATATATGTATATACCCCCCATGCCATCCATCGTGATGTTCTAAATTTCAACTTTGGTATGCTAATGCCGGTTTTATAGTGCTGTAATGTCCCCATGGTAAGGTATCTACTCCCCCATCCATCAGAAATCGCTTATCATCATGAGGGCTGAGTACAATTTTTTCCTGCTCTATACTGAAAACTTCATGATTAAATGATCTTATCAAATGCTGTCGTCTGCTTATTTCAATCGAATTTTGCAAGCAACTTAAGTAATCATCAAACGAAATTGTGTTATTTATGGTGCAGTTCTTTACTCCTTTAGCCTTTTTAATGAAATCCTTGTTATTAGTACGGATACTATACATCTTGGCTCTTAAATCAATGAATTCACTCATTATTTCACCATATAATTCGTCTTTCATTAATCCAGGAATCTTCTTATTACATAAGGGTATATCATAGAAGTTATGCTCGGGGTAGCCGCTTGTATCAAACATGTGTACATCACGCTTTATTATTTCGTATGGATTCAATTTGGTAAAACTCATATATTAAAGAGTCTGTATACAAACATTTGACATTATCACTGAACAATCGTTGTATATATCCATAATGGAATTCATAGATACATGTTTTAGATATATCCAAGATGGCTTGTCCAATATAAATTGGTTTATTCATTACGATTTGCAATTTGTTTAGTTCAATAGCTATTAAATTCTCATCAGAAATAGTATGGCTATGGAAATTTGGTTTAGATATCATCGCCTCTGCTCCATACCGACCATACCATTTGGTTATTAATTTTACATCCACATAGTTACGTACATTTTCCATCCATCGTTTTCCCAAAGACTGCATTATTCATTAATTTGAAATAATTCTTTTCAAATTCATTTTTTGCGTTGGCTCGAAGTTTAGTGTTTAAATCAATATATGTTTTCAGCCATGGCGTTTGGTTGAATTGCAATATTCGATGTATTTTCTTTAATTTCAATCCATACTTTAAGCATTGCATTAAATTGCGATAATGAATAACATACCGTTCCTTATTATATTCTGTTAGTAAAAGTTTTGGATGTTTACCATTAGGTGGTGTAAGGCATGTTGGGGCTAGAGGCAGATCCTTATGTAAATCATGTATAGATTCTGGATATTCTAAGTCAACTTCCAATATATATCCAACATTAGAATCATTCTTGAAGCTTTCTTTTTCAATATTTTTAACCCATTTAAAATTTCCTGTAGGCAGATACTGACACATTGCCCAACCATATAGATTATTAGCATCAAAATACATCAAATATTTATCGACTTCTTCAGGATTATAATTATCTATGTGAATATTATTGGCTTTTACTATACCGTCCGCTGCATTGTGCAACTCCTCCTCTTACCCCTCTTTCTATAAATAACATTATGTCAATGTCGGTGATCAATTCAAGCTTCATTCGCATAACCCCCAGCAATAAAAAATTCGTTTGGCTTGGAACATCCATTAAACAAAAAATTACTATGCATATTACCCGATAAGACCGGCTAGACTTAAGCATGGCTAACGAAATTCCTTTTTACTCATAACATAGCCCTAGCAGTATAGGCGCTATGCCGTTATCAGCCGATTTTTCTTGTACGTATGCTCGCGATCATAGTATGGACAAAAAAAACAAAAAAAAAGGTTTGAGGGGGTTTCTTGGCCCACTGAGGGGAAACATGCTAGTTAAACTTCATGCGCCTGGTGGTAAAATTTTAGAAAAATAATCTCCTCGCGTTTTATGAATTGAGATTTTGTACGGGAGGTAAATACGTTATCATCTGTATGAATTCCCAAGGCCAGTTTTACGTACGGTTTGGGTTCGGGCTTTTGAACTACTCGTAATGATTCTTATCTTCCTCTTCTTCTGGTTACAGACATATTCCCATCTGAACCCCTACATTCATACACATTCAATGTTATTCTTTTGCAAATCCTTCATTTCGTGCTTTTGTTTTATATTTGTTGAGGGGCAATTCAAATTCCGTCACAGCTGTTCTACAATGGTGTATTAAAAGTTCGTTCTACCCTACATAACAGAAGATCAATTTTCCTTATGTTCTTATCAGTCTCGTATTCTGGTCATCGAGTCAGTTTCACACACACACACGTTATCACCATTATGAATTTCAAGGTCAGTTTTACGCTAAATTTATTATTCGAGAAGTCTGGGGTCAGTTTTCTTATCAGATTCGTATTGCGGTCATAGAACTATTCTCATAAGATTACATTATGCCCCCGGTACATTTCTTATCAACGATAAAACGTCATTATGCCGAAAAAATATTTTTTAGAAATTATCTCTGGTGAGGTGTTCGTTATTGATCATGTACCTAGTCAAAATTTCATAACATGTTACAACATGCCTATGATCTCATAACAGCGAATGTTCTCGATTTTCATAGTATTTTTAATTCTAATCAATTTAATAATTTCGTTTAAACTGAAACATTTGAAAATTTTTCATGAGACCCTCCTTGGAAGAATATACCTGTTATCTCTTACCAACTATTACCAAAGGTTATTCTATTTTTAGATCGCCCGCCCGTTCAAACACTTGTATACACAAGAAACATTTGTAAAGTAAATTAAGTATATTCTAGGGGCCGTATTACCAAACATTTGTGGGGGTTGCGAACAAGACAGTTTTCTGATGACCATACTCATGCAGTCATTTTCCGCTTATATAGCAACTTTAAAGAACATTACTATGATACATCCGTGGCCGCATGACTAGAGCGCCTCGGATTTTCAAAACCAAGCATTCTCGGTTCGATTCCAGCAGAAGACGAAATTGTTTTTTTCCTACCAATTTAAAATAGTGAAATCAGCTAAGACAGAGCTGATAAGCTGCTGATGGCCAGACATGTGAATGAATCTCTATACCAAGCCAAACAAATCAGCCAGACCAGACACGCCATAGAAATCCCCATAGCCAAGGCAGCCAGCCAAACATATGACGTCAGTGGTAGTTATAAGAGAAAGAGACAGAGATGTCGGGCCGCCGGCCACCAATTCATATGACGTCGGAGGAAATTACGAGAGAGAAAGAGACAGAGAGGGAGACAGAAAGAGACGGAGATGTCTGGCCAGCCGACCAGACCAATTCATATGACGTCGGAGGAAATTACGAGAGAGTAAGAGACAGAGAGAGAGACAGAAAGAGACGGAGATGTCTGGCCAGCCGGACCAGGCACCCCATCATCATTCCCCGCCTCACCTCCATCAGAGAAAAAACCGTGACTCAGTCCACGTCTGCGAAGAGCTTTTATGACGTCATCGAAGAGCTTTCATTACGTCATCGAAGAGGTTTCCTGACGTCATCACCCACAAATATGCTCGTCCACGTCTACGAAGAGCTTTTTGAAAATGTCTGGCTTTTTCGAATGTCTGGCCAAACCACCCCCATACCTACTAACTATTTGTACCTATTATTACGTTTGAAAAATGTATAATACTGAAACAATATTCATTTAATCACTTCAAATAGAAAAGTAATGAACTAATTAGAACTCATCCTTACGTTGGAAAAATCCATAATACTAAAAGCAATATTTATTTAATCGCTTCAATCAGAAAAGTACTGAACTAACGCTAATACATTCGGTTTGATGAACTAATTGTAACCTATCATTACGTTTGGAAAATATATAATACTGAAACAATATTCATTTATTCACTTCAACTAGAAAAATAAGATTTGTAGGACTAACTCATTAATTATTATTAATTATTATTAAAATTTTTAAATAAATATAGCAATGTGCAAATCAATCAATAAAATGAAAAGAAAGGCAACAGCTTACGTGGGTTTTTGTTGTGGATCCACCGAAGAGGCGCCTCCCAGATGTTTCCGCATGCCACTGTTAATTAAAATTGTATTCTAAAAATTTTTATTAATTATACGTCTAACTGTAATGACCGGAGCTTCAGCAAAAATTCAATTCATAGCAAAAAGTTTTTGAAGGATTTGTGGTTATATATCGTCGATTTTGGCACTTGTCCTTAAAATTTTCCAGCAATAATGATGGTATTCCATCGCAGCAAACTAGTAGAAATTAATTATTAACACTCGTCGTTACTTTTAAATTTGTTTTTGAAGACGCTTCGTACGAGACCTGACGATTATTAACTGTAATTTTTGATGCGACTGATTTTGGTTGCAGTTCACATTAGATTGAGCACTATAAATGTTTGGAATATAATCCATGGCCATAAGACAAGCGAAAACAGTAATCACTATTTTTGGTTTTACCTCTGTTATATCTTCGGGAAGAGAATATACTCTGGCCCCAATCTTGCGTGGCCTCGATATTGCATATTTTGCGTTGGCCAATTTATCCTCTTCAGAACCACCCAGCTTAACCAAATAATAATTAATAGAGCCCTCCTTAATCGCATCAATAAGATCGATCACAATTTTGCCTTTAGAAATACTTGAATCTTGGAAGCTTTTTCGTGGCTTCACCAAATTGCACTTGGCACCTTTTTCAGGCAGCTCGCAGGAAGCCTTCTTCTTCCTTTCTTTTTTCGGGGCCTCTTGCGACTCTCGATTTGGGTGCGTTCGGCGAGTTTCGATCTCCATCCATACAGAAGACAGTTCGCGCCCACCTCGTGCTGCTACGGGTCACTTAGACGTGTATCTAGCTCAGTGTAGCATATTGCTATATACACTGCTCTACGACCATAACAATGTAAAGCCGTATAAGTGCCTAAAAGTGGTTAAATGAAGTACCCATTATCTCGTGTGATCCTATTGAAGCAGCACCTGAAAGGACTAGACGGATAATATCGACCAACGGGAGTTCCTTCCTCGAGCGCGTTTATTTCGCTACAGAGCTTCGGGGGTGAATATAAGAGAAAAAGAAATGTTTTCCTTGTAATTAGCACTGGGTAAATAAAAGACATAATATGAAGTGATTATCTGATTGATTCTTTTCGCCTTCCTTCCCCTGAGACTTCTTTCTACTCCATACCGGTGAACTAGAAGGGATATCCTAATCGTGATGCCAGCATGTATGGGCGGTCGGGGACGGCAACAGGATAACGGCATCTAATCCCTGAGATGTCCTTCAGGTGAGTGATGTATAAAGTCTCTGCCAGACCTAAGTGTGGCAGTTCTGTTGTGTTTTTTTTTATTAGATCTCGCTCAGCATTTTCTTTTCATTCTTATTCCTTTCTCATAGCACGATATCTTTTTGATTATGGTCAGGTGACAGGCAGGTCCTTTTTTTTAACCCAACCCGTCCTCTCTGCTATTAGACCGAGGTGCTAGCCTCAAGCCACACCTTTCGTATTAATACCATAACACATTGTAATAGACGGCGTTTCACTGACGGATATGCTCATGCTCAGCAAGCATAGACATATACCGCATATGCTGTTACAAAAAACGTCTTAGATGAAATATGGCGAACTAAGGGCAACTTCGGGCGCTGACAAGCTGTCGCAACGAATTCCGCGACAGCGCATCTGCAACGACATTCAGGCTTCCTTTTCGGTGTTCGATGGTGAAGCCGAAACCTTGAAGCTTCAAACTCCACCGAGCAAATCTACCGCTGAGGTCCCTTCGGCACATCAGCCATTTCAAGCTCACATGATCACTCACTATCTTAACCGGCATAAGTTCTATGAAGGGCCGGAATTGCAGCTAGACATTCCTGCTCTGTGACTGTATAATTTCGTTGTGCTGAGTTCAACTTTTTCGAGACGCAGGCTATTGGCTTCTCGTGGCCATCGTCCTCTAGTTGAAGCAGCTCTCCACCAATACCATGTTGACTCACATCACACTGTATAATGAACGGCTTGGTGAAATCTGGACTCACTAACAGCGGAGCAGAGGTAAGTTTTTGTTTTAGCATTTCCGGAGACGTCTGGGCTTCAGGTGTCCATTGGAACTGACTTGGATCCTTCCAAGTGACAGTTATGGAGGCAGTTAAATCAGCATAGTTCGGGATGAACCGTCTATACCATCCTGCCATACCTAGTAGGCGTCGGGCTTGCCGAACAGTTTTAGCTGACGGATAGTCAACTATGGCTGAAATCTTATTTGGGTCAGTTCTGATTCCTCCCTTCCCGACGATAAAACCCAGGTATTTAGTCTCCTTAATGCAAAACGTACTTTTCTCAACGTTGATAGTGAGGTCAGCTTTCCTCAAACAATCCGCAACACGGACTAGCAATGTGAGATGATGTCAAATCTGATGACAGAATCAATAAATCGTCCAAGTAAACGAGCACATTCTCACGAAGATCGAAGGGAATGACCGGATCCATGAGGCGGCACATTGTTTGTTTAGCATTGCAAAGGTCGAATGGCATCACGGTGTACTGATAGAGAGGATGACCAGCTACTGTAAACGCGGTCTTCTCTCTGGACTCAGTGTCTAGTGGGATCTGCCAGAAAGCGTCTTTGAGGTCCAGGCATGTGATGTAGTTTGCCGGAGGAAGTCGACTCAGAAGTGCATCTATCTGCGGCAGCGGATAGGCGTCCTTCTTAGTACCGGAGTTGACCTTCTTGGCGTCAAAACAAAGCCGAACCTTCCCAGGCTTCCGCACTAGTACAACTGGAGAGCTCCAAGGACTCTGGCTCCCCTCTATCGCACCCAGTGATAGCATTCGCTCTAATTCAGCATCCATCAAACTCTGTACGGCTGGTGAAATCGGCTAAAAGCGTTGTTTTATCGTAGCTGCGTCATTCGTCTCGATCTTGTAAGTGACCAAAGATGTCTTTCCCAGGCCTAAAGAAGCGAAAGAAGGGAAAAGCTGCTTAGTATCTTCTAGACGCTGTTGATCAAAACTGGAAAGAACATGGCGGTCGGTGTCAGAGGTAGCAATTAGACTTGGAGTCACTTCTGCAACTATACCCAGGGCATCTGGAGCCAACCCAAATAAACGCCAGAAGTCTATTCCTAGTTATAGTGCTTGTATGAGCCCAGGAACCACGTAAAAACGCACGCTTTGGGTCTTAGCACGGAAAGTGATGTCCAAGTTCACATGACCGTGCACAGTCATCATGGCACCATTCCGTCCGATACCTCTTCCATTCAACCTCTGCTTCCGCAAGCTTCTCTAGAGCGCCCTGGCCTAGAATACTGACAGTGGCACCACTATCAAGTGATCCAGTCTCAGTTCGCCCGAACAGTCTCACTTCGGCATACGGTCTAATGTCTTTTGGCATCTACACGTAAATGTGTGCCAGTTTCTTTCTTTCCTGTCTCATTTGTCGACAGTATTCCCGCCAACGAACGGTCGATCGTTTCTTTCTTGGTCCAAAGTCCAGGTCAGGATATATAATTTCAGCTAGCTCAGCTACTGAGGAGAAGATACGGTCCCGTACTGCATTGTTGTTTTTCAGACGTGTATGATAAGGCGTCAGCGGGTATAAAACAGGCTCACGCCCACTCGTCATAACAGAGCTTGTTTTAATACAGAAACGACAGGAGGCCGAATCTCCTGCTTAGTAACATTGGCAGCAAAATGTGCTGTCGGTTTTATAGGAACGTCGAAAATTAAGGACTCTTCCAAAGACGTGTCTAGTAGTGTCGTGGGCTTCCTACAGGTGGAAACGGGAGCTTGAAGATCTGCAGAGAAGTCAATCAGGTTCACTGCTTTTACTAAGAGATTGTTAAAAACCGTGTGACTGTCAGATGGATGGTCGACAACACCACAGTCACTGAGTGATATTAACGGACAGTCTAGTGATTGCTTATTTATGTTTGCTGATTGAGTGAACCGTCCTCCCTGTTCAATGATTGAACTGGATTCGTTGGAGCTGTTGTCGTTCAAGACGTCGAAGCTGGTCGAGAAAAGGTGTTGGGATTCACGACCCGAAGGTACAGGTGACAGACTATTCCTTCTCGAGCTGTTATGCGATTGCGGTACTCAGCGTAGCCTAAGAGAGAAAGACTCGGGACCTGACGGTGGAAGTGTCGGTTGCGGTACTTCAGGATGTGAGGACTGTTCCGGAAAAGTGTCCTTCGCCTAACGAGTTTGGTACCTCTTTGGGATCGCACCGGTATACGCAATGAAGTCTTGCTGTGTGAGCGCGCATCGACAATTATTCTCCTATCCATGCTCGCAAGCATGCTTTATGAAACCAATGACCACAGATTATAGTCACAGGTTTTCATCTGGCGGACCAGTCTCCGTCTTGGCAGATGGAGCACTGTTCTGACTGTACTGGGACTTCAGTCGCAGGAGATGGCGTTCGCATAGTAGCCATCTCGAAGAATACAACTCAACAGAACCGAAATAGTATTACGAAAACTAGAACTATAGCCCAAGCAAATCACGACAAGAATTCAGAATAGAATATTTAACAGCGATCAATGTCTACAAACGTATAGCAGAAACAAGAACTTCAAAACTAAAATAAATGTAATTCACCGTATCGAAATTATGCTATAAACTACGACGGATCTGGTACTTATAAAAAAATGTATGAGCTAAACTCAAACTTTTCAAAAAAAACGAAATACAAATTCAAAAAGAAATTTATGAGCTAAACTCAAACTTTTCGGAAAAACGAAATCAGAAAAAAACTTATCATAAAAATCTCCTCCCTCTCTCCAAGAGCTAATCCCAAAACCAAAGGCTTTTTAGGTCCACTCTCCGTCCAATCAGATCAGAACTATGCGGTAAGGACAAGTAATGTTAGTGTGTGCATGAAAACTCTTGAGTCCTCACAGAAATCTGGGAAGAGTCGGGTTGGAGAAGCCAGAGACTGAAAATGATACTAGATATTCTTCTGCCAGGCAGTTAGCAGTATGCCAACTCTTGATTACTGAAGGTCTCCAGCATCACTTCCATACTCCAACAACTCTTTCCTTCCTCTTCACCTGATTGTCATATCTAGCTAACCCTCCAGCTGGGCAGAGTCATGAATCTGGTCAACTAGTTAGCTAAAAGCCAAAAAGTCATCTCACAGATTCACGACTCTGTCTAGCCAGTTGGCCAACAGAGACATGCCTCCATGAGAATACAATCAAAAAAATCGTTCAAACTTGAGGCTTGACCAAACTCAAATCTAAAGTTGAACTGCAGCAAAAACAATACCAAAAACTCTACGTTACTAAAATCACAATCCAAAAAAATCTAAATCACAATCGAAAAACTTTACTTTACTCAAAAATCAAAAACTCGCGAAAACATTATCAAAATATCGAAACACTACTTTACTCAACTCAATTCAGATAACCAAAACCAGTCAGACTCAGGTCCACAGGTAACCTCCACTAGATATGAGGCTTGATGTCAGTCAATTAGCAAAATGCCAAATGACCATCTCACAACAAGTCTCAGTCCCCAGCAAAAGTCACAATTAGACCACCGCAGTCTAACTGAGGTGGCCCCCGTTGGGCGCCATTTTTGTTATGGAACTATGAAGAGTGAATGGTTTTGGACGTGAAGTCCAGACTGCCAGCATGAGCTGACAGATCACTCGGTGGACAGCGTTGACTACAAGCGCGGCACGCTAGCTCGCCTCGACTATTGGCGGAGACTGTGGGGAGGTTCCACGAAAATCTGCCTCTGCCACCTGCCATAATCAAAAAAAAAATCGTGCCTACTATCAACAAGCCGTAGCACACACTCCAGTCCTGAAGGGGCCTTGACACCACTTACCCGTACCTGTTGCCATCTACTGTTTGCCCCATCCTCCCAACGACACTGAGGGCAGATTGTTTTCAGTGTTCTTATAGACCTGAAAAGAGAGAGAGTAGCGGACCTAAGCGACCTTCATGTCGAGAGGGCTCCGGCAGAGTGAGGGGAAATAAATTTTAAACAGCAGAACAAAAGCAGAAAAAAATATTTTTAATGTTAACAATAATAGTAGGCCAAACATATCAATTACCGAAAGTAATGAGCAAACTCTAACTCATCATTGCGTTAAACAAATTCATAATTCAAAAACAATATTCATTTAATCGCTTCAATCAGAAAAGTAATGAACTAACGCTAATACATGAGGTTTGATGAACTATTTGTACCTATTATTACGTTTGAAAAATGTATAATACTGAAACAATATTCATTTAATCACTTCAATTAGAAAAGTAATGAACTAATTAGAACTCATCCTTACGTTGGAGAAATTCATAATACTAAAAGCAATATTTATTTAATTGCTTCAATCAGAAAAGTACTGAACTAACGCTAATACATTCGGTTTGATGAACTAATTGTAACCTATCATTACGTTTGGAAAATGTATAATACTGAAAACAATATTCATTTATTCACTTCAACTAGAAAAATAAGATTTGTAGGACTAACTCGTTGACTTGAAATTCCTACAACAGTGTCCATTAAATCTCATTTCAATACCTCCCCATAAACATTTGCGGTGGAGTCACTCCACGGCCCAGTTTAAAGCGGCACAATAAAAGTACCACCATACTTAAAGGGCTATTTTCTTCCTCCGTTTTGCCCACAGAAATGGCGCTACAATTAATTATAATAGCCATCCTCATCCAGTACACAACAGGAGAAATCGCTGAAAAAACCTATGTAATACCCCGGTTAAATGGCTTGGCTATATTTTTTGAGGACTAGGAAATCTCATGGTATATCATGACACCTGGAATGTCCTCACCGAGATAGATTTGGATGAATTAGATGCCCAGATAAAACTAGCAGAATTTGCAGAGCACTTGGTGCATAAACTCTGCATAAATACAACAAACCCAGAAGACCTGTGTAACGTGCAGCAAGTACACATACACGCTATAATAGACAGCGTACGAAAGCGCACGGAAACTATAAAGGAACTAGTGCCAGGAAAACGCAAGGCCAAATCGCTATTTGATGGAATAGGCAGTGCCATTCACTATTTGTTTGGCACTACGGACAGCAATAACGAGAAAGAAATTTACAGCAGGTTAGAAGAACTTGAATCGAATACACAAGCCCTAGCCGAGCTAGAGAAACAACAAATCAGTTTTGTAAAAGCTACCTTGGAAAAGATTCAAAAACCGCTGGCTATGTTAATAGACAGACAACAAAAAATAGCACACCAGATAAACGATCTCCACCATGTGGCCGATGATTTAACTAGGAGGCAACTAAGACAAGAGATTATATCAAGCTTATTGCTCCAAATCATCGAAGTTGAATATCGACAACAAGCCCTCCTGGATATAATAATGGCAAGTAGAACCAATCATATTCATCCACCCCTAATGTCTCCCAAAAATGTGCTGGAGATATCCCGCACGACGACCTCGAATTGCCCAAATGACCAAAATTGTCTATCTGTTCTATATCAGACAGCAGGAGCTCAGTCACTCCTTATGCAGAATAAATTGGTGGTGAGAATTACTCTCCCAATTTTTAATCTGCCAAAAATGAGGCTACAACAGATTCAATGCTATCCTGTACCCAAGTCAGCAAATTATTCATTAATTCCAGACCCTGGTTATTCATACATAGCCAAGAGCGAAAAAACTCAGGAATTTCTCTTATTAACAGGCGAGGACATACAAATTTTCAAGAAAATAACAAGTACTTTGGAAGACAACACGTATGTAGACCGGCTGAACACGCCTATAATCAAAGCGACAACATCCAACGAATGTGCCATTAAATTACTATACAACCCTTTCAATGAAGTGCCCAAATGCAGCTCCAGAGTACAAATCCCCCAAAAAGACATGCTGATCAAACTAAGCAAGCCCAATACGTGGCTATTTTCATTTATTACCTCCACGGTGTTACATATCACATGTCCAGATCACTTTGTGATCTCGAAACTGGAAGGACAAGGGATACTTGAGATAACGCAACCGTGTCAAGTGCAAATAAGTGACAAAGTGCTCAAATATGAAGGTCAAAGTAAACGACCACTGAAAGTAATTCAACCCAAACAATTTCCACAATTTAATCATTCCTTATTGAATTTGAGTCTGGCCGACATTTTACCAGAATCTAAAAACCAAACGCAAGTTTCAATGGAAATTTTAACGGGAGACGATATTCACAAATCAGTCTACCAGGACACGCATTCACTAGAGGAAATTAGAGGCAAAATTATTAAATACCAGGAAAAGATATCGAGCAGAAACTCCCATATCCTGTCCACCACCTCTATATCATTCACGAGCCTACTTGTTCTGGCCATAATGATTGTGGTGGCAGTAAAATATCTTAACCCTGTTGTCATCAAGATGAGACAACAAAGAAATCAACCACAAGGTAACCCCGAAATATCATCAGAGGGAATCCCTTTAGAAGACACTGTCAACATGGATCACCAAATCAATGCAAAATTTAACCAAAAGGAGTAGCCCTGATAAACGGTATACAAAAAAAAATTGAATTAAAATAATTAGATTAGTAATACTAAAGAAAAAATTTTCTTTGTTAGAATTAATGCTACATAAATATAAAATATGCAAAAATAAAATAGCCTACAGTACCTACTCGAACAGTAGAGGTAATCGCAAAAAGGCATTAGATTCAATCATTAAATAGTCGGTAAACTAATAGCTTTAAAAGGAGTTAGTTAAATAAAAATAAACAAATAAATAAATATGAAAATATAAAAAAAAAATAACACAAAAATTATATTACAACTAACTAATAAATAAATAAGAAATTAAATTGTAGTAGAACTAAGAGTAAGTAAGGACCTGAAGGGTCAAAGCAAAAAAAATATGTATTAAAATTATATAAGAGGATTAGTTAACATAAACAAAAACAAAAAGGAGCAAAGAGGAACAGAATAGAAATAAAATTATAAGACATACAAAATAAATATAAAATAGGCACAGCTGGCATCCCTTGGGGGAAAATACATACAGCATATATATATATATATCAATAAAAATAAATCAAACATAAAACAGTGTAACTACTTGAACGGTAGAGTAAACAAATAACTAAGGATAAAGTACCCAAAAATGCATGAATAACAATAAAATTAAATGTATTAGATTCATAAATAGATAAATAGAAAAACGAAGAAGTTTTACTAAGGTACTAATAGTAACAGAAATAACAAATAAATAATAATAATAACTAGTATTAGAGTGACAATACTAACTTAAAAAATTAAAATGCATTAAATAATAAGCTAAACTTAAAAGGAATAAACAAAAAAAAATTTATATATATGGGTGTCCCAGACGTACCGCATTTCCTTTATACCCCGGATTCCTCACTCAATTTCGAGAAATAAATTGTATGGGAGGAGAGCCAGAAAATGCACGGTGTGGGCGGTAGGGGGGTATACTATTTTTAGTACTGTTTCCACTTTACACCCTGTAAATTCCTTGATATACACCCTATTATTTATCTCAGGTGATAGCAAACCGTCTATGCTTTGCAATGAATGCCCAACCAGCCCTACTGTCATCTTCTTAAGTTGTAGTACGTCAAAGTCCAAAAATTGGAAAAAAAAATCCTATTTTTTTTCAACTTTTAACGATTTTTCCGCCAAAATGTACGATAACTATGCAGTTTATTTACATGATTTAGAAACCCCGGAATGTTACCTTTAATTTAACTATGGACATGTACCTACCTAAATGCTACCGTTTTTTAGATATTCCTGTTTTTATGATGCAGAATTTCATTAATTTTGCTAATAACAATAAATATCGCGCCTAACTTTATGCAATTCCACGCAAATTCGCAAAATTCATGAAATTATGTCTCATAGAAACGGGAATATTGCAAAAACGGTTGCATTTATGTAGGTACATGTGCATAGTTAAATTAAAGGTAACATTCCGGGGTTTCTAAATCATGTAAATAAACTGTATAGCTAGCGTACATTTTGGCGAAAAAATCGTTAAAATTTGAAAAAAAAGGAATTTTTTCAATTTTTTGGACTTTGACGTACTACAACTTAAGATTGAAGATGACAGTAGGGCTGGTTGGGCATTCATTGCAAAGCATAGACGGTTTGCTATCACCTGAGATAAATTTCGCCCTAATATGGTGTATATCAAGTAATTTACAGGGTGTAAAGTGGAAACAGTACTAAAAATAGTAAACCCCCCCCTACCGCCTACACCGTGCATTTTCTGGCTCCCCTCCCATACAATTTATTTCTCGAAATTGAGTGAGGAATCCGGGGTATAAAGGAAATGCGGTACGTCTGGGTCACCCTGTATATTAAACTTTAGATAAAAAGAAAAACAAAAAAGCTAGTAAATTTTAAATAGAAATAATAAATAAATACCATAAAGAACAATGTCAAAAACATACCAATATAAATAATACATAAATAGAAAAAAAAGATACCTAACACCAGGCTACTACTCCTATCATTATAATAACAAAAAAATAAAAAATTTTGTATACATATAGACAATTACCTAAGGTAAAAAGATAAAGGCAAGAACCTTTCAAAATAAAAACAAAACAAAAACAAAATGTAAAGCCTAGCCGAACCGACCAAGATCCGAGCCGCCAAAATAGCACCCACAACAATTTCCCCAGAGAATTATTCCTCTTCAAAGAATAATTCTCTTTGTTGTATACACAACATCAGACCCTAAAACAATCAAAATTACCTAAAAAACCTAAAACCTTTAAAAGAAATTCAAAGAACATTAAAATCAAATCATTAAAGGTATCAATAAGCTGATCACATTTTTAACAACGTGACAAGCTTATCTTTTCACAAGCGAAAGAAGTTGCATCAGCAATTTCTTCGCATAGCCCACTTGAAAAGACGACAAATAAAGTCGAATTCAATGATAAATTTTACCCTCAGTAAGATTTGTCAGCAAAAACTGAAAATTCAAGTGCGCAACAAAGTAGCACGGCAATAAAGCGACGGAGTGGTGCTCATAAATATATGGTTCATAAATATATGAAAAGATCGGATTTCACCTCCATCCGGCGAGAAATTCTTGTGGGCATGATTATACATGCCCAACGATAAATGATTTTCTCAGGATAGGAATGCTAATTAAGCATTTTCCTATCCTGGCTGTCGAGACTTAATTAATAAAAAATAAAAAGTCGAAACAGAGTTGGTTTTTTAACGTCGACCTGATCGCCTCGTAAAAAGGATTATTGCCAAGTAATAAAAAGTATTACCGTCGGACTTAAGTAAAATTATTTTGCCAAATTAATAAAAAGTATTTTCGTCGGATTTAAGTAAAAATATTTTGTCGAAGTTAGTAAAAGGTATTTTCGTCGGAACAAAAAAAAAGGTGTTTCGTCGGATTGAATAAGGAATACCTCGTCGGAGTTATTTCCGTAAACTCGCGTTAATCGCCTCGCGAATATTTATTGATTGATCATTAACAAAAATAATGTGACTGGTTTGTGGTTCTAACCCGGTGGAATTTCGGTTACCAGATACAAACTGCTGGTTTAGTGAATTAATAAAGGGAATTTAGATTAAGTGAGCACTGTGAATTAATACGCAAAAGTGGAATACCATTTAAGATTCCTGAATAAAACTAACTATAGAGGCATACGTGTGGAATAAATGAAGTGTATTTTATTTTACGGAAACCCCTGGCCACACAACTACAAAAATGCGTACACTACCTGAGGTGTGACAACTACAGAAATCGGTGAAAAAGTGGTGAAGTTAGAAGGTGCCCCGTCAAATACGCAACAAAAATTGGCGCAGCCGGTAGGATCAAGGTAGCTTGATTTCGCTAAATAATCCAAAGCTTTAATTCCTTGATCCTGCGAACAAAAAGGGGAACCTTTGACGACGCTATTCAAGCCAAGTCACCCCCAACACTCGGACAGATTTCATCTTTAGGCGCCTCTGCTCCAGGCGAGCACGCGTTCACCCCAGTCAGTGCACAAGCACCACCGAGGGAAATCCAGACTACCACAAGGCAATCAGAAGGACGAATACGAAATCCCGAAATAGCCGAGAGAACAGCAGTCAGCTCGCTCATTAGACGACTCCGATCCAGAGTTGAAGGTGAATTCGAAGGCGGCTTTCTTAGCCCCCCTTTCAACTAACACCAGGGGAAGATAAGACGGCTCAAGGCCCCCCGGCAGCAAATAAATAATACAACAAGCCCACGAAGTACTCAGAGGGAATACGAAGACGGTTACGGAAACCCCCTCCTTATAACATCAAAGGGATATAAGCAGGCCGGAGCCCCCTTTCAACCGACAATTCATGTCAGAAGACAACAGCTCCAATCCAATCCAACAGGAACCAGAAGCAGCAAAGAGGACAAATCCTCCACCTTTAGCCGACGCGGGATCAGCCCCAGGTGCCAATACTACGCACCTCCGGAAAGGTAAATCATCAGCTGCAGATCAACAACCAACACCAACTCCAACAGGACCTCGACTCCGTAGTGGAACGGTATTGTCAGGTCCAAATAGCCAAGTAAGTCTTAATAATTTTTTACAAAAATTGTACACACCAGCGGGATTCGGACAAGCTCACAATTACTCACTGTGAGGCTTTAGACAAAAAATTAAGTAAAGAACGTGAGGTCAGACTCGCTAGAATTAAAGAATTAAAAGGGAACACAGTTCAGTTCAGAAAGGAACTCGAACAGCTGTCCGAACACGCGTGCTCACGTGATCTAAATTTAAATAAAGATACCAGTGATAGATTAAGTGATAGTGGTAGTGATAGTGACAACAATAGTGAGTTTACAGACCAACAACAGAGGACCTTTTAATAGATTGGCTGGAAGAATCCTTAACGGAAACCAGTCCAGAAGGAAGTTCTGTCAGTCCACCTAAATTAAATATTCAGCCAAAAGGCTACAAAAAATGGTGGACTACGCCAAAGTCGCAAAACTGACAGCTCAGCTCGTCCCTTTATTTTCGGGTGAAAGTACCCCACAAATGGGACGTGAGCTACAGACCTTCATCGGTTGCTGCAAGCAAACTATGCAGTGCCTTAATGAGGAAGAGAAGGTGGCTTTCCTTCAGGTTCTCCCCCACAAGATTAAGGCGTGATGCATATCAGCTATTCGCTTCAGACGTCCCTACTTCATTCACTGAGGTAGAGGAACGTTTGAACAGGACATATCTTCCCCGTGAGACTTATCAGGAATTGGTGAACAGATTGATCACCACTCGACAGAACCCATTGGAATGTCTCACTGCTTTTGCTACAAGGTTGAAGCAGCTGTTGACGATCTGCAATGAGGCTGCGACACAAAAGTATGGAGCTGAGGCAGTTCCGGCCAAAAATGCTCTCAAAAGTGGAGTAACTAAGCCACATTTGTGTCAATATTTACTCACGCAGGGAGAAGGCGATATAGAAACTCTCATACAAAAAGCCCTGGACATGGAGAAACTACAGCAAAGTGCTGCATTCGTCCAGAGTCCTCTGGCACAAGTTCCTCCAGTGGCTCCAGTGGACCCAGAGTTACGGGTTAGAGCATTCTACAGATCTCCGTATTATCAAATGCCATCAACACCTATGTTCGCATCACCTCGATCACCGAACCCAAACCATTTCTCACGCCACGCAAATAACACAATATCACAGTCACGCCACCGAGTACCTGTATACTCTGAAACTAAAAGGTCGGACACAGATGCACTGGTCCGTAACATAACGTGTAGCTACTGTCAGCGAAAGGGCCATACATATACAGATTGCCTCAAGTGTAACTTTTGTGGTCGCCATGGACACGCAGATAAAAACTGCAGGCAAAAGAAAAAATGGGAAGCCCGGAGTCAGGGAAACGACATGCAGTCGACCCAAAACACCCCGGCTCGACTATAAACCCAACTAAAAGTTCAAAAGGGTCGCCTCAAGCGCCCGAATCCGGTGTCCCTACAGTGGAACTTCCACTGGACATAAGCCTTAACGGCCAAACAAAACTAGTTGTGGACACTGGCGCTGAGGTCAGTATTATTAAAAAGAAAGCGATTAAAGACCTCAAAATAATTAATTCAAGTGAGACATGCACTATACAGACCCCTTTTGGAACCGGAAAGACACTGGGAAATTGCAAGGGCAACTTCAATTTTAAAAATAAAATTCCCTGCAAGTTTCAGGTGGTACAAAACCTGCCAGGTCTTTCCGATGACGGCCTATTAGGAAACGATTTCCTATCAAACAATTGTAATGTTGAAGGCCCAAATAAAGCACTCAAGTTTCCTTGTACGGAAACCAACTCCGAAGAGTTTACTGTGCCCTTGTCATACAAAACGGACAAGCTGTACCCCAGAAAAGCAGTGAGATCACTGGCTGAAAAGATGGAACCTAAACAGGTTAAGCTATCTACATGCAGTGTCTCCAAGGCATCTCAAAAGCGTAATGCTGGCTGCCAGGTTCAACAAGAGCCGACGGAGTGCGAAAAGAGCTGTCTGGGTGATCAAAGGACCAGCGAAATGAGGCAGCATCTGGTTACTTTACAAGAACCAATATGCATACCTGCTAGGTCACAAATTATCACCACAGTCCCGTTGCGAGTGAAGGAAGAAATGCTCTGTCTATCAAAAGAGATAGGCGATGGAATCTTCTGGCCAACAGTTTACTCCCTACTGGGAAAGAAACAGTGCTAGCTGCCATACTCAACATTAACAACTTCCAAGTAGTCATCAACAGTTTATTATTACAACTGCTCCCTATACATGACTACGCCGTCATCTCAATAGGAGAAGCCACTGATACACAACACGTTCTCAAGCCGAATAAATCGCAAGCGAGTAACACAAACACCAGTGAGCTTCTCAAGGCGAAACAGAAGTCAAGGAAGACCTCCTTCTCAAAAATACCTAGATATAAGTTACTAACGCGGCCCAAGAGCCCTATACCAGACGCGTGTAAGCTCAGTAAGACCCGGTTAGAGGCAACAATGACTCCACTGTCTAATAAAATAAGCTATAAAAATTTTACATGGCCCCAGAGTCAAATCACAGATGCGAGCGAGCACCAGGAGCCGACAAGCAAAATGCAGCTGACTCCTCAATCCAATATACCTAGATTTAAGATAATTACAAGGCATAAGAGCCCAAGTAAAGATGCGTGTGATATCAAAAGGACTTGTTCAAAGGCAAAGCCGACTCCACCTCATAAAAAAGTTAATATAAAGAACCAAATGAGACCACAGAGTCCTACAAAAGATGCGTGCGAGATCCGTAAGACCTCATTAAAGGCAATGTTGGCTCCACCATCAAATATTGTTAAGGATACCAATTTCTCACGGCGGCCCATAAACCAAAGTGTCAATGTGTGCGAGTACTGTACCTGTACCTGTAAAACATGGTACTCAACCATTAAAACTGCAGGAAGCCCATTCCCTGCCATCTAGTAATGAAAGTAAAGCAGATAGTAAATATACAACTACACCAAATGAGGAAAGAAATGCAAGCTTTTCGGAAAACACAGCTATCTTACAACACGTAAGATACTTATTTCCGGATCATGAAGATCCCACACATAATCCGCGAGTCAACAGGATAGACCAAGAGCTCAGCCTCGACCCAAATCTAAATGCGGAAGAAAAAGCTTCGATATCCGAACTCTGTTATGAGTACAATGATATCTTCTTCCTCAAAGGTGATAAGATCACATATACAAATGCTATCACCCACAATATCCCTTTAATACAAGATCAAGCACCCATAAACCAAAAGGCCTACAGATTACCAGAGACCCAGAGACAAGTAATCAACGAACAATTAAGAGAAATGCTAGACAACGGGATAGTCCAAACTAGCAAAAGCCCTTGGAATTCGCCTTTATTAGTAGTCCCCAAAAAGGCGGGACCCGATGGTGAAAAAAGGTGGCGCGTCGTTGTCGACTTTCGTAAATTAAACGAAAAGACAATTGGCGATGCATTTCCGCTACCTCGAATCGAGGATATTCTTGACCAACTAGGTCATGCCAGGTACTTTACCACTCTCGATTTGGTCAACGGCTATCATCAAGTCTTAGTCGACAAAAAAGATCGACATAAGACCGCTTTTAGCACTAATTACGGGCACTATGAATTTAAACGTATGCCATTTGGACTCAAAGGAGCTCCCGCTACATTCCAACGACTCATGAACTTCGTTCTGACAGACCTACAAGGCCTCGAATGTTTCGTTTATCTTCACGACATAGTCATTTATGGTAAGAACCTAAATGACCACAATGATAAACTTCGCAAAGTCTTCAACAAATTGAGAGAAAACAAACTCAAACTGCAGCCAGAGAAATGTCAGTTTTTGAGAAGAGACGTTGTTTACCTAGGGCACAAATGCTCTAGCGAAGGTGCATTACCAGACCCCAGGAAAACGGCCTGCGTCCAAACATTCCCTGTTCCTAGAACAGTTAGGCAAGTTCAGTCCTTTTTAGGACTCGCCAATTACTACAGGAAGTTTATTCCGGACTTCTCAAAAATAGTTCGTCCAATTACGAATTTATTCCGCAAGGATGTAAAATTCACTTGGACCGAGAAATGCCAAGAAGCATTTCAAAGCATTAAAAATGCTCTAATTTCACCACCACTTTTAATCTATCCAGATTTTTCTAAATCATTCAATCTTACAACGGATGCCAGCAACGAAGCACTAGGCGGTGTGCTTTCCCAAGGAGAAGTGGGAAAAGACCAGCCTATCGCCTATGCAAGCCGAACGCTGAACAAAGCCGAGAGAAATTACTCCACTGTTGAAAAGGACTTATTGGCTATTGTTTGCGGCCACTAGGAATTTCCGATGCTACCTTCAAGGCAGGAAATTCACGGTCTATACTGACCACAAGCCTCTCAAAGGTGTCTTTAATGTTAAAGACCCGACTTCCCGTTTGGTGAGATTTCACCACAAATTATCAGAATTCGATTATACCATCGAATACAAACCAGGGAAGTATAATACCAATGCGGATGCATTAAGCCGCATTCCACAAGTATTAAACGAAAACTATACAGGCAACACCTTAACGGTACAAGCCCAAGTCCGCCACACTATGGATTCTGATGTGGAGGAAAATAATCCCCCAAATAAAAAGAAAACCATGAAGCCCGCTCATATCTTCGCCGTGACCAGAGCCCAAGAGGCGAATACTAGCTCCAGCGCTGAAACACAGCCCACGGCAGCGGAAAATAAA
Organism: Dioctria linearis; assembly: GCA_963930735.1. Classification (NCBI taxonomy): domain Eukaryota; kingdom Metazoa; phylum Arthropoda; class Insecta; order Diptera; family Asilidae; genus Dioctria; species Dioctria linearis. The sequence goes on from OZ005744.1 coordinate 50,982,963, forward strand.
GAAATTGAACCCCCAGAGGCTGAAACACAGCCCCCTGCTACGCTTGAACAAGATATAAGTCCAGTCAAGGCACCTGAGATAATCACGAGCCCCAAGGAAGTTCAAACAATCCTAAAGGATTATCACGACTCTCCTTTCGGCGGCCATCAGGGTGTCATTAAGACTTATAAAAGAATTAGACGCAAGTATTGGTGGAGACACATGCTTAGCGATATAAAGAAATACATAAAAAAATGCCCTAAGTGCCAAACAATGAAAGCATCTCCACAATTCAGGATGCCCATGGTAATAACGGACATCACAGAACAACCCTTCGACCCCCAATGCCTAAAACGTGGTTAGCTTATCTATTCAATCAGTGAACAAAATTTCGTCTAAAGTTCTAAAGTTCAATATACAGGGTGTCCAAGACGTACCGCATTTCCTTTATACCCCGGATTCCTCACTCAATTTCGAGAAATAAATTGTATGGGAGGAGAGCCAGAAAATGCACGGTGTTTGGCGGAAGGGGGGGTTTACTATTTTTAGTACTGTTTCCACTTTACACCCTGTAAATTACTTGATATACACCCTATTAAGGCGAAATTTTTCTCAGGTGATAGCAAACCGTCTATGTTTTGCAACCAGCCCTACTGTCATCTTCAATCTTAACTTGTAGTACGTCAAAGTCCAAAAATTGGAAAAAATCCTACTTTTTTTCAAATTTTAACGATTTTTCCGCCAAAATGTACGATAACTATACAGTTTATTTACATGATTTAGAAACCCCGGAATGTTACCTTTAATTTAACTATGCACATGTACCTACATAAATGCAACCGTTTTTGCAATATTCCCGTTTATATGAGTCATAATTTCATGAATTTTGCGAATTTGCGTGGAATTACTTAGGCGCGATATTTATTGTTATTAGGAAAATTAATGAAATTCTGCATCATAAAAACAGGAATATCGAAAAAACGGTAGCATTTAGGTAGGTACATGTCCATAGTTAAATTGAAGGTAACATCATCATGTAAATAAACTGTATAGTCTACTATAGCGTGTATGTGTAGTTGCTGCACGTTACACAGGTCTTCTGGGTTTGTTATATTTATGCAGAGTTTATGCACCAAGTGCTCTGCATATTCTGCTAGTTTTATCTGGGCATCTAATTCATCCAAATCTATCTCGGTGAGGACATTCCAGGTGTCATGATATACCATGAGATTTCCTAGTCCTCGAAAAATATACCCGAGCCATTTAGCTGGGTTCTTACATAGGTTTTTTCAGCGATTTCTCCTGTTGTGTACTGGATGAGAATGGCTATTATAATTATTTGTAGCGCCATTTCTGTGGACAAAATGGAGGAAGAAAATAGTCCTTTAAGTATGGTGGTACTTTTATTGTGCCGCTTTAAACTGGGCAGTGGAGTGACTCCACCGCAAATGTTTATTGGGAGGTATTGAAATGAGATTTAATGAACACTGTAGTAGGAATTTCAAGTCAACCTGGTTCATTTTTGTTCGATATATTTTTATTCGAAATATGGTTTTAAACGATTATTATATACCGTTACGATACGTTTACCAATTTTGATGGTGGTATTCACATCACTTGGTATTGCGATTACCTGATAAGATCCTACCCAGATTTGAGAAAGCTTATGTTTTCGGCTTTCATTCTTGATGAGGAGGCCGTATTGTCTTATCGTAGTACCCCTTTGAGCGCTGTTTACTTGCCAATAAGTTCCTTCGTGCCGTGGCATATGATTTTTGGAGCTTATACTTCAATATGTGATAGTAGCTCTCATGATTGTAAACGGGTTCTGGATCCCGTTTCAGATTTGATGGGACATCCGCTGTGAAGCCGTATAGGCAGTCCATTGGGGTGAGTTTAGTACCCTCGTGTACACTGTTATTGTACACGAATGCAGCGGTTCGTAGGTATTGGTCCCATGTTTTGGGATTTTCATCTACGATTGTTCGCAGGTATTCTATTAAGGGTCTATGTGCACGCTCTAGTGCTCCATTAGACTGTGGATGGTATGCTGAAGTTTGTAACTTCTTTACCTTTAGAAGCTTACATACTCTTTTGAATAATTCACTCAGGAAATTTGTTCGCTGATCGGTGAGTATTCTTTTGGGTATGCGATAGCGCGTAACGATTTCATCAAAGAAAACCTGCGCTACTGTGACTGCTACTACTCCTATCATTATAATAACGAAAAAAAAACAAATTATTGTATACATATAGGCAATTACCTAAGGTAAAAAGATAAAGGCAAGAACCTTTCAAAATAAAAACAAAACAAAATGTAAAGCCTAGCTGAACCGACCAAGATCCGGGCCGCCAAAATAGCACCCACAACAACTTCCCCAGAAAATTATTCCTCTTCAAAGAATAATTCTCTTTTTCTCAGGGGGAAGGATTGTTACATACGTAAATTATACCTGCCTAAAAGAGCCTAAAATAAATACCTAATTATAAATTAATAAAATTTAAAAAATATTAAAATATTTCATCCATAAAATTTTCACATAAGCTAACCATGCCTAAAACATGGTTAGCTTATCTATTCAATCAGTGAAGAAAATTGCGTCAGCAATTTTCTTCACATTCCATGAATTAAAACAAAATTATTCCTATAGCAAATGTTGCCTTCAGCAAAATTTGCCAGTAGAAATAATTACTTTAAAAAAATAAAGCAAAAGACAAATCGTACCTTCAGTACGATTTGTCGTGAAAATTAAAATATGTATGTACGAACATACATACATATCACAAAAAAGCTTTCGCGATAAGAAATGCGCGCCGCGAAAATATATTATATGTATACGCGCGCCGCTATTTCAATCGTCGGGACGGTGGCTGATGTTTATAAAAGCATCAAATTTCAAGCCTCCGTCCAACGAAAAATTTTCTGGACTTGTTTAATCAAGTCCAGAATAAATGAAAACTTTCTCAGGGTAGAAATGCAACTATGCATTTTCTACCCTGACCGACGGCTCTTGATCGCGATAAAAATGATCAAGAGCGCAGTCGAATGATATCACGAAAATGAGTTGGATTTTGCACTTTAAAACGGCGGTTGTGGGTCGAGTTTTAAAAAGAAAAAAAACGAAAGTAAGTTGATTTTGAAGGTTTTGGTTCGGCGCGGTCTCGGTTGCGGTGAGATAGAGTTAAAATAGAAAGAAGTTTCAAGTACAAATAAAATATATACAAAGTAGAAAGGATTGAGAAAAAAAAGGTGAATAAAGTGAAAATAGAAAAGGAACAAAGTTTTAGTACAAAGAAAATCGCTGTTATTAAAAAAGAAAGTTTGTTTGGAAAGAATTTTAAAATAGAAAAGAAAAAAAAGGTTTTGGTATAAAGATAATTGTTGTTATAAAAAAAAAATTTTAAGTTTGTTTGGAAAGAAGTAAAAAATAAAAAGTAAAAATAACGAAACAGTGTTTTGAAGTGAAAACCAGAGGAAATATAAAGAAATCCGCCCCGGTACGTACATATATAAAAATATATATAACTCGGACATAGAGGAGGAAAAACACTCATCGGACCGAAAGGAGTGCCTGCAATGCAATGCAGTAACAAGAGTCCAGACACGAAACATTCAGGAAAGTGGAACAAATCCAGACAGCCAGGCCAAACGAAAAGAACAAAAAGAACAAACTCATCATCCAGAAGAGGCCGCAGACCTTGACAGTCCACCTAGTACCAATCCACAAATTATAGACGAAACTCGTCCCCCTGAAGTAATCACAAGCCCAGAGGAGATTCACACTGAAAAAAAAGACAGTAGGACTTACTCCAATGTTGTATAATGCAGTAAATATGAGCTGTTTTCCTATTAATATTTGAAGCACTCATATGCAAATTATGCTGTCTATAATAAGTTATAGCTCTGGCTCCGATTTCAGCATAGGAAATTAATGTTTAGTCTATATGGGATTTGATACCAGGAGAAATGTTGCCCTCGCCAGGTTACATGGCGTAGGAAACGGGGCACTTCACAAACCATGTCATATAATAAACACAGCCAAATTTAAAATTCACATAGACTTTTGGCATATATTAAATCGGGGTGTAAGTTAAGCCGGTATGGTATTAATGTATATAATGGAAGGTCAAAACAATCGGTTTGTATTTGTATATTATTGTAAATATATCGTCAATATTGTACAAGCTTTTTAATATAAATGGGAAATATTTTTAGTATACGCTTTGAAATGTACAACAAATTGTATGGGAGATGGGGGTGCAAAATGCATCACTTGAGCTTAGAGAAATTTGTTAATTTGCAGATACCTTTTTTAGCATCCTATATATATGTAGCTTCTTCGCTACACACCCACTGAGATTAGCATAGTTCCATAGAGAACGCTTCGCAGATTTTAAAAGCTCCCCAACCACCTGCGCTCACCGGTCCAAGAAAGTATGAAGCATCAAAGCTCAAAAAGTGTAAAATTTTAGACATTTGTTTTTATTTGAACGGTTTTCCGCGAAAATACCTCATTCATCTGCATCTTTTATTCACGATTGGAGGTCCCTGGATCACCTTACATTTGATATTTGACTGGAATTTACGTATCTTTCACCATTTAACAGATAAATGCAATTGTTTAGTTTTCTTAAAACTTTCTAAAATACAACAACAGTATGTTGTTGAAATGCAGAAACATAAGAAAATAGTACAAGTTAATCACGTTTATATGGTAAACGGCAAGAGATACATACCTATATAACGTATCAAATTAAAGGCAAGTTGCAGGGAGCTTAAATTTAAAACAAAATCTAACGAGCACTTTTGGCTGAAAACTTTTAAAATATCTTGAAAAATTTACAACTTTTTGCACTTTCATGATTCATAATTTCTTATTGGAGGGGAGTAGAGAGATCGTTGAAGGCTCATTAAAATGGGTGAAGCTTTCTCTATAAAACGATGTTTATAATAACATATAGCAAGAGAGTCACAGGGTGTTAAATAAAAAAGGTACTCAAAATCACAGCCCGCCCTCCACTATATCCAAACGGCTTATTTTACACGCCAACCTACCATAAAATTTTTGCTCACCTCGAATCAAACTACCCCCACGAAAAAAAAATTCCCATTCATCCTAAACCACATATTACCTACATTACAATCGAAAGGTTTGAACTGTCACCGACACATTATGCTATCATCTCTGCATCTTTTACATATTTCCTTTTAATAGTAGACAAACCCAAGTTTCCATTTCTAAATAAAAGATCATTTAGTTTTTAACCTGACCTCTCTAACAATATGGATATATGTATAACAATATGATAATATGCACGTAAATTACATATACATGTTTTCCAATGTTCTACTACTCTGCCTCGATTGTCCTCCGGTTCCACTATAACGTAAATACCTACTTTGATTTTTTTGATGTAAATTATACTTATTGTGTTGCTATGCGATCTCGAATTCGTAATGTTCCATAATTAAGGCAGGCGGGCGGCAAGACGGGGATTTCTGAAAATGTTGACTACAATACAATGGTACACTTTAGAAGTTCAGGTCGGCTTAGTACATAACAGTTTATAATAAGCCATGAAAGCGGCGAAGGCACCGACACATTAAAAAGCCTTAACGGGTCGTCGTTTCTGTACACTAATCATGAGGAAGAACTAACATTTCAAATTAAAACAGGTCCTAAAGCATAAAACTATCGTTCCCACAAAAAATATGTTTTCTTTCTAATGGCTTTGAAAAACAATAGCACGTAGAACAAATTTATGGAAATTTTAGCGTTTGAACAAAATACATGCAACTTTTATATGAAATATTCCTGCATTAATACAAATGCTGTCTTGAACTATATACATAGCCATCCTTGTTATGCATATTGCCCGGTTCGTTCCATTTATCGTAGCGTTGGCACTGGCCTGCTCAGTTGAAGTGTAATACAAATGTTGCCTTGAACCATATCCATAGCCATTCTTGTTATGTACATATATTGAATTTACGTAGTTGTGTCTCGAGGGTGAATGCCATGCCACCGGCGCGGCGTACTCATTTGGCTCACTGAAGCCATGCGAACAAAGTTGAAAAAAGAGAGCAGCGGGCAGGTCAGCAGGCAAATCCACAGTCTGCTTCTCTGACTTATTGTAGAAGTTTTTCATATAAAAGTTGCATTTATTTTGTTCAAACGCTAAAATTTCCATAAATTTGTTCTACGTGCTATTGTTTTCAAAGCCATTAGAAAGAAAACATATTTTCTGTGGGAACGATAGTTTTAGGCTTTAGGACCTGTTTAAGATGAAATGTTAGTGTGAAACACCAACCCTAAGGCCTTTTAATGTGTCGGTGCCTTCGGCGACTTCATGGCTTGTCGTATATTCCGGGAGTTTTACAGTTCACTTGAAGAAGTTCAGTATCAGTTGGTGTCTCGTGTTTAGGTTGAATGCGGTTGATTGTGTTGTGCGCGTTATGCAATGTCGTCGGAAATATTAAAAGACTGTTTGCGTAATTGGGGATTCACACATTTAATTGAAAAATTTCTCGGTAAGTACCTACCTAAATATGTTTGTTTATAGCTTATTTATAGTTATTATATATGCTTATAATGCTATAAAATTTTAATTTGCACATAGATGTAAATAATATACATATATATATATACATATATATACAATCAAAAATACGAAAATTGGTGTATTTTATATTGACTCTATTGAATGCTTATATATAATATTATAATAAAGTGAATAAAGTGCTAAATTATAAGAATGAATTGTGCCGGCTGAGACTACTCCAGTTCTCTAAGTGTTTTAGATTGTGTTTCTGAGAATGTTTTACAGGTGCGTACACTTTTTTAGTTTCATAAAACTATTTCATCATCATCATCATCATTTATATAAACTCACCGTAAAGTTTTGTGTTAATTCTTTTAGGGTTGGAGACAATATATAAACATTTTTGTGCTCCGTAAATTTTTCGGCGTGAAATTTAATTAAAATTAAAAAAAGGTAAAACAAAATTTTAGTTTAAAAATGCGTAGAAAAAAATGTATCAACACATTCTCAACATACGAATTTAGTTGGAAAATAATAAAAAGATTACACTGAATTTAAATAAAGTTAATATCCTTGGTTTTTTAGAACTTTTTAAAACAAGAAAGCAAAACATTCTTAGAAGAAGTGATATCACGAGTCCTAAATAGGACAGGTCGGTCACAATTCGTTTTTTAAATAAATCGCATTAATCAATATGCAATATTTATTTAAACACCAAGGCAACAATATAACGTTTTCTAATTTTTAATTTTGTCCCAAAATTTTAATTGAAAATGATTTAAAAATGAAAATTCAATGATTTTTTTTTTAATTTCTTTGGTTTGCGGTGCGGGGCTACCACAAATTTGAACTAAATTATATAAATTTTAACATGAGCTTTTTGAAATTTATAAGCAAAAAATAATGTTTTCTGATTTTTAAAACTGTACTTATTTGTATGAAAATTTGATGCAATAGATTGCTTTCTTAATGGGTAAAATGCAAGTAAAGCAATCTATTGCGTCAAATTGTAGAATTTTCAAAATCGGAAAACGTTATTTTCTGCTTATTAACTGCAAAAAGTTCATGTTAAAAACTTATTTAATTTAGTTCAAATTTGTGGTAGCCCCGCACCGCAATCCAGAGAAATTAAAAAAAATCATTGAATTTTCATTTTTAAATCATTTTCAATAAAAATTGGGGGACAAATTTAAAAATTAGAAAACGTTATATTGTTGCTTAGGTGTTTAAACAAATATTTCATTAATCAATTTGCGATTTATTCAAAAATCTTAACGCCACGCCCCGTCTTGCGAATTGTGCACCGAGCTGTCCGATTTATGATAGCGACCCAGCCTTAAGGCTGGGTCTATGTCATAATTGGGACAACTCGGTGCTCAGTTAGCAAGATTGCCCGGGCGTTAAGATTTTTGAATAAATCGCAAATTGATTAATCGAATATTTATTTAAACACCTAAGGCAACAAATTAACGGTTCTAATTTTTAAATTTGTCCCCCAATTTTTATTGAAAATGATTTAAAAATGAAAATTCAATGATTTTTTTTTTAATTTCTCTGGTTTGCGGAGCGAGGCTACCACAAATTTGAACCAAATTAAATAAATTTTTAACATAAGCTTTTTGAAGTTAGTAAGCAGAAAAAACGGTTTCCGATTTTTAAAGTTCTACTTATATCTACGACAATTCGACGCAATAATTTGTTTTACCTGCATTTTACCCACTAAGTAAGTAGCATTTTAAAAATCCGAAACCGTTATTTTCTGCTTATTAACTTCAAAAAGCTTATGTTAAAAATTTATTTAATTTGGTTCAAATTTGTGGCAGCCCCGCTCCTCAAACCAGAGAAATTAAAAAAAAATCATTGTATTTTCATTTTTAAATCATTTTCAATAAAAATTGGGGGACAAATTTAAAAATTAAGAAACGTTAATTTGTTGCCTTAGGTATTTAAATAAATATTCCATTAATCAATTTGCGATTTATTCAAAAATCTTAACGCCACGCCCATCTTGCTAACTGTGCACCGAATTGTCCCAATTATGACATAGACCCAGCCTTAAAGCTCACGTCGAAAAATTTACGGAGCAAAAAATGTTTATATACTGTCTGTAACCCAAAAGAATTAACACAAAACAATACGGTGGGTTTATAATATATGTTCATGTATTTTTTTTAAATTCGATCTGATTTCTTTATAATTTCCAAACTAAATTCATATGTTGACAATGTGTTGTTAAATTCTTTTCTCTGAGCACTTTTATACCCTAGATGAAAGCTATAGGGTATACTAATTTTGTCAGTCCGTTTGTAACACCTAGCAATAATGCTAGTAGAGAAAAATGAGTTGGACACTCACATAATATTCAAAGTTATTTTGATTTTTGCATATCCGTCCGTCCGTCTGTTCATCCGGGGATTGAGATTTTCAACTACGATTGTTCGCAGGTATTCTATTAAGGGTCTATGTGCACGCTCTAGTGCTCCATTAGACTGTGGATGGTATGCTGAAGTTTGTAACTTCTTTACCTTTAGAAGCTTACATACTCTTTTGAATAATTCACTCAGGAAATTTGTTCGCTGATCGGTGAGTATTCTTTTGGGTATGCGATAGCGCGTAACGATTTCATCAAAGAAAACCTGCGCTACTGTGATTGCTACTACTCCTATCATTATAATAACGAAAAAAAACAAATTATTGTATACATATAGACAATTACCTAAGGTAAAAAGATAAAGGCAAGAACCTTTCAAAATAAAAACAAAACAAAATGTAAAGCCTAGCTGAACCGACCAAGATCCGAGCCGCCAAAATAGCACCCACAACAACTTCCCCAGAAAATTATTCCTCTTCAAAGAATAATTCTCTTTTTCTCAGGGGGAAGGATTGTTACATACGTAAATTATACCTGCCTAAAAGAGCCTAAAATAAATACCTAATTTTAAATTAATAAAATTTAAAAAATATTAAAATATTTCATCCATAAAATTTTCACATAAGCTAACCATGCCTAAAACATGGTTAGCTTATCTATTCAATCAGTGAAGAAAATTGCGTCAGCAATTTTCTTCACATTCCATGAATTAAAACAAAATTATTCCTATAGCAAATGTTGCCTTCAGCAAAATTTGCCAGTAGAAATAATTACTTTAAAAAAATAAAGCAAAAGACAAATCGTACCTTCAGTACGATTTGTCGTGAAAATTAAAATATGTATGTACGAACATACATACATATCACAAAAAAGCTTTCGCGATAAGAAATGCGCGCCGCGAAAATATATTATATGTATACGCGCGCCGCTATTTCAATCGTCGGGACGGTGGCTGATGTTTATAAAAGCATCAAATTTCAAGCCTCCGTCCAACGAAAAATTTTCTGGACTTGTTTAATCAAGTCCAGAATAAATGAAAACTTTCTCAGGGTAGAAATGCAACTATGCATTTTCTACCCTGACCGACGGCTCTTGATCGCGATAAAAATGATCAAGAGCGCAGTCGAATGATATCACGAAAATGATTTGGATTTTGCACTTTAAAACGGCGGTTGTGGGTCGAGTTTTAAAAAGAAACAAAAAAGGAAAGTAAGTTGATTTTGAAGGTTTTGGTTCGGCGCGGTCTCGGTTGCGGTGAGATAGAGTTAAAATAGAAAGAAGTTTCAAGTACAAAAAAAAATATATACAAAGTAGAAAGGATTGAGGAAAAAAAGGTGAATAAAGTGAAAATAGAAAAGGAACAAAGTTTTAGTACAAAGAAAATCGCTGTTATTAAAAAAGAAAGTTTGTTTGGAAAGAATTTTAAAATAGAAAAGAAAAAAAGGTTTTGGTATAAAGATAATTGTTGTTATAAAAAAAAAATTTTAAGTTTGTTTGGAAAGAAGTAAAAAATAAAAAGTAAAAATAACGAAACAGTGTTTTGAAGTGAAAACCGGAGGAAATATAAAGAAATCCGCCCCGGTACGTACATATATAAAAATATATATAACTCGGACATAGAGGAGGAAAAACACTCATCGGACCGAAAGGAGTGTCTGCAATGCAATGCAGTTAACAAGAGTCCAGACACGAAACATTCATTAAAATGGAACAAATCCAGACAGCCAGGCCAAACGAAAAGAACAAAAAGAACAAACTCATCATCCAGAAGAGGCCGCAGACCTTGACAGTCCACCTAGTACCAATCCACAAATTATAGACGAAACTCGTCCCCCTGAAGTAATCACAAGCCCAGAGGAGATTCACACTGAAAAAAAAGACAGTAGGACTTACTCCAATGTTGTATAATGCAGTAAATATGAGCTGTTTTCCTATTAATATTTGAAGCACTCATATGCAAATTATGCTGTCTACAATAAGTTATAGTTCTGGCTCCGATTTCAGCATAGGAAATTAATGTTTAGTCTATATGGGATTTGATACCAGGAGAAATGTTGCCCTCGCCAGATTACATGCGTAGGAAACGGGGCACTTGACAAACCATGTCATATAATAAACACAGCCAAAATTTAAAATTCACATAGACTTTTGGCATATATTAAATCGGGGTGTAAGTTAAGCCGGTATGGTATTAATGTATATAATGGAAGGTCAAAACAATCGGTTTGTATTTGTATATTATTGTAAATATATCGTCGATATTGTACAAGCTTTTTAATATAAATGGGAAATATTTTGGGAGGTGGTATACCATACTATAGTATACGCTTTGAAATGTACAACAAATTGTATGGGAGATAGGGGTGCAAAATGCATCACTTGAGCTTAGAGAAATTTGTTAATTTGCAGATACCTTTTTTAGCATCCTATATATATGTAGCTTCTTCGCTACACACCCACTGAGATTAGCATAGTTCCATAGAGAACGCTTCGCAGATTTTAAAAGCTCCCCAACCACCTGCGCTCACCGGTCCAAGAAAGTATGAAGCATCAAAGCTCAAAAAGTGTAAAATTTTAGACATTTGTTTTTATTTGAACGGTTTTCCGCGAAAATACCTCATTCATCTGCATCTTTTATTCACGATTGGAGGTCCCTGGATCACCTTACATTTGATATTTGACTGGAATTTACATATCTCTCACCGTTTAACAGATAAATGCAATTGTTTAGTTTTCTTAAAACTTTCTGAAATACAACAACATTATGTTGTTGAAATGCAGAAACATAAGAAAATAGTACAAGTTAATCACGTTTATATGGTAAACGGCAAGAGATACATACCTATATAACGTATCAAATTAAAGGCAAGTTGCAGGGAGCTTAAATTTAAAACAAAATCTAACGAGCACTTTTGGCTGAAAACTTTTAAAATATCTTGAAAAATTTACAACTTTTTGAACTTTCATGATTCATAATTTCTTATTGGAGGGGAGTAGAGAGATCGTTGAAGGCTCATTAAAATGGGTGAAGCTTTCTCTATAAAACGATGTTTATAATAACATATAGCAAGAGAGTCACAGGGTGTTAAATAAAAAAGGTACTCAAAATCACAGCCCGCCCTCCACTATATCCAAACGGCTTATTTTACACGCCAACCTACCATAAAATTTTTGCTCACCTCGAATCAAACTACCCCCACGAAAAAAAAATTCCCATTCATTCCTAAACCACATATTACCTACATTACAATCGAAAGGTTTGAACTGTCACCGACACATTATGCTATCATCTCTGCATCTTTTACATATTTCCTTTTAATAGTAGACAAACCCAAGTTTCCATTTCTAAATAAAAGATCATTTAGTTTTTAACCTGACCTCTCTAACAATATGGATATATGTATAACAATATGATAATATGCACGTAAATTACATATACATGTTTTCCAATGTTCTACTACTCTGCCTCGATTGTCCTCCGGTTCCTTCCACTATAACGTAAATACCTACTTTGATTTTTTGATGTAAATTATACTTATTGTGTTGCTATGCGATCTCGAATTCGTAATGTTCCATAATTAAGGCAGGCGGGCGGCAAGACGGGGATTTCTGAAAATATTGACTACAATACAATGGTACACTTTAGAAGTTCAGGTCGGCTTAGTACATAACAGTTTATAATAAGCCATGAAAGCGGCGAAGGCACCGACACATTAAAAAGCCTTAACGGGTCGTCGTTTCTGTACACTAATCATGAGGAAGAACTAACATTTCAAATTAAAACAGGTCCTAAAGCATAAAACTATCGTTCCCACAAAAAATATGTTTTTGAATGCCATGCCACCGGCGCGGCGTACTCATTTGGCTCACTGAAGCCATGCGAACAAAGTTGAAAAAAGAGAGCAGCGGGCAGGTCAGCAGGCAAATCCACAGTCTGCTTCTCTGACTTATTGTAGAAGTTTTTCATATAAAAGTTGCATTTATCTTGTTCAAACGCTAAAATTTCCATAAATTTGTTCTACGTGCTATTGTTTTCAAAGCCATTAGAAAGAAAACATATTTTCTGTGGGAACGATAGTTTTAGGCTTTAGGACCTGTTTAAGATGAAATGTTAGTGTGAAACACCAACCCTAAGGCCTTTTAATGTGTCGGTGCCTTCGGCGACTTCATGGCTTGTCGTATATTCCGGGAGTTTTACAGTTCACTTGAAGAAGTTCAGTATCAGTTGGTGTCTCGTGTTTAGGTTGAATGCGGTTGATTGTGTTGTGCGCGTTATGCAATGTCGTCGGAAATATTAAAAGACTGTTTGCGTAATTGGGGATTCACACATTTAATTGAAAAATTTCTCGTTAAGTACCTACCTAAATATGTTTGTTTATAGCTTATTTATAGTTATTATATATGCTTATAATGCTATAAAATTTTAATCTGCACATAGATGTAAATAATATACATATATATATATATACATATATATACAATCCAAAATACGAAAATTGGTGTATTTTATATTGACTCTATTGAATGTTTATATATAATATTATAATAAAGTGAATAAAGTGCTAAATTATAAGAATGAATTGTGCCGGCTGAGACTACTCCAGTTCTCTAAGTGTTTTAGATTGTGTTTCTGAGAATGTTTTACAGGTGCGTACACTTTTTTTAGTTTCATAAAACTATTTCATCATCATCATCATCATTTATATAAACTCACCGTAAAGTTTTGTGTTAATTCTTTTAGGGTTGGAGACAATATATAAACATTTTTGTGCTCCGTAAATTTTTCGGCGTGAAATTTAATTAAAATTAAACAAAGGTAAAACAAAATTTTAGTTTAAAAATGCGTAGAAAAAAATGTATCAACACATTCTCAACATACGAATTTAGTTGGAAAATAATAAAAAGATTACACTGAATTTAAATAAAGTTAATATCCTTGGTTTTTTAGAACTTTTTAAAACAAGAAAGCAAAACATTCTTAGAAGAAGTGATATCACGAGTCCTAAATAGGACAGGTCGGTCACAATTCGTTTTTTAAATAAATCGCATTAATCAATATGCAATATTTATTTAAACACCAAGGCAACAATATAACGTTTTCTAATTTTTAATTTTGTCCCAAAATTTTAATTGAAAATGATTTAAAAATGAAAATTCAATGATTTTTTTTTTTAATTTCTCTGGTTTGCGGTGCGGGGCTACCACAAATTTGAACTAAATTATATAAATTTTAACATGAGCTTTTTGAAATATATAAGCAGAAAATAATGTTTTCTGATTTTTAAAACTGTACTTATTTTTATGAAAATTTGATGCAATAGATTGCTTTCTTAATGGGTAAAATGCAAGTAAAGCAATCTATTGCGTCAAATTGTAGAATTTTCAAAATCGGAAAACGTTATTTTCTGCTTATTAACTGCAAAAAGTTTATGTTAAAAACTTATTTAATTTAGTTCAAATTTGTGGTAGCCCCGCACCGCAAACCAGAGAAATTAAAAAAAAATCATTGATTTTTCATTTTTAAATCATTTTCAATAAAAATTGGGGGACAAATTTAAAAATTAGAACACGTTATATTGTTGCTTAGGTGTTTAAACAAATATTTCATTAATCAATTTGCGATTTATTCAAAAATCTTAACGCCCGCCCCGTCTTGCGAATTGTGCACCGAGCTGTCCTATTTATGATAGCGACCCAGCCTTAAGGCTGGGTCTATGTCATAATTGGGACAACTCGGTGCTCAGTTAGCAAGATTGCCCGGGCGTTAAGATTTTTGAATAAATCGCAAATTGATTAATCGAATATTTATTTAAACACCTAAGGCAACAAATTAACGGTTCTAATTTTTAAATTTGTCCCCCAATTTTAATTGAAAATGATTTAAAAATGAAAATTCAATGATTTTTTTTTAATTTCTCTGGTTTGCGGAGCGGGGGATACCACAAATTTGAACCAAATTAAATAAATTTTTAACATAAGCTTTTTGAAGTTAGTAAGCAGAAAATAACGGTTTCCGATTTTTAAAGTTCTACTTATATCTACGACAATTCGACGCAATAATTTGTTTTGCCTGCATTTTACCCATTAAGTAAGTAGCATTTTAAAAATCCGAAACCGTTATTTTCTGCTTATTAACTTCAAAAGCTTATGTTAAAAATTTATTTAATTTGGTTCAAATTTGTGGCAGCCCCGCTCCGCAAACCAGAGAAATTAAAAAAAAATCATTGAATTTTCATTTTTAAATCATTTTCAATAAAAATTGGGGGACAAATTTAAAAATTAAGAAACGTTAATTTGTTGCCTTAGGTATTTAAATAAATATTCCATTAATCAATTTGCGATTTATTCAAAAATCTTAACGCCACGCCCATCTTGCTAACTGTGCACCGAATTGTCCCAATTATGACATAGACCCAGCCTTAAAGCTCACGTCGAAAAATTTACGGAGCAAAAAATGTTTATATACTGTCTGTAACCCAAAAGAATTAACACAAAACAATACGGTGGGTTTATAATATATGTTCATGTAATTTTTTTTAAATTCGATCTGATTTCTTTATAATTTCCAAACTAAATTCATATGTTGACAATGTGTTGTTAAATTTTTTTCTCTGAGCACTTTTATACCCTAGATGAAAGCTATAGGGTATACTAATTTTGTCATTCCGTTTGTAACACCTAGCAATAATGCTAGTAGTCCGTCTGTTCATCCGTCCTCACAATAACTCTAGACGGCAGAACATGGGCTTTATAAAAAAAAAGTAAAATTTAGTTTGAAAATGCGACAAATAGGATAACTTCTTAGTAGGGTTGCTATACAAAAATCTCTTTCTTTACTATATATTTGGACAGTGCTTGACAACGCGTCGACATAGAGAGCTGAAATTTCGTACACTATTTTCATAGTAATATTAAGTATAGCTTCAAAAATCGACTAAATATGCAACCCATTCTTGGTGTTGCCATACAAAAATACGAATACTATAAAAATTATCAATCCTGAAGTTTTTATTGTACTGAAAAGTTCCTCAGAATACGAAATCCTATAAAATTGGTTATAATCATTTTTACTGCCAGACGAACCGTTGGAGAAATATATGCCAAAAACCACATCAACAATCAAACTTGCATATATGGGCGACCATACGAAATTTCATGCGGGCATTCATCTAGATTCTAGGGTATCATAAGAATTGGTCATACACCAATTCTAGCTTTTTGAGTTGTTAAGTATATTTTACCAACATATTTTTCAAATAACTTTTATATACTCACTAACCCCTGACTAAAAAACTTTGCTCCTGAGCGCCTGACAGTGCCGTTCGTGACGAAAGACTTTTAGGATAGTAAATGTGGATGGATTTACAGAATTTTTAGAATGAGTAAATGGGAACCTTTCCGACGAAATAAATTTTTTACGTCTTAGGGGACTTTAGGTTAAGATGGAGGGGGGGGGGGGGGGGGGGGTACTACCTCGGTTGGGTTGTCCAATTTGGCCGTTTGTGATACCAAATTAAATGTCTTGCTGATTTCTATTAAATAGTGGAGAGTCGAGAGCGAAAAGTCAGAGAGAAAATTAAGCTATGACTAACAAGTAGAGAATAAAATATATTAAAAAATTTTTGGAAAGAAATAACTTCTGTAAATGAAATACTTTTAATAAAAGTAAAAAATAATTTTTTTTCAGTCATATGTACAAGAAAAGTTTCATTGTAAAATAAGAAATGCTAGAGCTCAGATTAAATCTTAAAAGTTTGGGTATGAGTTGCTGTTAGACAATTGTGATTAGTTATGGATCCCCGAACTTTTAACTTTTAATTTGAGTTCTAGCAATACTTATTTTACAATGAAACTTGTCTTGCATATGTCACTGAGAAAGACAAAAACGAATGATAAATACTTTAATCGCGAATTATTTCACAATAAAAGCCAAAAGCTTATTTTGCTGAGTAATCGCTTTTACGTTATTTATTCTACCGAGCATGGGCAGTAAAGCATACAATGTATGAATATTTTCTCTCTTGAAATTTGACAATTTCTTGTTATTATTATAGAAAAAAATGTGGAAACTGGATATAATTGTTTATCCGAATAGATTTTATTTTGCGACGTAAGAGTTCCTCGCATCAGATTTTTACTTGCGTATATGAGCGAAATATTATCACGTAGCTCAACTTTGTATATTCAAGTTTGGGGAATTGTTTTTGGATGAGATAAGCATGTTTACCTTTCATGAAAGTACAAAAAACTCGTTACAACTTGAGATTTTGATAAAGCTTAACATACTTATTTCACTCGCTAGCTAAGAATTTAGATCATTTTCAACTTCCAAGTGGTAGAACAACTGCACTGGTTTTCTAGGTTTAGTTCCATATACAAATTTTACTTATCAGTCTCTAGTGTTGTCGTCCAGCAAAAGCATAGCTTGATTCTGAAAACTTCTACAATAGTTTTGGTAATAGGTTATCTCTATCCTAGACTACTTCGACTATTTTTATAAATAACGATTTGTAGCTGCTTCTTCTATGGTATGCGTTTTTAAGCTGTTGTAAATATTCGGCAGGATATTCCTTTCCAAAAAGATGCAATGATTCACTTGCAAATTAAACATTTCTTCATTCTGCAAATTAAACATTTCATAAGTACAGTTTTACGCTCAACGTCGCCTCAGCTGCGCTATGAAAATAAGTTTTATGACAATTATCCATTTGTTGTCTCTTTTTTAAATCAATTCCCCCTAAAATTTTATTATAGACTCGTTAAAATCTTTTGTAATGAAGTCATCACTTTTACTAATATGATATCCATCCATTCACGTATACTAATCCATTTATTATTTGATTAATTGTTTTTATCAGAGGAAGAAATAGATGATGTAGCTTTCTTTCAACTACAATGCGAAGTAGTAAAAGATCTTATCCCTAAAGCTGGTCCACGTCAGACCTTTTGGATAAAATATAAAGAGGAAGTTACTGTGTTTTCTCAGGTTTGTTTTTTTTTTTGCCTTACATGTAGTATAATTTATACCTTAAAAATATGCTTATATCAATATTATAAGCCTTGAAAAGTATTTTTTTATTTAAAACTAGATCCACTTTTATGCTTTTATATGTATTTATATGATTATAATATTATTTATATACAGACTAAATCTTGTGCGTGGAGCACAACCATTTCCGAGGCGTCTTTACCTCCACATAATTTTCAACACACTAGTTCTGAATTGCCTAATCAAGAAGACTCTAGAGCCGCTACTACTTTGGTAAGAAGTCAACATAGCAATATAGAAGTTATTGATATAACAGAAGCGCCTCTATCCGATACAACACTAACAAACAACTTTGAACAGGTTGGTAAATTATTTAACGTGTTTTATAAGAATATTGTTGCGAAATCTGACACCAGCGTATGATTTGAGCAGGCTTTTGCCTTCAATGCGGGCTCTTTAAAAACTTTTAGTTTTCGCAACACTATGTTAATATTATTGATGTTGAAATTTTTATGTAAATTCGTCCTAGATTATCGCATCCTCCCTTCTATACGATCAAACATCAACATCCTCAGCTTGGTCATGTACAAATAAAGTAAAAGATTACTTAAAATGTGCAAATGGGCTTATTGTCCAAAATTATTATAAAACGCACAACAAATTGGATCGTAGAGAACGAAACTTACTTGCTAACGTAATAATTCAAAAAGAATTTGAAAGTACAGAAACTTTCAAAATATCTAGAGAGAGATTTGAAGTTCTACTTAAAGAGATCTTAGAATTATTTCCTTCAGAAGATACAGCCATATATTTCGTTCCCTATCAACCAAAAACGAAAACATTGGCTTCTGGCAAATTGTGGGAATGCTACAACAGATTAAAAAAAAATATAAGAAAAAGTGAAGGTTTCTCTTTACCTTCATCGTCAAGTTCAAAGTCAACTGTCTTCTCAGATGATATAACTGGTAAAATACTTTTCCTAAAGAATAGCTTGGAGCCTTGGGAGAAAGTCAAATCGTATTGGAGGGATACTTTCGAGTACAGAAGTAATTTATTAAAATCGTCAACATCGGAAGTAAGTATAAATGGATATATGAATACATTCCCTGCAGTAAAGGGTCCCAAAGGGTGCTACTTACTAGCCGATGATTTCGAAAGTATTCATCCAAGACATAGCGACCATTTGTTCAAGTTTTGGCCTGAATTAAATTTAAAACTGATCGAAAAAGCAAAGTTGGAATGTCCTTTGGAATATACCAGCATTTCCGATAACGTGTTAAACAGCCTTCTACTCTTGCCACGTTTCCTTTATGGTGCAACATATGGTTGAAAACGAAATTATGGGCAACAACGCATCAAATTTACCAGAGAAGAGGTGACAAATTCATTTATTCTTCACATTAAGGTAACAAACATTTTTCCAGATTTTTAATTTATTAAAATTACAATGCATAATTTAATAGAATGGAAATCTTATGAGCGAAAAGCTAGAAGAAATCCGGAAAGATTTAAAGACTTGTAAGCTGACCTTACAGCCTACAGTTGTTGTTGTTGGTGAAACCTTAGGTGAGTAGTTTTATATAAAAGAAAAATAGGTATGAACATCTTTTACATTTTAGATAATATTACCTCATCATACATTGCAATCGACGACGTCATTTACATCGTGGATAATCCTCTTGCAGCTGTCGACTTATGTTTTAAAAGTTTCACATCTTTAAATGCAAAGTTTCCACAGGCGAGCGAGGCTATTTGGACATTCATTCAGCAACGTGTTTACAACATTAAAACTGAATTTGACAGGCCTTCAGTTCTTGTAAGTTCCTTAATAGCTGATACAAAATAGAATGGAATGTTTTAAGTGTAAAAAAAAATTTAATGAAGCTAAGTCATATTTATTACATATAAAAGTGTATCATAGATTAGAAGATACGTTTATTTGCTATTCTTGACCAAAAATTAGATATTTTAAAACTACTAATGCATATAGAAAGCATATAACGAAGCATTTTTCTTGTATTGAACTAGAGTCTTGCTATACAAAATTATTAAAAAATTCACCAATACAAGTCCGACCAACACCTACAATAGAATGCCAGTCAAACGCTATTGACGCAAATTGTTCTAGCTCTGATGAATTAATAAGTGATTATAAAGACAACCTTAGAAAAGACTGTTTGGACTTAGTAGCAAATATGTATAATAATCAAAATATTTGCAGAAAGTCAATTCAAAATTTATTTGAAATTTTTTCTAAATACCTACACACCAGTATAATACTCCAGTTTATAAAAAGTAAAGATCAAATTACTACGGAAGATATCAACAACGTCTTTAATGAATTAACTGTAAGCTTAGAAGTATTCAAGACAGAATACAAAAGAAAAAAATTCCTTACTGGAAATGAACTACTTCCTCCTTCGACTTCTCTTGTAATCGGGGAACGTGTGGAATCCGTTAGAAAGAATAATGAATTAGTACTTAAAACAATTGATGTCAAGGAAAATTGTATTCCTATTATTAATACATTGCGCACATTTTTTGAATGTGGTGATATCTTTAATGAAACAATGAATTATGTCAATTCACTAAAAAACCGTAACGGACTTATATCAAACATAATGCAGACGAAGTTTTGGGAAGAGAAATTAATTAATTTTGATGAAAGAAATATAGTTCTTCCTATATTTCTTTATTTTGACGAATTTGAAGTGAACAATCCGCTTGGATCACGAGCTGGCATGCAAAGCCTTGGGGGGGTCTATATATCACTTCCGTGTATTCCACCAAAATACAGATCAAAATTAGACTGCATTTTCTTAATAATGGTCTTCAATAGTTTAGACAGAAGGAGATTCGGTAACAGGGTTTTTCAACCAATTGTTGACGAACTTAAAACACTTGAAACAGAAGGTATTAGAATTTTAAATAAAACAGTATATTTTATATTAGCTCTCTACGTTGGCGATAATAAAGGCCTTAACTCAATGTTGGGCTTTAGGGAAAGCTCTTCTGCAAATTTCTTTTGTCGCTTTTGTAAAATGCACAAGCAGAATACGAAGACGGCAAACAAAATTGATTTTTCATTGCTCAGAGATGAGGATTCATATAAATTCGATGTAGAGGCGGCAGATATCTCTGCAACTGGTGTATCTTCCGTGTGTATTTTCAATCAACTACGATATTTTCATGCTATTAAAAATTATTCGGTTGACATCATGCACGACCTTCTTGAAGGAGTTCTGAATTTCGAAATAGCTTTAATACTTAAACACTTTATTCACGTAGATAAATTTTTTAATCTTAACAGTCTAAACAATCGCATTAATGTTTTTGATTTTGGTTGCAATTATGGTATAAACAGACCTCTAGAAATTTCTGAGGAGCACCTAAGGCAGTCCAAGTTAAAGTATTCTGCTTCAGAGGTTCTTTTATTTTCAAAATATTTAGGAATTCTAATTGGACAGTGGATCCCGGAAGGAAATGAAGTGTGGAGTATTTTCCTGACATTGCAGGCAATTCTTGATGTATTACTTAAAGACGAAATCTCCGAAAGTATGATAAAATGTTTAGAGTGTCTAATACCACAACATCATGAACTTCTTAGAGAAAATTTTCAAGTTGACTTAAAGCCAAAACATCATTTTATGTGTCATTACCATATGATTATTAGAAATGTTGGACCACTGAAACACTTGTGGTCTATGCGTTTCGAATCGAAGCATAAACAGTTAAAAAATATAGCAACCTCCACTACTTCTCGTAAAAATATAACATATACCATTGTTGAACGATATTTGCTAAGTCAAGCGCACACAATTAAAACCAATTCTTTATTGGATGTTAGTACGCAGTTTGGACGCAAAGTGCACAATTTCAAGAAAGATATAGAACATGTCATAACACAAATAAAGTTCTTAGACCCTAGCTGCAAGTTCGTTAGGTGGGTGAAAACAAATAATGTTAAATATGAAATAGGAGGAGTTGTACTAATTGGAAATAACGAAAATTATCCCACTTTTGCGCTTATTGAAAATTTATTTATATCTGACAGCAAGGTGTTTATGGTCGGACTTGTATTGGAAACGATTTATTTTGATACTCATAGGTATGTTAATGTTGTATGTAGAACCGATGATTATCTTTGTAAGCAATTAACAGAACAATTTTTGTATACTTATTCCCTAATTAGAATAGATTCAGATTTATATGTTGTGTAACATAATTTCGCTTTGGGTATATGTCATTCCAATCATTTATATTTATTATATGGAGAAGGGCTGCACAAGGACAGATGTGCCCTCTCTTCATCTAAAACTTGTAGGTGCCTACATAATTATGTTAATGTCTATAAGAAACAGATAATTTTATTTATAAGAATATCAGATATTTGAAGGAGAAGGAACAACTAATTGTAAGACTTGGAGGAGGTTGGGGGGGGGGGGGGGGGGGAGGGGGAGGGAATCCAAACCATATCGGAGTTACAGAGAAATTAAGAAAATATGTAAGTTTCTTACAAAACCCCCGTAACTTCCTTGTACAACCTATGAAAGTGTTTTTAAGCTCTAAGTTTTTAAACGAATGTGGAACCATTACTCCACCCCCTCACGTTGCTAGTTATAATAGGACGTTATAGTAAAAAAATTGGGGAAATATCCAAATTTTTTAGCCATAATGCCTAATAACTGTCAAATTTTCTTACAAGATTTAGAAACCTGAGGATGTTACCTTTTATTTGATCCGGCACATATATTCCCTACCTACATGCACGCGTTTTTTAGTTAAACCTGTTTTTTTGATGCATAATTTCATTAATGTTGCTACTGACGATGGAAATCGCACCGAACTTTATGTAATTCCACGCAAAATTTGCAGAAATTATGACAATTAATGAAATTATCCATCACAAAATCAGGTTTATATCAAAACCCATTGCATGTAGGAGGTACATGTGTAGGATCAAATGAAAGATAAAATTCCGAGGTTTCCAAATCCTGTACGAACATGTAACGGTTATCAGGCCTTTTTGACGGAATAATGGTTAAAATTAAAAAAACAAAAATTAGGATTAATCAATTGTTTTACTTTGACGTCTAAGAAGCGACATGAGGAGGTGTAGTGATAGATATATGTGCATTCGTTGGATGGCTTATATCGCTTTCATAAGATGCATAAAGAAGTTAGGGGGTGCTTTGTGAAATACTTGCACATTTTCTTAACCACCCCGCAACTCCGAAACGGTTGACACTGCTCATGCCATAAAATTTGTTGTTACTAACACTTCAACCTATCATCTGTTTCATTTATGACCACCATTTACAAATCATCCTGTATATATGTAGGTACACTCAGAGTCTTTTAAAATCAAAGTAAAATTACTTTGATGCAAGCAAAAAGCAAATGTGATTTTATCGTTTTTAACATTCACTTAAAACTGTGCTCATATTGTTCACAACATATTATATGTTAATTTATTTTAAATATTTTCACCTTGAGTATTGGCTTCAAGATTACCTTAGAAATAAAATTAATCAACTTTGATTTAAAACTTGAAATTTATTTTGACCAATTTTGAATTAATATTTTTATGTATTCGTTTTAATAATATGGCAATATTGAATGTCATGTGATATTTTTGTTTTAAATGTGTTATAATATATGAAAACTGCTGGAACTGTAAAAATCAAATGAGAAACATTTCTCGTATACATATTTTGTTTTTATTAAATAGTATTAACGCGCGTAGCGCAACACATAAAGGGCTTTGTATGACATCTCTCATAAGTAACAAGAGTGGTATGTACATTAGTAGATTGAAGAACATATATTAAGTACTACATAAATAATAAGTATATATTATATTAATAGAACGAATAATATATATTATATTTAGTATTATTAATAATAAAAGGAATATAATTAAGTCTTGCGAACATATTCATTGCATTCAATTGCACAATAATAAAAAATAATAAAAATGAATTATTTGTTTAAAAACTAAAACAAGTCTGAATAGAATAAATTCGTAATAGATGTAATAGTAAATATCACAAACACATTGAAAAATATAAGGATATGTGACATATTTAAGCTTTAGATATTTGTTTTCTTATAATATTAAATAACATATAATAAATGAAACATTTTCGTATATTTGACTGATTTCGGATTCTAATGAATATATGTACATTTCAATCAATTATATGGAAAAACCTAATTTACCAAAGCATATGTATTTTGGATTAAAATATCAAAACTCGAACCGTAAAATAGTGAGTCTTATCATAAATATCTCATTATTTTGTTGATAAATATGCACAGAACTAGAGAGCTTTTGTATCACAAATATTATTTTCTACTGATCCTGGTTTGAAAATGACTGTCAAAACCTAATAACTTAATTTTATCGCAACCAAGAGACAGCATATTATCATATTTTATAAACAACTTAATCTTGTATTTGACACAATGCCTAAATAATATTTTGGTTTGTAAATTTTATTACTATTATCCTAAATGAGTTGAATTCATTATGTTATAATATAATTTAATGTTGCAATACATATATACGTACGTATATGAATTTCTATTTTATTTACAATAAATTTATATTGTTTGAGCATCAAATTATTGTTATAATTTACGACAAATAATATCTTCAGATTTATGTTTGGGATATTAAAGCTATGTTCTTTTATCCATATTGCTTCTCTTATATATTGATGACAACATCTTGTTCTGTTGATTGAAGAGAACTGTTTTCTTATGTTCACTTTATCTAAATCACATGAATTTCTAGAAATTCTTCGGAGGGTGTTATCGTTATACATCCACATTTGCTCAATTTTTAGCTTTAAAGTAGGGGGAATAGGAAATTAATTACAAGGTGAAAATAATAATAAGCTCAAAAAGTTGTTATATCGAATTCTAGAACCTTTTTATAATCTGTTTGCAACTAGGTACTATATTATTTATGGAAAATACCTAGTATAGTAATACAACCGGACATATTCAAAAATATGATCAGTAATAGGAGCAAAAGTGATACTTATAGCTGGAAATTCTTATTAAATATAAGAAATTCTACTACAATACTGATCTCAATGCAATGCTACATAGCTAAAAATATGATAATAATTATACAATATGCTCAAAGTCATAGGAGCATGAATTATTTTTAAAGACATATTGTCTTATCAGGGAATCCTTAACTCCTATAATAACTCGTGGGTATTGCTATATGATATAGTCCGAATTCCATTTCTAAACGGATGTTGTCTTATCAGGGAATCCCTAACTCCTATAATAACATGGGGTTATGCTATGTGTTATAGTCCGGTTTCCATTTTTAAAGGGATATTGTCTTATCAGGGAATCCCTAACTCCTATAATAACATGGGGTTATGCTATGTGTTATAGTCCGATTTCCATTTTTAAAGGAATATTGTCTTATCAGGGAATTCCTAACTCATATATTATATAGTCCGATTTCCATTTCTACAGGGATAGTGTCTTATCGAGGAATCCCTAACTCCTATAATAACATGGGGTTATGCTATGTGTTATAGTCCGGTTTCCATTTTTAAAGGGATATTGTCTTATCAGGGAATCCCTAACCCTATAATAACATGGGGTTATGCTATGTGTTATAGTCCGATTTCCATTTTTAAAGGGATATTGTCTTATCAGGGAATTCCTAACTCATATATTATATAGTCCGATTTCCATTTCTACAGGGATAGTGTCTTATCAAGGAATCCCTAACTCCTATAATAACTCGTGGGTATTGCTATGTAATATAGGCCGATTTCCGACATTTTTTATTCATCAATGCTATGGAGTATAGGTATAAAGATAATAAGTATAGCTGATGGACCATTATAATTTAGCGACATTGGTGACAAAAACTTAGAATTACCCCTAATTTTCATAGTTTCTTGGAATATGCTGGATTATATAGCACATAGTAATAGCCATTTATTATAGAGGTATTATCTATATTTATAGTTATATTTGTCAATGTTCATTGGGGTTGACTTTGTGGCTTCTGGGTCTAAAAATTATTACTATCCCTATTTCAATCATAATTATAACTCTGATCACATATAAAATATGTCGTATTTTCCTAAAAATTTTCTCAGTGCAATTAATCTTAAAGGATTATCATGATTCTCTCTTTGGTGGCCACCAGGGAGTGATAAAAACCTATAAACGGATTCGAAAAAAATACTGGTGGAGGCACATGCTCAGTGACATCAAAAAGCACATTAAGCGGTGTGCCAAATGTCAAACCATGAAGGCCTCACCACAGTATAAAATGATAATGGTGATTACAGACATGACGGAAGATCCATTCGATAAAATCTATTTAGATATAGTCGGCCCACTAGAGGAGACTGAATCCGGAAACAAATATATATTAACGTTTCAGGACCGAATGGGGAAGCTATAACGGTAGCGCGAATTTTCTTCAACGAAATCGTCACGCGCTACCGCATTCCCAAAAGAATAGTCACCGATCAGGGAAGTAATTTCCTGAGTGACCTATCCAAAAAGGTATGCAAACTCCTCAGGATAAATAAGCTGCAAACCTCAGCTTATCATCCCCAATCAAATGGAGCACTCGAACGTGCACATAGACCATTGATTGAATATCTACGAACTATAGTGGACGAGAATCCCAGGTCATGGGATAGTTATCTGCGAACCGCTCCTTTCGTGTACAATAACAGTGTACACGAAGGGACAAAATTAACTCCCATGGACTGCCCCTACGGCTTTACAGCGGACGTTCCGTCCAACTTAAGGCGAGACCCTGAACCAATGTATAACAACGAGAGCTACTACCATATTCTCAGGTACAAGCTTCAGAAGTCTTATGCCATGGCAAGGAAAAATCTTCTGATGAGTAAACAGCGCTCGAAAAATTACTATGACAAAGCTGTACGTCCCCTGACATTTCACAGAGGAGACAAGGTTCTACTCAAGAGCGAGAGTCGTAAACATAAGCTCTCCCAGATTTGGGTAGGACCCTACACGAACCGGTCTCCCCAGTACTGTAAACACCACAATAATAATTCGTAAACGAGAGGTCACGGTACATAACAACCGTCTAAAACCTTTCTACGACTAAAATGGTGTCAATACAATCTAACTAATTCTAAGGTACATATATAATAGAATGTAAGTTACAAAGTCAACAAGAAACCCATTTTAATACCCTACCCTATCCTCTCCTAGATGCCAATGCGGTCAATAATTCTCTACGGACTGTTCCTGATCACAATAGGAGCCCCCGCGGAGGAACCTTACTCTATAACGCCCCTAAATAATACGGGAGTATTATTTGAGGATCTTGGAAGCTTATCAGTTTACCACGACACTTGGAGCGTCATCACTGAGTTAGATCTGGGCGAGTTGGACAATCAGACAAAACTGGCGGAACGTGCGGGACACTACGTTAATCAATTATGTGGTAACAAATCTTTTGATCAAGATCTATGTACCCTACAAACCAAACATATACATGACCTGATGGAAAACATCAAGAGACGCACCAATGTCATTAAAGAGGCAGTGCCTAAATCACGCAAACCCCCATCCATCTTGGATGGGATAGGTAATGCGATGCACTATTTCTTTGGCACTATGGATAGCGGAAACGAGCAAGAGGTGTACAGCCGATTAAGCGAATTAGAGGTAAATACTCAAACCTTAGCTGACCTGGAAAAGCAACAGATCAGCGTAATAAAAACCACTTTTGAACAAATTCAAAAACCCTTATTCTCACTGCCTGAACGACAACATCAGATAACCAAGCAGATTAACCATCTGCAGAACACAACGGATGATTTGATAGCCCACCAAATAAGACAAGAGATCGTTTCTAGTCTGACACTACAAATGATAGAGTTGGAATTTAGACAACAAGCTCTACTGGACATAATAGTGTCCAGCAGAAATAATCAAATTCATCCCCTTTTAATTTCCCCGAATCTCTTGCTAGGAATTTATCACAAATCTCATTCCACTTGTCCCAGTCTGTTTGTCAGATCTGTATCAAACAGCAGATATTAAGACACATTTGTTACAGGATAAATTAGTTATCCGAATCAAATCTCCCATATTTAATATTCCCAGGATGAAAATCCAACAGATTAGATGTTTTCCCATACGGGTGGATTCAATCCACTCATTAATACCTGACATCGGATTTTCCCATGTGGTAAGTCAAATCCAGACTCAGGAATTTCTTTTGCTGAAGCCAGAAAACCTGAGATCTTTCAAAAAAAATTCAAAGGGAATCGATGAGGATACGTGGGTTGGTAAGCTGAATACACCAATCACGATGGCTACAAAAACAGATGAATGTGTTATTAAACTTTTGTTCAATCCACTGGGCGAACACCCACAATGTAGCATCAGAGCTCAAATTCCCCCAAGAGACACAATAATTAAACTCAATAGACCAAATTCGTGGCTGTACTCCTTAACCGAAACCACCATAGTACAAATAACTTGTACTCAACAGTTACTCACTCATCGTCTTACAGGACAAGGAATCATAGCAATCAACAAACATTGCTCCTTGCAAATCGGGCCTCATACACTTTATTATGAAGCAGAAAATCTGCATCCGCTTAGAATCCTCCAACCAACCTACTTCCCAGGCACAAACGAAACTCAAGAGGTATTGGCAGACTATTTGTCCAAGATATCCGCTCCTAAAAACCTAGAGAAACAACCAACGTTACTCCTCGGAGATGATACAAACCAACGTATCCACCTAGATACAAAATCTCTAGACGAAATCCGTACCAAAGTGAACAGCATCTCTATTACATCCCTATCAATGACAGGACTCTTGTTGCTAATGGTATCAGTGGTGGCATTAGCAAAATATATCGTCCCGGCATTCATGGCATGGATTGCTAAACGCAGACAACAGCCCACAGCTGAAAACATTCCTATGGAACCGGTTTACGCTAAACCCCAAGAAAAGCTGAAACGTGCTTAAAGTCTCCCCAGAGGAAGATCTATACAATTAGTATAAGTCAAGCCCCGCAATAACCATTTTTGTCCTTCCCTTTTCTTTGCTATTGTTCTGTTACAGCACAGCCCTCTCTCCTTTTACTACACTGGCTGGTAGAAAATAAGTAAAATAAAAAACTAGACATTAAGAGATAGAAAATATATTTCAAAAGATACAAACTAAGCTCTAGGAATTAAGAAAATCAAAGAAAGAAAAACATAATATAATAGAACTAAAACAAACATATAACCAGTTAAAAAATAATCAAAATTTAATTACAACAAAACAAAATAATAATAAAAATAATAAATATATAAATAATATGTAACATTAAGCAGTACGAAAGAATAGTAAACTAGCCAATAAGATATTAAAATACAATAACATACATAACTAAATAGATATAAACTGAAAAGTTAAGGTACTAGAATTATAAATAGAAAAATAGTAAATAAAAAAAAAAAAAAATAATAAGATAACCAAGAAAAAATTAAAAGGCATTAGATATAAATAAATAAATAAATAAGTAGAACTAGATAATAGGATTAATGAAGCCATACACTAAATTCTACACAAAAAAACAACATAAAATTAGAATTAGTAAATACCTAGAAAAATATATATAAGCATTATACATTCCTGTAAAAGCGACCAAAAACTATAAGTAAATTTTGGTAAATCAAGAGCAAAGACCCACCCAAAAACCGACCAAGTATTGAAATCTCTCAAAGGACAAAAAACAAAGCCCATAATCAGGGAATGTATGTTGACACTTTTCCATGATTACAAGCCAATAGTATCTTTTTTCAAAGACTTCAACAATAACTCGTTAAGCTTAAAGCCGCTTAACACCACTTAGACTTGAACAACCCCAAATATAAATCAGCGTCATAGAGAAACTGATGATCGAGCCCAAAAACTGTCAAGTCCATTTTTTTTCCTTCTTTTCCTAAAAACTATAAGGGAAAATACAAAAAAAAACTATATTGCCCATTTAGCCAAGAATATTGTTTTTATTTTTAATAAGAAATACAAAAAGTAATATAAGGTAAAGCTAAAAATTTTGAAAAAATAGAACGTACAAATTTTTAAAAAAAACAAGTGAAAAAGCTAGAATTGGTCTAAGACCAATTCTTATAATACCCTAGATAAATGCCCGTATGAAATTTCGTATGGGTACCCATTTGAGCAATTTTGATTTTTGCAGTGGTTTTTCGCATATATTTCTACAACGGTTCGTCGGGCAGAAAAAATGATTATAACCAATTTTATAGGATTTCATATTCTGAAGAAGTTTTTAGTACAATAAAAATGTCTTGGACTGATCGTTTTCACAGTATACATAAAAAACCTAATTTTTTACATGGCAACACCAAGAATGGGTTGCCCGATTTAGTCCATTTTTGAAATTTTATTTGCTAGTACAATGAAAACACCATGTACCAAATTTCAGCTCTCTACGCCGACTCGTTCTCAGGCAGTGTTCAAATATATGACGGAAAACGAAATTTTTGTATGGCAACCCCACGAAGGAGTTGCCCGATTTGTCTCATTTTCGAACTTAATTTTACTTTTTTTTTTAAAGTCCGTGTACAAAATTTCAGCTCTCTAAGTGTACGCGTTCTCGAGTTATCGTGCGCACGGACGGACGGACATGCAAAAATCAAAATAACTTGTAATATTATGCGTGGTTGTCCAATCCATTTTGCTCTACCATCATTATTTCGAGGTGTTACAAACGGAATGACAAACTTAGATTTCATCTAGGGTATAAAAAGGGGCTAAAGTTAATTACAAAAAGTCAAACACAAAAAGAAAAGGAGAAAATTAAAAGAATTATGGTGATGCGGAAAGCTAAGTAGCACCGCAAATTCTAAAAGAAACAAAAAAAAGGGTAATTAGAAAATGAAGTCCAAATAAAAAGTGAAATAAGTTACCATGAGGCGGGGGAGCGTCCTCGGCTTAACCCTGGGCGGGACCAGAAGCCTCTTCAGGAAGATCCCAGTCCTCCTGGACATGACCAGGCGCCTCGACAGGAAGATCCCAGCCCTCCTGGGTGGGAACGGGCGGAACGTCCCAGTCCCCCTCAGACTCGGAACTCGGTGCTGCACCAGGTAAACCTAATTCGGATTCTGAAAACCCGACCCAGGCGGTCGGTCACGTCATGCACCAGGTAGTTGGGATGCATCCGACATCCAGGGCAGGCACACCATCCTACCTCCTCAGATAGCGCCAAAGTCGCTCCTAGAAAAGAATATTTAGGAAATTATTAGAAAAAATTAACTAAAGAAATCAAAAAAAAAAAACTCACCCATAACCACCCATGAACTCCCACCGTGGGGCCACAAGCACAGCACCACCCGATGAAATAAATCAGGCTCTGCCGGAGCACCCCAGATGCATACGTCTGGACGACAATCCCTCCGCAGCAGGAGACGGATGAGCCCACGCAACCGGGGGGCCACGCTCTGCACGAAAATGGCCAGTACCCTCATACAAATGAGCACGGGGCTGGTATACGGCGCACGTGGAGAGATTACCTGGCAGAATTCCATTTTTAACAAGACTGTGAAGATAATCTCAAAAATCGCCCCATATAAAGGGCAAAACCCCTAACGTTAACAAAAATTATCTAAGATACACTAGAAATGTGTAAGCCACTTATCTTGGTGAATCCCACCCCATTTCGGCAGCAAAAATATTTATTTTTATTTTTTTTTATTTACCCATCTCTTTTCAGAACACACAATCTTAGTCTAAAACGACACAAATTGTAATTAGTGCATTATGTATGTAGGCAGCTACAAGTACACAAATCTCACAAAATTTTTTTTTCCTCTTTTCCAAGCCGGTACACGATGCATTCCAATATCTCATACCAACTCTACGTGCACCAAGATTTTTTTTTATTTTTTGAGGCAGATATCAAATTCATCCCAACTTGATAAAACACCCCATACAGAATCTACACAGTTTTTCAAGAATTATTCCTGTTCAAAGAATAATTCTCTTTTTCGAGGGGGAAGGAATGTTGTATATAAAATCCTAGGTACATATATGTACATATGTACATATATGTATAAATGGGTAGATATACAAAATCTTGTACCTAAAAACCTAAAATTGGGCATATAAAAGAAAATAGAAAAGGAACAAAGTTTTAGTTAAAGAAAATCGCTGTTATTAAAAATTTAAGTTTGTTTGGAAAGAAGTTTAAAATAAAAACTAAAAATAACGAAACAGTGTTTTGAAGTGAAACCCAGAGGAAATATAAAGAAATCCGCCCCGGTACGTACATATATAAAAATATATATAACACCTCTTGACCCACTCTGAGCTCAACAGGCTTCGCCCTGAGATTATAGGCTCTTGAACCCTGTTCGAACGCATGGTCTAAGTTCTCCTGCACTCTCGCACGGATCAATCTCATTTTGTCTTCAGAATCTACTCTCAAAGGCTCATTAAGAGTTCCAAGACTCCTCAAAATGGAATAGGAGCTGCCATGTTCAATCATTTGCTGACCGAAAAGTGTTCGATAAAGAGAGAAACCAGTTGCTTGGTGGAAAGACCTCCTGAGGGAACTAGCTATCTGACTCAGCGTCTCATCCCATTTAATGTGTTCCTTCCGAATATATGCTCTAATCCCTGACAATAGAGCCCTCTTTACACGATCTGAGGCGTTTGCTTGCGGCGAGTACACTGCCGTTCGCAAGTGTTTCACCCCATACTTGTCCAGTAATCTGGTAAACTGAGCCGAGTAAAACTGGACTCCATTGTCAGAGACGATCGTTTCCGGGACTCCGAACACATGGAACACTTCCGTTTCGATGAACTGGCACACATTGAGTGTAGATGCTTTTCTCATAGGGAATCGGGAACTTTGAAAAGTGGTCAAGAACTATTAAGATGCAGACATTTCCTTTCACTGACCGAGGATATGGACCCAGAAAATCGATGTACAGCTTTTGCCATGGTCGTTCTGTCACAGACTGGACTCTCATAGGTGGTTTCCGGATAGTATTGGGAGCCTTAATCTCTTTACACACGTCACAGGCGCCTACGTAGTTTCTGACATCAACTGTCATTCGTGGCCAGTACAAGTGTCTTCTCAGACGTTTCAGTGTTTTCCCTATACCTCCGTGGGAAGCTAGTGGCGGATCTTGAACTCTTGAAATAACGTCGGAGACAAGCCCTCGTGGAATCCAAAGCTTCCAAGCTTCTTCTTCCTGAATCGGATCGCCTGTTCTCAGAACAGTCCGAATGGAAACGAAGCCATCCCTGACGCAAAGATCTGGTAGTTTGCCAAAAGTCGTTTAAACTTTATGCCTCAGTCCCTCATATTCCAATGAGTTGAAATATGACGAACTAAGGTCAACTTCCGGGCCAGGATCTTCGTTTGTGGACAGGCTGTCGCAATGAATGCATGACAGCGCATCAGGGACGACATTCAGGCGTCCTTTTCGGTGCTCAATAGTGAAGTCGAAACTCTGAAGCTTCAAACTCCACCGAGCAAGTCTACCGCTGAGGTCCTTTTGAGACATCAGCCATTTCAAGCTCGCATGATCAATCACTATCTTAAACGGCATAAGTTCTATGAAGGGCCGGAACTTCTGTACACTTAAGATTGCAGCTAGGCATTCCTGCTCTGTGACGGTATAATTTCTTTGTGCTGAGTTCAACTTTTTCAAGACGTACGCTATTAGCTTCTCGTGGCCATCGTCATCTAGTTGAAACAGCACTCCACCAATACCATGTTGACTCGCATCACACTGTATAATGAACGGCTTGGCGAAATCTGGACTCACTAACAGCGGAGCAGAAGTAAGTTTTTGTTTTAGCATTTCCAGAGACGTCTGGGCTTCAGGTGTCCATTGGAACTGACTTCGATTCTTCAAAGTGACAGTTATGGAGGCAGTTAAATCAGCATAGTTCGGGATGAACCGTCTATACCATCTCGCCATACCTAGTAGGCGTCGGGCTTGCCGAACAGTTTTAGGTGACGGATAGTCAACTATGGCTGAGATCTTATATGGGTCAGTCCTGATTCCTCCTTTCCCGACTATAAAACCCAAGTATTTAGTGTCCTTAATGCAAAACTTACTCTTCTCAACGTTGACAGTGAGGCCACCTTTCCTCAAACAATCAGCTACACGGGATAGCAATGTGAGATAAGAGTCTAAGTCTGATGACAGAATCAGTAAATCGTCCAAGTAGACGAGAACATTTTCACGAAGATCGAAAGGAATGACTTTATCCATGAGGCGGCACATCGTCTGTGGAGCGTTGCATAGGCTGGATGGCCTCACCGTGCACTGATAGACAGGGTGACCAGGCACAGTAAAAGCGGTCTTCTCTCTGGAATCAGTGTCTAGTGAGATCTGCCAGAATGCGTCTTACAGGTCCAGGCTTGTAATGTAGTTTGTCGGAGGAAGTCGACTCAGAGCGCGTCTATCTGCGGTAGCGGATAGGCGTCCTTCTTCGTAACGGAGTTGACCTTCCTGGCGTCAAAAGAAAGCCGAACCTTCTCAGGCAGACGCACTAGTACAACTGGAGAGCTCCAAGGGCTCTGCTCTATCGCACCCAGTGATAGCATTCGCTCTAATTCAGCATCCATCAAACTCTGTACGGCTGGTGCAATCGGATAAAAGCGTTGTTTTATCGGAGCTGCGTCATTCGTCTCTATCCTGTAATTGACCAAAGATGTCTTTCCCAGGCCTAAAGAGGCGAAAGAAGGGAAAAACTGCTTAGTAGCTTCTAGACGCTGTTGATCCAAACTGGAAAGAATATGGCGGTCGGTGTCAGAGGTAGCAATTAGACTTGGAGTCACTTCTACAACTATACCCAGGACATCTGGAGCCAACCCAAATAAACGCCAGAAGTCTATTCCTAGATATAGTGCTTGTGTGACCCCAGGAACCACGTAAAAACGCACGTTTTGGGTCTTATCACGGAAAGTGATGTCCAAGTTCAC
Source organism: Dioctria linearis (assembly GCA_963930735.1). Lineage (NCBI taxonomy): Eukaryota > Metazoa > Arthropoda > Insecta > Diptera > Asilidae > Dioctria > Dioctria linearis. The sequence goes on from OZ005744.1 coordinate 51,017,848, forward strand.
ATGACCATGCACAGTCGTCATGGCACCATTCGCTACTTGTACCTGTGTCCGATACCTCATCCATTCAACCTCTGCTTCTTCTCTAGAGCTCCCTGGCCTAGAATACTGACAGTGGCACCACTGTCAAGTAATCCAGTCTCAGTTCGCCCGAGCAGCTTTACTTCGGCATACGGTCGAATGTCGTCTGGCATCGACACGGAAGTCTGTGCCAGTTTTTTCCTTTCCAGTCTCATCTGTTGACAGTATTCCCGCCAACGAACGGTAGATCTTTTCTTTCTTGGTCTAATATCCAAGTCAGGATACATAATGTCAGCTAACTCCGCCACTGAGGAGAAGATTCGGTCTCTTGCTGCATTATAATTCTGCAGACGCGTGTGATACGGCGTCAGCGGATGTAAAACAGGCTCACGCCCACTCGTCATAATAAAGCTTGGTGGCCGTTTTAATACAGAAATGCCATGAGGCCAACTCTCCTGCTCAGTAACCTTGTCAGTTAAAGGTGCTGTCGGTGTTATCGGGACATCGAAAATTAAAGACTCTTCAAAAGAAGTGTCATGGGCTCCCCAGAAGTGGAAATGGGAGAACAGAACACCTGTTGTCTCTCTTGCAGACAGTCCTGGTAAAAGTGACCTTGTTGATCACAATTTCAGCACACTACTGCATGTCTGCTTCTAGTGACAAGTCTGAGTATGGAGACTGGCAGTCGTTAATCTCGTTGACTCGCTGGCTCCGGTAAGGCCTCCAGCTACAAGCCGTTGCAATTCGCAGCTGTGTGGCTTGTATTTGAGTGACAAGTGATCTCAATAGGCCGATAGTATAGGTGGTGTGCAAGCATATTTTGTTCTGGATGTCTGGCAATAGATTGGATTTGACTATCTCCAAGAACTCATTATCCAACATTGGAGTCTGCAGTTGGTCACGCAACTGCACTAGATTTTCGTGGTATGCTGCGAAAGATTCTCCAGATTTTTGCCTGCGGGATATTAGCTGGACCCGCACCTTCAGATCGTCTTTGGGAACCCTCCATTCAGCTAGGAGAGCTGTTTTAATATATTCCCAGGTTGGTGTGGAATTCAGTCTAAGTAAGGACCAATACCAATCCATAGCCGGACCTGCGAGTAACGTGCTCATATTCCTCACTAGGAGATCAAAATCTCCTTCGAGAGCTAAGTAAGTGAGCACTTCAACTCGGAAGACAAACTCATCCACTGAGAGTTTGGAACTATCTCCATTATACGAGATGTTCCATCTTCGTATAGGGCTTCCAGAACGTCTTGACCATGCATTTCGTTTGGGTCTGTCATTCTGAAACGCCTGTGCTTGGGGAATATGATTAGGCCCTGGCCTCTGAGGACTATCTGATCTATCCTGAATGCCTGATGCGTGATGTTGTTCATCAACTGGTCTGGGCCGTTCTGTCGAAGGTCTAGGTTGTCCTATCCGTGGTAGTGGTCGAGAAGTGTCTACGGGAGGCGCGACAGGAGCTGGTCGAGGAAAGTTGTTAAAGAGTTCATCCCGCAGAGTGTTCATACTCTGTGTGATTCCCTCTCGGATAAGATCTTGCATCTGTATTCTTAAGCCAGCCATTATCCTGTCGAGTCTGATTTCCTTTCGGAACGGTGCCAGTGTGCATGGTGAAATCTTTTTGTGTAAGGGGACACGTACAATGCGGGCAGTTCCCTTGCTCGCCTATCCATGTACGCAAGCACGCTTTGTAGAATAGGTGTCCGCAAAGGGTCAGAACTGGTCTCCTGTGCGCAGACCAATCTCCATCTTGGCAAATGGTACACTGATCTGGTCTAGATACGGGAACCTCACCGAGGGGTGGTGTTCGCAATGTAGCCATTATTAAAATGTGTGTGTACCAGTCTCGATACACTAATTAGCAGTTACTATTTCTCAGTCTGTATTTGGGAAGAGTATAAACCTGCCAGCGCGCAGAAATTTGACAAAAATTCGAAAGAATATCGGAAGTAAAGGAAATGTGCAGACTGTCGTCTGCTAGCACCAGGGCCAAAAGAAATTCTGTTACTTTTAAACTAATGTAAAAATTCAAGCTTTCATCAACTGAAGGTTGATGTATAATCTAGGGATTAGTGTGCAACTTCAGTGTTGCTCTATAACGTATTTTTATTTTTATAATTATATATAAGCACTCAATTCAGGAATATGTGCTTAATATATATGCGAAATTATCCGAAAAGAAAGAAAACTCCAACAATTAATTCTTGTTACTGACCTCAATCAACAGGGTTCTTCAAAATGAATTAAGGGCTGAACTGTAACTTATAGAAAGAATAAAAAATTCATAGACTTGCCCACTGGCTGGACTCAAAATCTCGTACCGACAAGAAAGTTCGTTAAAAATCAATTATGAGCTATATTCAATCTTTGTTGGAAAACTACCGTTCCTATGCTTTATATGAGCCAAACTCAAAATACCAATATGAAAAATCCAAAAGCATACAAAGTTCTCCCCCACTCCTCCAAGAGCTAACTCTCCACATAAAAATCTCCAGGCCACGCTCTCTAATCAGGTCAGACGTAATGATGTAAGCAAGCGACGTGAATGTGTGCATGAAAAGCGTGGGTTCTCACAGAAATCTGGGAAGAGTCGGGTTGAAGAAGCTAGAGACTGAAAATGATACTAGAGATTCTTCAGCCAGGCAGTTAGCAGTGTTGAGTTTATTAATGTACTTCTAGTACTCTCATCTGAGCACCTTTTGATCTGGAACACGACACTGTAATCACACTACGTGCCGTCAAGATGATTGGGCGTTTTCCTTGATTGTCCCGAGATAGGTAGAGCAGCGATGCGTATGGAGCAGCTTACTAGCTTTACTCCCAGTACGATTCAATGGAGCAGCTTATTAGCTTTACTCCTAGTATATGTGAACGGAGCAGCTTACTAGCTTTACTCCTAGGTATAGATGAATGGAGCAGCTTACTAGCTTTACTCCTAGGTACAGATGAATGGAGCAGCTTACTAGCTTTACTCCTAGGTACAGATGAATGGAGCAGCTTACTAGCTTTACTCCTGGGTAAGTGAAACAACTCGTGTTCTGACTAACTCACTTACTGACTTCTTTATTCAAAATCACAGTTTATTTATACAGTTTTTCACTTAATACTATTGTTATTTTCTTACTACGCTAAGCTAATTTCATCACAGCATTTATTCGTATATAAATATTATTTCCGCAAAGTGTTTCTTTGTGGCATTCATAATCTAATTTCCGCAAAGCTTTTGCCGGTTTGTTGCTTTTTCATCACGGCATTCATCGCTTTCACATGTACATACATAAATACTTCCGCAGACCGTTCGCCGCTTTGCTGCTATTATGACATCATCGCGAACCATTGTTTCGTTCACCTGAGTTCTACCGCTGCTGGCGCAACAATTCTTGCGCGCAGGGGATTGTGTCACTGCCTTCACTTGTTTCTTTATATGATTAAGAAATTGGTGTAGGTCAGTAGCGAGTGACTTTACTGAACTTGCAAATATGTTTGTAGATGTATGTTTATACCTGCAGCTGGGAATTGTAATTCTGCATGCAATGAAAATGCTGTAGGTATGTACATATCTATATGTTTGCATTTCTTTATTGATGCATGAATTTTAGAATTCTGCGTGAAGCGAAATCGATTCAGAGATGCATGCATGTATGTATATACATGTTTAATTGATGCCAATGGATGCTCTGTATGTAACAGCAGTATGCCAACTCCTGATTACTGAAGGTCTCCAGCATCACTTCAAATCCTCCAACAACTTTTTCCTTCCTCTTCACCTGATTGTCATGTCTAACTAACATTCCAACCGGGCAGAGTCATGAACCCGGTCAACTAGTTAGCTGAAAGCCAAAAAGTCGTCTCACAGACTCACGACTCTGTCCAGCTATTGGCCAACAGAGATATGAGAACACCATCAAAAAAAATTGTCGAACTTACAAACTTTCACAAAAACTTTCAAAACTTTCAAACGTTACGTTACTTTACTTTACTCAATCAACTTTCAAAAATCCCAAAACTTTAAAAATTCTAACGTTACTCTACCAAAAATTTCAAATACCAAACAATTAGACTCAGGTCCGCATGTAACTTCCACTGGATATGAGACTTGATATCAGTCAATTAGCAAAGTGCCAAATGACCATCTCACTCTAAGTCCCAGTCCCCAGTAAAATTTACATTTAGACCACCGAGGTCTAACTGAGGTGGCCCCACGTTGGGCGCCATTTTGTTATGGTACTATGTTGAGTGATTGACTTGGACGTGAAGTCCAGACTGCCAGCATGAGCTGACAGATCACTCGACGGACAGCGTTGACTGCAGGGTGGCACGCTAGCTCGCCTCGGCTATTGGCGGAGAGTGTGGGAAGGTTCCACGAAAAACATGCCGCTGCCGTCTGCCATAATCAAAAAAATTCGTGCGTTTAACCAAAAACGCCGGCACACATTCAGTCCTGAAAGGACCTTTACGTCACTTACCTACATCCAATATTGAAGGCGCAGATGGTATGCCTTCACTGCATGCCCCAACCACCCAACTGACTCTGAAGGCAGATATTTTCAGAGTCCCTTGTAGAACTGCAAAGAGAGAGACTAGGCGGACCTAGGCGACCTTCATGCGGGAGGGCTCCGGAACAGTGAAGGAGAAAAGAAAAACTTTCAATAATTCATGTTCACGTTATAACAAGACTTTATTAATCTGTCCTACCATTTGCTTCGTTTCATTATAGCAACTCTATGCAAATATTAAGAGTTCAAATGTTGAAATGGACTATAACCGAAAAATAGCCTACTGTGATGAATATCGATACGACGACCTTAAAACACAAGCGAAGAAGAAGCTTTACAAATTCACACTGGCTTGTCTTTTTTTTTTTTCACAGTGAACTATATATAAAAAAATCTATACATGAGCAAAAGTCCCATTCCTATGGAATTGGGCTGCACCACGAATACAACTGCTCCGTTTGTTATGTTCTATATCTTCCCTTTTCTTTCTTCCTTCAGATAAGGTCCCCGTCTTAACAAATGAACCTACTACACTTCCAGTTTAGCTTACCCAATAATTGCAAAAAAAAAGATTCAATCATCAAAAGGATAAGTTAATTAGCAAATTAAAATAAGTATGGCAAATATAAAAGAATTCAATCATCAAAGGACAAGTTAATTAGTAATTTACAAATAAGTATGGCAAATAGAAAAGAATTCAATCATCAAAGGACAAGTTAAGTAGTAATTTACAGAACCCTAGGGCAATCTAACCCAGAAGTGGTGATTAAATGTAGGTTCCATTTTAAATTATTTTTTTTTTCACAAAAAAAATCTATATATGAAAAATTTATAATTATTTAATCAAAAAGCAACAACTCACATGTTTTAATGTTGATGGGATCCCCCGCAGAGGCGCCTCCGAGGATGTCCTGTTAAGCCCCTGTTTACTTGCTTTATATTTAAATGCCAAATTTACGACATTTAAAACTTTATCACAACATAATAATAAATAACGACATTTTGGGAGAATAACTATCCATTCCAGCAATATTCTCAAAAGTTCACCATCATTTTTCTACGAAATCAATTATACGAACTTCTAATTACTTTTAAGTGTAACCTTTTGGTTTTGTTTCTATCGTTAAAGAAGAAGTAGACCTTAAAGTCTTACTTACAGGCTGAGGCTACTTCTGCTTATCCTCTAAGAAATCTTATTTATATAAGAAAATTTTCTACACAAGTATATGCTGTATATATACTGTCTAAATAAAAGTGGTTAATCATCCATAAATATTACTCCTTTCCTATAGTTTCTCTGTATTTACACCGCTTCAATTTGTATTACTTTCAGAGACCCCTTGCTTTCAGTATACACGTACAGCATGACGGAAAATTGAACAAATCTTTAATAATATTTCCGGAAGGATTCACGGTACTTAATTGTTTATAATTGACCTTCTGACCATATTCTGTTGTATAAGTATTAGGAGAATTTCCCGTCAGGACACCCGGGCTTCCAGGATTATCACTAATGGTAAGTGTTTCTACGTTTAGAGCAACCTCTACGGACGATAGCGCAGTATCCGGTCGATCAGCGACCAATTCATCGATGCGATCTTTAAGGCACCCAATTAAATTATGTGACATTCCGCAAATTATCCATCGGTTCTTAATGTAATATTGCATTTAATTCAGGAACTATGTCATCTCCAAGCAGTTGCTTATGCTTCACAGATTCAACCTGAAGTACTTTCGAATATATCTTTAGGGTAATGCGAAAAATTTTCTTCCTAACCGAAAATATGTTAGCATTTGGGTTGAGAAATATAATAAACTTACTTACAAGATTTATTTCCTCGCCGATGACTACGGAATTCTTCTTTTATCAACTCCTTGATGTTTCCACTTGAGAAGATTTTGACACGACAGAGAAGATTGTCTTCTTCTTCCTTGTCACAACCAGCATGCCACACCGAGCTCGTTCGTCGAGTTTGGGGTGTGTTCAGCTGTCGGTTTCCACAGGCCGGCATACATGCTACAGTATTTCTCAATGTAGCATATTGCTATATGCAATACGCTACGACCATAACAATATGCGACGATATTTAACTCCTTGTAAGTAAGTTGGAGCGCCTATTCAAGCACTTACTCCAGGTGTAAAGATGGGGAGCAACTAGGTAGCAGAACTCCTAATAAATAATACTTGATGTTACTTGTAAGACTTACTAACTTGAACTCTTTATTCTTGTCGCGTTAATTCTATTTATATAAAAATATATCATTTGCTTAATTCGATAATTATATCTATATTAATTCTACCGTACATACTTCTGTAGAAGTTGTATTATGCCCGACCATGCATTTTCATTTTATGAAGAAATGATTTGCCCTACATCTATTCGTTGTTTACCAAAGCATAGTGTCGCTGACCGATTTTGTATATATCAAGAATAATGTGTTGCACTTTCTTGCTGTTCGTGACTTTCGTCACTAGGCCTTTGTAACCATTTATTAATTGGGTCTTTTGCTATTGCAAGATATTGCAATTAGGCATATTCCACATGACACACCACACATAGGTGGACATGCAGGAGTCAAACGCACGATTAACAAGATTAAGCTGTTGGAAGAATCTCAGCAAAAAGGCTAAATTCTAATGAAAGTTTCGAAATACTAGATGTTGACACAGTAGGACCAATGAGACAAAGTAAATCCTATATATACAGAATTTGTCAATCAACTAATCTCCGAAATATGAAAAAATTTTAAAATAGATTAAATCACCTCAAGCACGAAACACTGGGTGCCGTTGAAAGAAACCACCGAGTACTAAACGAATACCTACTATCAATATGCCAGAACGGCGAATGGGATGAATGGCTACCCTATTACACTTTCTACTACAACAATTCAGAAACCAACATATCATCATATGAGCTGATCTTCGGCAAATTAGCCTCACTTCCAGACACTATGGATCAAAATAGAACAGATCCGATCTACAATCTAGAAGATTATTCAAAAGAATTGAAGTTTTTTTTTTATTTTAAATACAGAGCTATCCTCCTTTCTGACTATTTTTTTCTTTCTTATAAGAGCTATTTGGGCATCTTCACAGACAGCCAAGGGCTGGTCTGGTATTAGTGAAGAGCACTTCTCCTGTTAAACAATTCTTTTCTTTTTAGTCACTAGTTATCATTGTTACATAGTAATCAGTTTACACATCATACTATTGCAACATTCTCATGTGCAAATTTCTTTATTAATTTCTTGAACTTGTGCATTTGCTCTGTATATTTTATTTCCTCTGGTAATTCCTTGTATATGGATACAGCTGTGTGTTTTAGACTCTTGAGTTTTCTATCTGTTCTAGCGTACGATAGACGTAGATGTTGCCGTAGTTATGTGTTTCACCATGCTCTATTAGGTTTATGTTCGACTTTATCTTCTATTTTTTAATCTTATATATCATTTTAGCTTTTTTCCACCTAAATTAGTTTTTTAAGCTCAGAAAATTTGTCGATTCATACAGCTCATGCGTTGGTGTGAGTCTATGTAAATTAAATATGGACTTTATTGCTTTGTTTAATACCTTATGCATGCAGGTTAACAAGTGATTGCTACATTGTGACCAGTTAATTATATTGTAAGTAATTATTGCTAGTATAAATGCATTGTAGACTAAGATTTTCGTGTGATGATTAAAAAAGTCTCTTCTCCTCATGATTCCTATAAGTGGTGCAACTTTTTTCCTCACATATGTTGTGTGTTGTTTCCAAGTCAGTTTATCGTCCATTAACATTCCCAGATATTTTATTGAGTCGACTCCTTTAATGGGTTCTCGTTCCACTTGCAGTCCAATGTCCAGCTTTTGCTTGCCCCTCTGTTGGAAAACCATGAAGCCTGTTTCCGATGTATTTATTGTAAGTTTATTTCCATATTGCCATCTTGTGTATCGTATTAAGTCCTCATTTATTACCCTCTCTAAGTCATCGCCATCCTTCCCACTGTACATGAGCAGAGTATCATCAGCATATATGTAGTATTCCGCGGCCAATCCAGCCTCCATTAAATTTTGGATGTACAGAGAGTAAAGGAGCGGACCTAGGATTGATCCCTGCAAGACTCCAGTACTCATCGCTTCATTCTCACTATAGGTGTTTCCCACTTTCGTACAACACTGCCTTGCTTGCAGATAATTTCTTAGTAACTGGTTTGCTTTTCTTCTAATTCCCAATTCGGCTAATATTTCTATTAATACGGTATGATCCACAGTATCAAATGCCTTCTTCAAGTCAACAAATACTCCAATAACATAATTACCTGCATCGAGTTCTTTATTAATGAACTCCATTACATCAGGCATAATAGCAGTCCTGTTACTTTGCTTTTGGAATCCATATTGCTCTTTATCAAATCCACCATTACTTTGAATAAATGCTGTAAGCTGATTATTAAGTAGTCTCTCACATATTTTACTAAACACATTGAGGAGCGCTATGGGTCGGTAGTTGTTTGAGTTTCTTCCTTCTTTGAAGACTGGCACTATGCATGTAGGTTTCAAACAGGCTGGAAACTCCGCCTTTTCGATACAATTATTTATTATTCTCTTTAAAGGTTCAGTACTTATATCTTTGATATTCTTCACGTTTTTTACTCTTATTCCGTCTAATCCTGGTGCTGTGTCCTCTCTCAACTGAGATAGTACCCCTTCAACATCAGCATTATTCACAGGTCTGATAAATACAGAGTTTGACCTTGTTACATTTTTAGTTGGTTCACAAGGAACCTGCACTTTTTTACTAGTGAGGGGCCCACATTCACAAAGTGTTTGTTCATATAGTTGTCAATTTGTTCTTTGTCTTTAAAGTTGTTATCTTCAATTTTTAATTCTTCTATACTGCCTTTTCTATCATCCGAATTACTATTTCTTAATTTCTCTATGCTGTGTTTTATTTTGCTTATTATCTCTATTGTGATCCAGTTATTTTCTCGAGTTCTAACAAGTTTGATATCAGTTGCTTCTTGTTTCGCTTTTTGTATTATTTCGATAAACTTATCAAAGTTTAGACTATCGCAATCGTCAACAGCAGATCTTACCTTTGTTCTTAAATTTTCAGTATTTATTCTTACTGTTTTCTTGCTGAACATTTTTGGTCTCCTCACTGAAGCCTTTCTAAGCGTGAATATCATGATGCGGTGGTCCAGTTTAGGCCAGTCCTTAAGCTCCAGTCCAAAGTCGTATCTTTCCACATTAAGAGTTTTTACCACGTGATCAATTATTGAGCAGCTATGTTCCGAAATTCTGGTAGCATGCTATGTGTCAATGTTGTTTAGCACTGTTGCATTATTAGTTGGTAGTAGTTCCAAATATTTCCTAGGGCCGTATTCACCAACCTGTCTTAAGCTAGTATTATGTCTACGACGGTCTTAACATTTTTATCAAATCACCAAGTTGTCTTAACTATGCTTTTCGAACATAATTTCGAACTGCAATATAAATGTCAAAGACATCTGTTTTACTTCTAATATTTCTGATAAAGACGGAGAATAATCGTCGAACTTAAGTTTTTAACTAAATGTAAGGTGCAAAAATTTAAATTAACAAGAAAAGGAAAATATAATAAATATTGCTGTTAAACACAAAGAAGTGATTGGAAGTAAAGAATGAAGGTTGGGAAAAAATTCCGAGAGAGTTTAACTGTAACAGTGAATTCAAACGAACCACGACACAAATCGAAACATTTTACAAAAATGATAAGAGCAAAATGAAGACGGAAATTGCTGCTCATAAGTCAGAGGTTTATAAAACTGGCGCTGGACGGCCCAAGTCAACTTTTGACGAAAATAATCCGCTGGTTGGAGTAGCTGTAAATGAAACTACCCCCATTATGAATCCTTATGATAGTAGCGCAGATTATTATTTAGATACCGAGGAGGAAAATGTAAATGTAAGAGCTCTTTAATTTATTTCTACTGTTTTAAAGATTTTTTTTTCTAGATTACTGATGAAGATATCACTTATGAAATTGAACACTTGGATGACACGGCAAATAGTCAGCTAAATATTGCTGAAATAAGCGCAACACTCAATTCAGAATCATCTTCTGGCAGATCTTATAAAAGAAAGAAGAAAACAAATAAGGAGGGAAAAAGATTTATTGAGGATGTAGCTATTTTAAAAAGGAAGAAAATGGAGGCGGAAATAGAGAAAAACAAGGCAAAGACGCTTTTGTATAAGAAGAAGCTAGAAATGTTGGCGAAAATTGAGACAGATGCTCGTGAAGATTGAAGAGAAAAATTATTTTTTCCATTTTGATTTTTTTAGTTAGTAAGTGAAATGGTGATTTTTTTGTTTTATGTTTAAAGAATTCTTTTAATTTTTAAGACGGTGTTTTATTGCGAGTAATTCAGAAAAAGTTACTGATTATGAAATTCCTTTTTGAAAAATCTGACTGAGCGGATCCTCAATAATATTATTATTATCTGGTGGTGGCACCTCCCTTTCCTTCAGCATGTTATGCAAAACAGCCGTTGCAACTATTACAATAACAGTTGTATCGACATTCAATCGGAGTTCTAAAATATACTAAATCAACATTCTTATGATAGTTTAATTACTTTGGTGATCACTTACTCTGTCCTATACATGGAAAACGTCTTTTCCAAACCCCGATGGTTCTCTCCTCTGTAATTCTGGATTTCAAAAATGATTTTTGGAAAGCTCTTTCTGATGCTGTGGATGGATCGGATAAAGGCGTTATCAAATAAGTGCTACATGCATATCCAGCATCTCCAAGCATTATGGAATTTCCGAACTCAGCTGCTTCAAACCTGGCGCGCAATTTTGAGAAATTTAAAATCATTTGGTCATGAGTGCTACCTGGCCATCTAGAAAAGATATTATTTTAAGCAATATAGCATTGTTTCCAAATATTGCGTCGTAGTTAATACCGTGCATTAATATCGAGAATTTTAAGATTTCCATCACAAACAATTTGGGTATTAATGGAAAAAATTCCCTTTCTGTTCCTAAATTGTTCAGCGTTCTCTCCCCCAGGAGACTCAATAGGATTATTGGTCCCTATAATTATTTATAAGGCAAACATGAGTGTGTGATAAAAAAATGTATATCTACCATCAATTAAACCAATTACATATGGAACTCCCGCATAATTATAAAATTCCTCTTTTGTTTTTCGAAGGCATCCAAACTTTATATGCGTGCTGGCCAATTTTTCCAAAGCCACAGATATCCTCCTATCTATTCTACTTACAGTGGGCTGCGACACTCCAAAGAAATCTCCTGTTACCATTTGAAAGTTCCCGGTAGCATAAAATCGAAGCGCAATCAATAGTTGATCAACGACAGGAATTAGATTATTTCTATTACTACAAAATCTGAGCGAAGGTTCTAGCTGCTCAGCTAGTTGGGCATTCTGAATCGATATTCAAATTCATTCTCACTGAATTCATCAACATAGGACCGTCTCTTTTTAAATATTCTGAAATCCCTTGCAGTTAATGAATAAGTCCACTCCAATGCGAGGATTAATGGTTCATGACTTGAGCTTTCATTTCCAGACGAGTCACTACTGCTGGTATCAAATAAATCATTGGATATTATAAGCAAGTTTATATTAGTATCCGATATTAGTATACAATTTTTATATTTAGTTAGTATAGATTCTAATGCTTCTACAAACTGTTCACCATTAGCATTAGGCGGCTTGTAGTGTGCGATTATCGTTAATTTCGGAATTATGTCCTCAATCATTATAGGTATCACATTTAGTTGTTCATATACCGGTTCCGTTGTTTGCTCAGTTGAAATAAATCGCTGTTCTGCCCCCTCCATGTTTATTACAATCTCCACTTTTCCTACTTCTGTTATCATTAAATTAATTCTATTTCCTCTAACTTATTTCTTAAGCTTCTTGTGTTGTCGTATATTACCTTTAGATCCATATTTTTAAATTTGTGCTCCTTGGCGCTTTCCTTGGCGCTTTCCTTTAGTTTCTTAGCGTCTCTGAGCTATAATTAATTCTTTCGACTCCAAAAAAGCCAAACAATAGCCAAAGCTATTGGAGGATTCTAAAAAGAAAAGATACAAAAAGTCTATCAAAAACACTAACCCACTATAGAAATAAAATAAGAGTGTTATGTAACTATGTAGAGAGTGATTTATTTGGACGTGGAGTTCCAACTGCCAGCATGAGCTGACAGATCACTCGGTGGACAGCGTTGACTGCAGGGCGGCACGCTAGCACCTCGGCTATTGCGGGAGAGTTATAAGGGGGGTTAACCCAACCTGCCGCTGCCACCTGCCATAATCAAAAAAAAATTCGTGCCTAAAAACAAAAGTCGTAGCACACACTCCAGCCCTGAAGGGGCCCTTACCCCACTTACCATTACCTGCGTGAAGACACAGATGGATTGCCTTCTACTGCTTGCCCCATCCACCCAATGACACTGAGGGCAGATTGTTTCCAGTGTCCCTAGTTGACCTAAAAGGAGAGAAGAGTAGGGGACCTGGTCGACCTTCGCATTACGAGGGCTCCGGGAGAGTGTGGGAGGAAAGAAAAATCTTTAGAGTCTCATTTCGTTATAAATATTGCTTTTATTAATAATTACTGCGGTTCAAATGCATGAGAAACTTTTATCTTCCCTTGAGTATACTCCTCAAACGAATCAGTAAACATTTCTACAGACTAACGCAAATTCAAAAGTTAAACATACATGTTTCATATAATCTTCACAAATTGTAAATTCATAACCCTAGTCGAACACTCTTCATTAAAGGTAATCAGCTAATCGCTATTCTCCTAAGCTTCTGAACTAGGTACTAACCTATTTATCCAATACGGACGGAAATTCTAGATTGGCTGATGAAATAGCGTATTACCAAGATATAGAAAAAGTATATGAACTACTTAATTAAGGTTTCGACCAAATAAGAAACTAGAACAATTTACCACCTATGTGACATCCTTAATCAAAGGTTCTAAACTAGGTTGACTAGCCTGAGACAATAATTCGGCAGTGGGTTAATGCACTTTACAATTCACAAGCCAAGGTGCCCTGAACTAGGCGTCAAATACTTTCAACTATTTCCTAAAATGACAATTCACAGTCGTCGTGAATTAATTCATATCACTCGATGAACAAGATAAATTAAATTGATAACCCAACATGTTCGTACGGTTACTAGTTTCGCGATCCTCACTTTCTCAAATTTTCGTTTCGTTAAATATATATATTTTTTTCTTTTTTTAGTATAAATTAGCTCAACTAATTGTATATATATATATATATATATATATATAGAACAATATACTACTAACTAGAATATAACGAGGCAACAACTTACGTGTATTTTATTGTTTTGAGTCCATCGTAGAGGCGCCTCCAGGATGTTCTGCAAGCTCATTTGTCGTACGCTAGATGATGAAAACAACTTTCCAATATATGTATATATGTATATATAATGTGGTTACTCTATGCCCTAACCGAGTCTGTATTGTTCCTGCATTCAACTGCTGACATTTTCTAAAAAGAATTCTTATTTTTAAAATGGATTACTAAACTTCCTTAAATAGCGATGACCTTAAAAATCTTGTAGGGGTTCCTAGTTGGATTCGTGTGACACCGCCATGAGGATGTGGCATGCATCGGATGATGACTGACTAGGCCTTACTTGACCGTGACAACAGTTTGCCTTGACGGGCAACCATGATTGGGGCTCCCAATCGGCTGCAATCGAGAGACTGGTTTGGTTTGGGGTTGGCGATTGGTTGATTTCTCCAACCGAAATATAACTTTGTTACAGTAATGAAAATAATTAGTATTTGGGTGCTCTTCTGTGTCTGCTCCTCATCCACATGGTTTCTTCCTTTCTAGACAATTCCCTGACGTGTACTTTTAGTTTCTCCTTTGCGAGATCGATTTGGGCTTCTGTCAGGCAATGGTTTTTTGTAATTTCCGTTTGGTCGGACAGAATCATTTGAGACCTGCACATAGATTTTTTCCGTTTTCTCCTGTTCAGCACCCGTTAACCGAATTCCCTTTTGTTTCTGATAAAAACTCGCACTTTTCCAGGAAAATCTACTGTGCTCTGTCCTTAGGATTCATTCACGGGTTTTGTACAATCCTTTTTCGATTAATAAAAAATGTCGTGATTTTAAAATATTTTACTTGACCTCTTTACTTTCTGACTTCTTTTTCTCTCTGACAGCCCCTCGAAGGAAGTCTTCTTCTTCCTTTTCTTCCGGGTGCGTTCAGTGCGCCTCGCTCTCCATCCATATAGAAACCATTAGGCTGGGTGTACATGGTGTCTCTAGTCTCAGTGTAGCATACTGCTACATGCCGTATGCTACGACCATAACAAGAGATAGAGTATTCTTAAAAGTAGACAATAAGAAAAATGAGCCCCCATACAAAGGCCCATATATTGTAATGGACACAAATAATGTCAACACCCAGATAAAGATAGATAAAATAATAAAAGAGGTGCAGAATAATAGATTGAAAAATTCTAAGCAATATCACTGTAAATAATAGATACATAGCAACAAAAATATTTTAAGTGAGATCATTTTAAGTAACTAATAGCACTTTTGTGTAACTTAACATAAGTAAATGTAATATCAGACAAAACAAGTAACATGTAATATCATTGTTTTATTAAGAATGTAGGATAGAACACTATATTGTAATATTGGAACAAAGAAAATTTACTAAATTAAGCAAAAATATGAAAAAAGACAAAAGCACCCAAACATGCAAGTGCATTGTTATGGTCGTAACGTGCTGCATGCATGACGCTGACAGTGTAGTAGTGCGGACATTAGTCCACACGGTGAATGTGCTGCCATGTTTGGCACAACCGCAGGAATAAACCCTGGCGGGGACATAGGACCAGTAGAAAGTTGGTTTGAAAAAAAAAGAAGATTCAAGCGGTCAAGTATCGTTATCCCGTAGCTCTGCGAAATACATTGTTTTATTGCGTTCCGTTTCTGCGGTAAGGTTATTATAACTTAATTTATGCATTGGACCAATGTCTATTTGAGGTATATGAAATTTCGGTCGTGCTAACATTACTTGTAGACCTTTTGACGAAATTGTTCTTGCCAGTGTGACATCCCAGGCGCCGCCATTTTACTTTGGAACTAGGTAATTGAACTAAAATTATATATTTCTCGTTGGATGTTGGCATCTCAAAGTACATCCTAATTCAACTAGGCTTTTCATATCCGTGGATCAGTGAACCGGAACTTCCTGAGCATCTGTATTTGTTTCAGCAAGGAAGAGCCTCTATAAATAAGGCGTTCGTTTGGCTTGACACTCAACTGTCGACCTGATCCTGTGTCAAAGGTTATGGCAACTTATATTGGAAAGCGCCTCATAGGGTTACTGCACGCCAACAACCAACCCACTTAACAGTGCTACCGCAGAACAATAGCCACAGCAAAGCAGGAATCCCAGCAAAACGCGATGCTAGGAGTCCTAAAATAATATTGAGCAATCGCTTGGTTAAACCCAGCCTAGTAGAGAAAATGCAAAGACTCTTGAAATGTTTGGTGTGAAAAACCTAGCTGCAGCCAACCTACATAGTTACAGAGGCACTGAACTTTTTTTCGTTTTTTAAAATACCTAGTCTAGGAAAGTAAGATTGTTGATTTAAGTCCTGCGGGCAATCGGATTGCTTAGGCACAATAGCGAACTTTGACAATGTTTCAAGCATCTACAGCAGGCAGAAAACCAAGCTGTACCGATGAGTGTAAGGTTTTCTGCTAACGAAACGCTTCTTCTTCTTCCTTTCTATTTTTTCTTTTTTAGCCCACTGCGGGCGTACTGGTTCGATTCGTTTCGAATGAATCTGGTTTTTTAAATTTTATGAATAAATTTTTTTTTCTATTTCACTAAATTTTTTGGTTTTTTTTTCATTTTCTCATTTCTTTTCTTTGTTCTATTTTTTCATTTGTTTTTCAAGTCACTCAATTTCACTATTTGGGACCTGTTGATGAGTCAAAACCAAGACTTGAAACATTGCACCCAAAATAAAATGAGTTGTATGATGAAATTACAAATAAAATTTTTTTTAGCTTTTGCTATATGCCGGAGAATCCAAAAAAATGCCTTCTTGAACAAATATAAGTTTGCTCCGGTAAAACATCTTATCTTATTTCGCGCATTGATTTACTAACTTTCACACTTTCGGCTTGACAATAGGTAGTGCACCTGCACCCTCAGTTCTCACTTCTGTACTAGTACTTTCTACGTAATACCTCTCTGGGCAGCGGGAGTGGATTGATCGATCGAGTGCGTTTTGTCGGCACATTTAAAAATTTTCATTTTAGTTAATCTTAGTATTTTTTTTTCTTATTTATTTTTATTGTTCTGCCACTCATTTTGTTTGCTGTAGCAACATGTTTTTATACAATGGGCCTAAAGGCCTAGTTGCTTATCATAATAAATAAATAAATAAATAAATAAAGAGTAATCTCTATTTTTGTTTCTTCCTCCTTGGTGGAATATATGAGTTTTTGGCTCATATAATTCACACCCAGAATTTTTTCTGAGTTTATATGAGATGAGATCAATTTATCTGTTTCAAGCGTCTACAGCAGGCAGAAAACCAAGCTGTACCGATGTGTGTAATAGTCTTCTGCTAACACGAAACGCTTCTTCTTCCTTTCTCCTTTTTCTTTTTTCAATCCACTGCGGGCGTACATAAGTTCGATTCGTTTCGAATGAATCTGGTTTTTAAAATTTTTTTAATAAATATTTTTTCTTTGCTTTGTTCTATTTTTTCATTTGTTTTTCAAGTCCCTCAATTTCGCTACTTGGGACCTGTTGATGAGTCAAAACCAAGACTTGAAACTTGTCACCCAAAATAAAATGGGTTTTATGATGAAATAACAAATCCAAAAACTGCCTTCTTGAACAAATAATAATGACAATGTGAAGCAAATCAACCGAGGTAGTGAATTGAGACCTCCAAGTTTTTTTTAAAATGTTTCATCTACTAAAATAGGAAGAATGATACTCACCTGATGCTGCAGTGCTGCATCAATCCGCGGAAATTTTAGTTGTGAGTATTTTTGGTTTGCAATTTGAATTTTAATCTATACCTATATTTTATAGTCTATACCTATATACGTATGTGCATACATGTGGATTTATTTATTACTCTATAGATTGCCATCTAATTCCAATTCCTCTCTAGGGTGTGTTTGCTTGTTGATAGTTATAAGGATATTGTAAAATCTAGTACGTAATGATGTGTCGAGCTAATTTGGCTAATTTTTGTATATGGAACTTGTAGACGTAACTTTTCAGACTACGGAAATATCTCACATGAAAATCGTTAAGGAAAGTTTTAAAATCATCTAGCCTTATTAGCCCTAAAGATTACGTTATAGGAAAACAAACATAGTCTCGTAATACTTTTGCGATTTAGAATAGTTTTGTCAATGAACTTGATAGCTGATTACATTATAAATCAGGTGAATTGAAATCCTTGTTATAACGAAGTGACGAAGTGACCAGATATGGTGCTTGTGGTTTTTGTACAAGCACGATTTTTTTTTTGTATTATAGTTCGTGACCGATGGCAGGTTTTGGTAAACCCCCCTATATCTCTCCTGGACTAGTTGAGGTGCTAGCGTGCCACCCTGTGCTATCACCGATCACGGGAGTGAGCATTCAGCTCATGCCGACAGGATAGTCTTCACGTCCAAGAATACTCACTCGAAAGTACTACCATAACAGCTTAAACTAAGAATAATCAGTGCTAAAAACAAACATATCATATAAGATCAATAAATTCACTACCGCGGTGAATTGAAATCCTTGTTATAACGAAGTGACGAAGTGACCAGATATGGTGCTTGTGGTTTTTGTACAAGCACGATTTTTTTTTTGTATTATAGTTCGTGACCGATGGCAGGTTTTGGTAAACCCCCCTATATCTCTCCTGGACTAGTTGAGGTGCTAGCGTGCCACCCTGTGCTATCACCGATCACGGGAGTGAGCATTCAGCTCATGCCGACAGGATAGTCTTCACGTCCAAGAATACTCACTCGAAAGTACTACCATAACAGCTTAAACTAAGAATAATCAGTGCTAAAAACAAACATATCATATAAGATCAATAAATTCACTACCGCAATGGATGCAAGATGATTCACATAATTTCTTTTATGGAAATAAGAAATTATGTGAACATACCAACCAAGGTTAACACACCTGACTGCAGCACACGTCAATTTGCTGACGCGACGTTCTATACCGTTTATGCGCTGCAATGAACCTGGTGAATCCGCATGTTTGGAATGCTTGGAATATATGTCGACAAATTGTTGACAATATTTCAGGTCGATAGCTTGTACATGAAGAATTTGTGTAATAATTTGATGACATGCAAATTCATTGTTTTTGTGCATTAAGTGGGTATAATAATCAATGTAATCAATTGTATAAATAAGTTGTTTTGACAATAAAGAATATCATATCGGTATCTTACGCTTAGAACGGAGGAGTTTTCATTTTATAAATTCATCATGTATTCAAAACACTTATGCTGTCTTCGACGCCATACATTGAATGCAAACATCGGCTGAGCTTATCTCCCCTATATTAAAAACACTTAGGCTGTCTTTGACGCCACATATTGAACGAAAACATCGACTGAGCTTAATTCGCCTATATGTAATCACTTAGGCAGTCCCGGACGCCAAGTCAAAATCTCGACGTAATATTGGCCGAGATATCTCGCCAGACGATTGGCAATAGCTAAAGAGGACCAGATTATTATCATCATACGGCGATCCTGGTATACAACATTATCACACGGCGACACAACTTTATTACACTATAGAACGAAATGTTTAAAATACAATGAATTTTACGTAGCAGAAATTTTTTAATGATTGAATTACTTAGTTTCCATTATTGAATTAAAGAAAATAAAAATACTATTAGAAACAAAGCTTTAGATTTAGAGAAAACAAAATGTAGAAAGCGCAAAGAATGCTTTTTAAATTTCGCTCTTCGAACCAAAACTTTATGTTAGACGAATATATAAAAAATATATACATATACATATATATACTGGTATTTTGTTGCAAACTAAACTTTATTAGCAGCGTGACATAAAATAATTCTTTTACTTAAATTTTTCATAAGGTGTAAATCGAACTAACTCAATCATGATTATGTACAAAAAAAAAAAAAAAAAAATAAAAAAAAAAATAAAAAAAAAACCTAAGAAAACCTAATAATATTTTAACTACGAAAATGCAATGAAATTTAAGATTAAACGAAGTCAAAACTTAGTAAATAAGCTAATTTTAAACATTATTAAACAATTTGGGTGAACGGTTTTTTCTTTTAAGAAAAAGCAAGATAATAATCTAGCATTGCTTGTAGAATCTTATTTGTCAGTCCCTCTTGTTTAGCACTTAATACAAATTGGATATTTTTACGTTAACAAATCATAATTATTCGACCACTTATACATACTATGTACTATCTTACATACAAAACATTCAAACTCCTAGTTGTAATTGAATGGACTGAGATAAAAACCAAGAAAATTTATTATTATTATTGTGTAAAACTAAAAAAAGGCACTATAAAAATTTTTTGTTGATATTCGCCTTCATCATTCGCGATTTACTTGGATTAACTTTACATTTGAGTTGCTGAATGAGATCGAAAATTTTAAGAGCGGGCCCTACTTTCATACCAAGTAGTGTTATAATTTCATCCTTAGAAAGTTGCAGTAGACGTTTGCCATCAATTTTATTGCGACTGAATGTATCACAATGCGGCGTGCAATCATTAACGCGTAGAAATTGTGAAACATCATAAACATTCCATGTTTCTGGTAGTAATTCTCCCGGTGGTAGTGTTGTACTTGATTCAGGCGATCTGTTAAGATCATTTAATCGAGGAATGTATTTACTGTTTGTAACTGATGAATTCTGTAAAACGTAGAAAGATGTTATTTTAATTTTAAACAATATTATTCTAAAAACATAAATACTACAAATATTGTATTTAATAGATGTCGGAGCGCGATTACTGTGCCTTAATACTAGCGACAAAACATCCAGTAAGCTTAACGTATAAAAGAAGTTTGAAGTTTTCAGCCTGATACAATGGATACTTTATGAAAGAAACGAGTTTCTTTTGGAAATGTATTCACAATTATTATACCTTTGAACAAGTAGTAAAATTGATATATGTACCACTTACTTTTTATTTTAAATGGTAAAATTTAGGATATAAGTGACCGATTCAGTTAAAGAACTAGTTAGTTGGATTCAACCAGAAGCCGGGTAGTGACGATAGAGAAAGAAGAAGAGACTGCTGGTGTGGTTTTTTTGGAGCGCGGTGTCGCACAAGCACGGAAGCAAAATTTCAAAACTAACCAAATGAAATTTTAAATAATATTCCTAAAATATTAATAAATCGCACGAAGTATTGCCCATTAAAAACCTTAATTGAACCACCCTCTATGATTAAGAGTTCGGCTATTGTACCATACATCTATAATTGAATAAGCCCTTTAGAAACAAGAAAAGGGTAAGTGTTAGGTTATTAGACATTACAATTTTAGAGTGAATCGAGCCAGAATTAACAATTATAATTGTGACAAATAAATAGGGTCCTTGAGAGCCAAGAAGATCCTCCCGGTGGACGCTTAGCACAAAAAACTAAACGGAGAAGATAGTTCTCCGGATGCAAAGCTGTAGCACAGATGAAGCAAACCCACACATGAAGAAATATAGACAAGCGAGCGGTAACAAAAAAAACATAAATACCAAACCTCGTGGGAATCGTCACTTCTTAAAGACTTCACCCAAAAGGTAAGTGTTGATAAAAAATAGAAATAGTTGCTTTGTATCCGTAAATTAGTGCATGATGTACTACAGGTGTAGAGCATAAGTGCATTGATCTAATGCACGCAACATAATATGCAAAGAGAAACATACTGATCTATAGCATACACAAATGCAAACTTTTGAAAAAAGGGCAATTAAGTCTGAAGTAGCGAGGAAGAAAGGTGGTGTCGGGTCTGAAAAAAAAAACAATTTGGTGCATCTGGTTGAGACGGAAATGGAGAAAGGAGCTTGTGAAGAATATAGGATTCAAGGAGAAGAAGAAAAAAGAATTAAGCAGGTGACAAAAATTGAATTAACCAACAATTGGAAGGAAGAAGGAGACGCTTGTCGCGAGCTGGGCACGTAGACTATCGAGACCGAAACAATCACAAGAAAAGTTTTTTTTTTTTTTTTGGTTTAAGCTTGGATGAAAAACTAGAACTCCGCTGACGAAGGCCGATACATAAAAACGTAGAAAGCAAGGTGCCAATAGGAGAATGGCGCAGATTTTTCTAGATTAGGACTAAAAACTTGGCGGCGATATCTTATATAAAATTGGCTAGGTAGTACGATTATAATTTTTCTAAAATATTAAAATAATAAACTCATCTTCTGTCGACGATTGCCTATATATATAAAACCCGTAATAGTCCATGAGGTAGCATTGCATTTTAGGTCGTATTTTTATGCCGATCGGTTTTTATCTTTTTCGATAGATCTGGTATGACTAATAAGTGACTCCTCCGCGGTGGGGGTGGATGTGGGAGGCAGAAAAAGTGGTAAAAAATATATTTTTTTAAATAATAGTATACCGGCTGAAACTTTTTTTTTTTATAAACAGTTGATATCATAGTGAGTTGAAAAAAAAATCGTCAGCTGATAGCACAAGCTTGTAAAAAAAACACGTAAAATAAAGTCGACGTAGAGATCTTAAATTCGATACATAATGTTTTCATAGCAATAATAAATTAAATTTCGAAAATAGAATAAATCGGGGTGGTCTTGTCATATAAATATTTTAGTTTTTTAAGTATACTGTGAAAACGATCAGCCCTAGACGTGTTTACTGTACTGAAAAGTTCGTCGGAAATGAAATTCTATTTATTTACTCATTATAATTTTTACTGTCGGACGAACCGTTCTATATGCGAAAAACCACTTCATCATTCAAACTTGCACAGAGAGGTGATCATACGAAATCAAGGTATATAGAAGACAAGGTATTCCCATTACGAACCACGTTCCGCCATTTGTGTCCGAACGTATAGGAAAGTACAGTACAGAGAACACAATACAATCTCTCATCTGTCTGTCTTTTCAATAGAAATGTATATACGTTATAGGTCGAAACACGTCACAGTTCTAGTACATCTAGGACAGAGGTGGCCAAAGCGTCGACGGCTTACTATTCCTGGTCGCCCGCCTGTCTTATATGTACCTTCACATGTCGACATGAAAAAAATGTTTTGTTAATGTAACTTTTTATACCCTAGACGAAATCATAGGGTATACTAAGTTTATCATTCCATTTGTAACGCATAGAAATAATGCTTCTAGAGCAAAATGAATTGGACACCCACGCAAATTATTCAAAATTATTTTGATTTTTGCATGTCTGTCCGTCCGTCCTCCGCCTGTCAGCGCGCACGATAGCACGATAACTCGAGAATGCGTACACTTAGAGAACTGAAATTTTGCATACGGGCTTTAAAAAAAAAGTAAAATTAAGGTTGCCATACAAAACTTTATACATATTTGGACACTGCCTGAGAACGCGTTTATGAAATTTTGTCCATGGGGTTTCCATAAAAATAGTAATTATAATTTAAAAAATGGGCTAAATCGGGCAACCCCTTCTTTGTGTTGTCATATATAAATTTAGGATTTTTACGTATGTTGTGAAGACGGATCGTCCTAGACGTTTCTATTGTACTGAAAATTTCTTCAGAATATGAAATCCTATGAAATTGATTTTAACCATTTTTACTGTCCGATGAACCGTTTTAGAAATACATACAGGGTGTTTCCCACTAGGAGGTCAGTAGAGCGGGAGGTGATAGTACTCACTTAGACGAACCAAAAATTGTATGGCAGACGGGGGGGGGCATATCATCCGTTTAGGAGTTACAGGGTGATTAAGAAAAAAAAACCAGTATTTCACAAAACACCCTGTATCTTATAAACTGCAGGGTGTACGGTCACACTTAAGAGCTCATTGTATGCGGAACTTCATGACCTTTCCAAGGACTGCTCAACCACCTCCACACCCCTCTCCCATCAAGAATTATTGTTGTCTAAACTAAAAATTTCGGATTTTCATAGCTTTTTTTTTAATTTAACCTCTATTATTTTTGCAAAAAGGTCGTTGGCATAACTTTTTTTATAAAAACTGTAAGCTGCAGACTCTCCTCTTTAATATGACCTATTACACCCAATGTGCTATCTGAAGCCCTTTAAGAGTTATTAGCTCTAAACCTATTCTCAAACCTATTTTCAAACCTATTATCAACGATAATTTGTTCCCTTAGCACGTCATTTTAAAAAATATCGTCTAATTTCGGTGTGACCTGAATAATAACTGTTTAACGGCTACAGTTAACACACAGGGTGTAATAGGTCAACTTAAAGATGAGAGTCTACAGTTTATAGCTTTTATAAAAAAAAGTTATGTTAACGACCTTTTTTCAAAAATAATAGAGGTTAAATTAAAAAAAAAAGGTAAGAAAATCCGAAATTTTTTTAGTTTAGACAACCATAATTCATGATTGGAGGGGGGTGTGGAGGTGGTTGAGCAGTCGTTGGAAAGGCCATCGAGTTCTGCATACAATGAGCTCTTAAGTGTGACCGTACACCCTGTAATTTATAAGATACAGGGTGTTTTGTGAAAAACTGTTTTTTTTTCTTAATCACCCTGTAACTCCTTAATGGTTGATATGTCCCCCCCCCCTTCCATACAACTTTTGGTTCGTCTAAGTGTGTACTATCACCTCCCGCTCTACTGACCTCCTAGTGGGAAACACCCTGTATATGGGTGAATATCTGAAAAGGCTGATATTCTGTGTTCAGGCGATTTAAACATATACAGAATAAAAAAAATTAATTTTCCTATTGAATTTGTTAGTTAAATATGTGTTTTAATTAGCACCAGGTAGAATATTAAAATATTTTCGCAGATTTAACTTCATCCGGATAAAAGAGCCTCTGAGGATCTTTTATTATTTCAAAATGAAAAAAATCGTTGAAAAAATTATTTTCTGCAATTTTTTTCTTTACACATTTTAAAATACCAGTATAATATTTCTAAAAAAAAACGTTTATCCTAGATTTTAAATTTTATAAATAAAAAATAAAAACAAAAATCAAAAATATAACACAAACGGATAGAAGAGCCTCTTAAACTCTTAAAGCAGAATGCTGCTATTATGTTACCATTTCTAGGTTTTATACGTAACACAGTGATATAATTTCAAAAGAATTCAACGGAACTCAGCCGCTACAGCCCTATTGGCGTATAATAAATGTGATACAGACATACCAAAATAAAAGTTTTTATTTCATTCCCCACGTGACGGTTGTAGTGATCTGATGTAAGTATTATTGAAATAAAATAGCCCCGATAAGAGATGTTAAGAATATTCTAAACAAATATTTTCTAAAATATTACATCCCAGGACAAAATTTGACAGTAGATGAGCAGTTAGTACCGTTTCGTGGCCGAGTAGCCTTCAAACAATATATTCCTAGTAAACCGGACAAATACGGAATGAAAATGTAGAAAATTAGACTGCTTATCCATTGCAAGGATTACCATATTTAGGCAAAGAAGGCAATACAAGAGCCAACAATTTAGCCCAAAACGTCATGGAAGCATTGTGTGAGCCATTTGTACGCACCAATCGAAATATTACTTTTGATAATTTTTTCACTAGTTACGAACTAGTCAATTCTTTATTATCGAAAGGGCTAACAAGCGTAGGCACACTAAGAAAAAATAAAACATGTGTACCATCGTCTTTTCTACCGCACCCATCGAGAGCCATCCAAAGTAATATGTTTGGATTTCAAAACACTGTATCGCTAATTTCGTATGTACCAAAAAAATGAAATCTCATACAACAAGTGCAGATGTTAATAATAAAAATAATTCTGAGGTAAATTTGTTTTATAATCACACTAAAGGTGGTGTAAATACCCTCTATAAATTATGCCACGCATATACTACAAGACGCAAAACTAACCGCTGGCCAATGGCATATTTTCAAAATCTTATTGATGTAAGTGGAATTGCTGCATTAGTTATTTGAAAATATATGTATCCTGATTGGAATTCTAAAA
The DNA here is from genome assembly GCA_963930735.1 of Dioctria linearis. NCBI lineage: Eukaryota > Metazoa > Arthropoda > Insecta > Diptera > Asilidae > Dioctria > Dioctria linearis. Next base: position 51,043,577 of record OZ005744.1, read on the forward strand.
GACCACTAACTAACAGAAAATTGTGTATCCGGGAAGTCGTAACAGCTTTAGTTAGGCCTCACCTACAAAGGAATCAGTGCGGCTCATATCTTTGTAATGAATGAAATTCTTTATGATAACAGTGAAGAAAACAGAGCATCAAGTTCATCAGCACCACCAGTAAAGAGCAAACGCTGCTATTTGTGTCCAAATAAGATCAGTCGAATGACCAAACAGCACTGCGATAATTGTACTAAAAATGTAATGAATGTATTAATAAGTAATAGTATATACAAACAATGATATATATATATATATATATATAAAATAATTAAATATTTAAAGTTACTATTTTATTCAATAAATAAACTGAGTTAAAAGAAGTAATAGCACTCTAGAATTATTAATTTGAGCTATTTTGTTCTATGAGCCTCTGAGGCTCTACTATCCGTTTGTGTTATAAAACCATTCTCTCCTGATGAAGGTTAAAGAGAAAATATATCTAAAATACGAAAATGTCATTACCATGTCGTGTCTCCATGCGTACTTACCTATAAATAATTGCGATTATTTCAAAAAGAAAACAAATATTCCATAAATCTAAGTATACAGCACTATATAGGAAGGTTGTTCCATTATTTTGCATATATTAAATTTTAAAAAATAAAATAAATAATGCATAATTTAGGTAAAATTTGGAGTGTCCCATCATTTTTTGTCATTTCCGTGATCAAAATGAAAAAGTAAAAAAAAACAATCTGGCAATCGAAACATGCTCCATTGTGTTTACAGTTGTACCTAATGGAATTTTAAAATTTTTCCATGACAGTTTGCTCTAATTGGAAAAAAGAGTTAGTCCTGCGAAATATTTTGAAGTGAATAGTTGTTTAAAGATTTTGTCAAGTGAACTTGTAATTATCGTGGTAAGCATTATTTATTTATTTATAATATCCCTAAATTAAATATCAATTCTAAGAATATTATGTGGTGTAGTATATGTAAAAACAATTTTAGATTAATCTAATATTTTACTAACATTTTATGGCAAAAATATTGCTTTATTTGTAATTTCCGTGTTGTGATTTCCATGTTTACATAAAGACACGGAAATTACCTTTTCATGAGTTTTCACTTGTAAACTATTTAGAATGTATTTTGCAGGTTTGTGTATACTGTCATGGCGCCTTCAAGAAGTTTAAAAGGGAAAACCGATTAAAACAAAAAACAAGGCTGAAGACGAAAAATAATACGAGCAGAAAGGGAAAAAGAACGTCATTAAAGAAGATCCTCTTAGAAATGCTCAACAAAAACTAAAGGAAAAGCAGCGATATATAAAAAACAAAGAAAACAAGGTAGTAAAAGGTATAAACGATATGACAAAACGGGACAAAGGGAAAGGTGGAAAATTAATGTGTGGAATCACAGAAGAAATAAAGCAGAAGCAAAAAAAAATGAAGAAGCTGAAGTTCGGTTCATACAAAATAATGCTCCACCATCATCACCTTTAAATCAAGAATTTTTGGTTCCTGATGCTGTAGATGTCTTAATTCCAATTGATCGGCCCGATTTTGAACCGTTTTGTGCAACATCAGAACTATGAGATACAGAAGTATATTACCCAATATTAATAAGTTAAAAAAAAATTACATACTGAAAAATATGGGTGGATACAAAAAGTAAAAAAAAAAAAAAGATGCTATAAAAAAATTGAAAGTAAAATTATTATGCTTAAGGAAACAGATAAAACGTACTAAATTGAAAGATAACAACTTGGAAAATCCTTCTCCAAATACTCGAGTGCAAATAATGTGTGCAAAACACCCATGTTCGTTCAGCCCGAAAGTTGTCAAAAGACCTCTTTTTTCTGAAGCTTTGCAGGATCAATTGAAAGATAGTTATAATAAGGTAACTAAAAATGGAGAAAAAAAACATGCTTCAAAACTTACTAGCAGGAAAGACAATAAAAAAATACAAGCAATTAACAAACAGTCGTTGTATAATAGACAATTGGAGTTACAGAAATACCAAATATGATCGTACCAAATTATTGAAATATCAAAAGAAAAACAGGAAATTAAACAATTTTTCTAGCAGGATATAAATAGCCGAATATGTGCAGGTAAAAAAAAATATGTTAAATTTAAAGAAACTCAACAAAAAAGATTCTTGACGAACACACTAAAAAATTTACATAAAGCTTTTATAATTGAACATGCTGATTCACTAGTTAGCTTTTCATTTTTTTGTAAGAATCGTTCTTTCTGGATAAAAGATATGAAAGTTTCAAAAAGAGATACGTGCAAATGAGTAAATTAATGCACAAATTTTAAATTATTGAACAACCACCAGTAGTGTTTTGAAAACAATTTTTTGCTCTGATTTATCAGAAAGCTGCCTTTTCTGTACCTGTAACAAGTGCAGCAATAATAATATAATTTTGCGATTGAAAAAATGGTGAATATTATAAATGGCAGCTTATTAAAAGCAATTACAGGGCTTTCCAATAAGAGGTGTTATTTGATATTCAAAGAAAAATGCCATTTTTTGAAATAAATGATCGGATATTTATTTCATTATAAAGAGGAAGGTATGCCGTTAATAATGGAAAATAACATCAGCCAAATGACCACCACGACACGCCTACAGGACCATATCCTTTTCATGAAATTTTCCATAACCAAATCGCAAAGTGGCTGCCCTATGTCCTCGATAGCCTCACGAATTCCATCTTTGAGGTCTTGAATCGACGCTGGGCTGTTGGCGTAGACCTTCTCTTTCACGTGGCCCCAAAGGAAGAAGTCGCAAGGTGTTAAGTAACAAGATCTCGGTGGCCAATTGTGATCACCTCTTCGAGAGATAACACGGTCCGGAAACTTTTCCCGTAAAAGATCAATGGTTTCGTTGCTTGTATGGCACGTAGCGCCGTCTTGTTGAAAGTAAACGTTGTCCAGATCAATACTACCCAATTCCGGCCATAAAAAATCATTAATCATCTGTCGATAGCGCAATCCATTCACCGTAACTGTTGCTCCAGCCTCATTTTCGAAAAAGTAAGGTCCAATGACCCCGCGGGACCATAAACCGCACCAAACAGTCACACGTTGAGGATAGAGAGGCTTTTCAACAATAACTCTTGGGTTTTCCGAGCCCCAGATGCGACAATTTTGCTTGTTGACGAAGCCATCGAGGTGGAAATGGGCCTCATCACTCAAGATGAGTTTTCGATGGAATTCCGGATCATTTTCATGCATTTCAAGGACCCAATCAGCAAAGACTCGACGTTGTTGATGAGCGGCCGGCTTGAGTTCTTGTGTTAACTGAACTTTATAAGCCTTAAGACCCAAATCTTTATGCAAAATACGGTGTAATGACGTTTGTGGAATGTCTAATTCCAAAGAACGACGAGGAATGGACAAACCTGGGTTTTCTTCAACACTTTCGGCTACAGCATCAATATTCTCGGCTGTTCTTGCGCGACGTGCACGGGTTTTATTCTTCACATCACTAACTTGTCCCGACAGCTTGAATTTTTCTACCAATTTCTGTATTGCGGTCCGACAAGGTGCTTCACGACGACCCAAAAATGTTCGAGTTTTACGAACCGTCTCTGCCACATTTTCACCATTTTTATAGTGAATTTTAATAATTTCAATGCGTTGTTGAATCGTGTATCGTTCCATTTTTATTAATGGCGTAGTTTCTACTTGTCAAATGTCAAAAAATGACAGCTCCAAAAGTGACATCTACCGAAATAGCGGGCTAATTAATATAACACCTCTTATTGGAAGGCCCTTTATATTGATATTAAAACGAAAAATGAAAAAATTGTATCCAAAATATCAAAACAACTTAACTACAAACTATTAAAAGATATTGTATTAGAATTTCAACAAAATTGCACTCCATTTTTAAATCATCTAGGAAGAGTTGTACATCAGCACAGTCAAATTGAAAAATTAAAAGAAAATGTGCAACGAAATGAGGCATTAATTCATATGGATTTCAGTGAAAATTATAGCTTAAAATATGCCGAAGAAACACAATCGTTTCATTTTGGTGGGTCTAGGCAGCAAATATCACTGCGAACAGTTGTTGCTTATACAAAAGTTGATGAAATAATTAATAAAAAATGTTACTGTACCTTATCGGAATATTTAACACATGGCCCGTTAGACATTTGGTGCCACCTTCGACACAATATTAGAAAATTTACCAGATTAAGTGAATGTAATACATTTTTTAAGTGATGGTCCATCAACCCAACAGAGGAATAAAACAATGTTTTATATTCTTGGGGTTCAACTCCCAACTGTAATTCGTAAAAGTGAATAGATTTACATTGAATTACCTTGAAGCTGGTTATGTTAAAGGAGCTGCAGATGGTGTTGAAGCAGTATGCAAGAGAACTCCAGGTCGATATGTTGCACAAAGGAAAGACATATCAGATTTTAATACATGTAATTCAAGAAAATTGTCCAAAAATAAATATCTACAAAATTTTTCAAGATGATATTGAAAAATTTGATAAACAAATTGATCTCACCAAAACCAATAACATTTTTCGGTACTACCAAGGCTCCTCAGGTAAATATATATATATATATCAGAAACTTAATTTAAATATAAAAAAAAAATTTAAGGTACTAGGTAATTTATCATTACCAAAGAAATTGTGGCTAAGATCATTGCTGTTTCAAATGCAGTCTATTCTGTACTCACTATCAACTAGAAATTTTAGAAATTGTTTCAATTGATCGTCAAACAGCAAAAAAAATAGTATAGGGTAGCTGACGGTCGGCTCACTGATTAGTTGTACGAGATCAATTAATATCGATATCAAAATTAGGCGGCATACCATGACTTTCTCATTTGCATTACCTCCCGGACTATTATACTTTTCATAAAAAACTATAGTAACACCGAACGAACAAAATTTTTGTTAATAATCGAATTTCGTCATATTACGGTATTCGATGACTTTAAATTTATTTAAAAAAAAATTAACTACGTGGAAGGTCTGTAGAGCAATGCTGTTTCTTTAGTTCGTTTTTGATCCTGTTCACTTTAAACGATTTACCTTTAAAAAATACTTTTTTGGCACTTGCGTCATATACACCCCCTTTTATTCATTTTGTATATATTTTGCTCGTTCTTTCTTTCGTATGCATTGGCAGTCTGTTGTGAAAGTTTTTTGTTTACGTGGAAAATTTCGCCGATTTAACGGTTCACTAAAAAAACGGCCATTTTCCAATTTCAAAAGGAGTGGTTTCCTTTCTTTTCGAGTTATCTCCGAAACTATTTATCGGATTTAAAACAAATTAGATACGTAATTAGGTGACAAAATGAAGATACGACGCTTATATTTAAAACAATTATAGAGTCTATTTTGTGCTAGAAGACGACGAGCTTTTTTCGGTTAACCTCAAATAATTTTGATACACCAAAATAGATATTTTGATGTAAATGGGTTTCAATAATTCTTTTTTCACAATATATCTAAGATATGCCGCAATACTAAGGGTGTAAATTTAAAGCGTGGGTCCAAGGGAGATAAAAACTGCGAAATTTTTGGATTTACAAAAAAAAAAAAAATTTAGTTTTTAGTTCGGAAATTACCTAAGAGGGCTAAATAGGGATAGTTAATTACAACCCTGATTTATTTTAAAACTAATTCTTTTCACTAAACCTCAATCGATTTCTAGTTACGGAATCTAAAATGGTTTCTGTAACATACTACGTTACATCGGTCATACATTACTTTCAACGCCATATTTCTGCTAAATTTTGCAACATTAAACCATTTTTGACTCTTAAAGTATCTATAATCTGTCACCTTTCAATCAAGAATAAACCTATAATTAATTCTATGGTGTTAAGTGTGAGATGCCTCGAAGAGAATTTGTATATTATATATATAAAACCCTTTTAGGCTAAATAGGGATAGTTAATTACAACCCTTATTTATTTTAAAACTAATTCTTTTCACTAAACCTCAATCGATTTCTAGTTACCGAATCTAAAATGGTTTCCGTAACATACTACGTTACATCGGTCATACATTACTTTCAACGCCATATTTCTGCTAAATGTTGCAACATTTAAGCATTTTTGACTCTTAGTATCTATAATCTGTCATCTTTCATTCAAGAATTAACCTATAATTAATTCTATGGTGGTAAGTGTGAGATGTCTCGAAGAGAATTTGTATATTATATATATAAAACCCTTTTAGGCTAAATAAGGATAGTTAATTACAACCCTTATTTATTTGAAAACTAATTCTTTTCACTAAACCTCAATCGATTTCTAGTTACCGAATCTAAAATGGTTTCCGTAACATACTACGTTACATCGGTCATATATTACTTTCAACACCATATTTCTGCTAAATTTTGCAACATTTAAGCCATTTTTGACTCTTAAAGTATCTATAATCTGTCATCTTTCATTCAAGAATTAACCTATAATTAATTCTATGGTGTTAAGTGTGAGATGCCTCGAAGAGAATTTGTATATTATATATATAAAACCCTTTTAGGCTAAATAGGGATAGTTAATTACAACCCTTATTTATTTTAAAACTAATTCTTTTCACTAAACCTCAATCGATTTCTAGTTACCGAATCTAAAATGGTTTCTGTAACATACTACGTTACATCGGTCATACATTACTTTCAACGCCATATTTCTGCTAAATGTTGCAACATTTAAGCATTTTTGACTCTTAGTATCTATAATCTGTCATCTTTCATTCAAGAATTAACCTATAATTAATTCTATGGTGGTAAGTGTGAGATGTCTCGAAGAGAATTTGTATATTATATATATAAAACCCTTTTAGGCTAAATAAGGATAGTTAATTACAACCCTTATTTATTTGAAAACTAATTCTTTTCACTAAACCTCAATCGATTTCTAGTTACCGAATCTAAAATGGTTTCCGTAACATACTACGTTACATCGGTCATATATTACTTTCAACACCATATTTCTGCTAAATTTTGCAACATTTAAGCCATTTTTGACTCTTAAAGTATCTATAATCTGTCATCTTTCATTCAAGAATTAACCTATAATTAATTCTATGGTGGTAAGTGTAAGATGCCTCTAAGAGAATTTGTATATTATATATATAAAACCCTTTTAGGAGTGCAATTAATTGTTTCTTAAATATTAACATAATAAACCTACATTTTGTCGGTGATTACCTGTAGAAAATCGGCAAGGCCGTACTATTATAATTTTCTTAAATATTAAAATAATGAAGTGTTCGTTGGTGGCCGGCGAATGCCTGTATAATATCGGCAAGAAAGTGCGACTGAACTTTTTAGATATTAATATAAAAGAAACTCAAATTTTTTTTGTCAGCAGTAGCTTATATAAAATGTGCTAGGAAGGGCAATTATATTTATTTATATTAAGTTAAAGCATATACATTTTGTTGGCGTTTGCCTATGTATAGTCTGCAAGGAAAGTATAAGGTGAAATCAGTTTTTTTTTTTTATACTATTAAGCTAAAGAGCTTATGCGCCGTACATAGTTTAACCCAACGGGCGTAGCCAAAGCGACCGCTTTTCCAGGCTAGAAATAACTAACAGCCTGTAACACTCTAGGAGGCCTTCTGGGGAGATACCTTCCTCGCGTCATAAGTCATGAATGGTTCGACGAAACTATCCATCTTTTCCGCGGAATAAGTCCCTCCGTAAAAAGGGGGACCTTCCCATTGGGTTGACTAATTCTAGTTCTTATTTCTTTTGTGTTGAATGTAACTAGAGATGAGTTATAGAGCTTCGGGCTGATTTTAAGTGAGAGCAAATTGCGTTACTAATATTATTTGTACTAAACCTTTTTTCGGCTATAAGCACGTTTTTCTTTTGTTTAACTCTCTTTAGTAATGTATTTCACAACAAGAGGGACGAAAATTGTGGCGTTGGCATTACAAAACGCAAATCAGGATTTTCTGGCTTCCGTGTATAAAATGAAATTCATCCAGTAACATCAAATCAGGAAAGTAGCCTTCAATCAGATAACATTTTTGACCAAACAGTGAGTGAACCACTAGAAAGTTACACTACTCATGTTGATCAGCCTGAACTAGAAACTGCAATCAATTATGAACAACTATATTTAGAAAAAAAAAATTGATAAAAATATTGGTGGCTGTGTAGAGGAATCATCAATCGAAATAACAGACGACGAGCTGCTTACACTGATTAATTCTGCGCTACCGTCACAGGGAAATTTAGAAATTGTTACGTTGCAAAATGTAGTTGTAGAAAGTGAATCATGCAATACATTGCAACCAAACTATACCATTAATGTGCAGCATAACAGTAACGGTGTTCACTTTCATATGTGCGAACATAACGACGAACCGTACGTGCCAAAGACCATATCATCCAAAAGACAACAAATACGAACGAGGAGAATTGCAGGTCAAAGTTATCTAGGTTACAAAATATCTGATGGGAAGATACTTCACATAGTAGAAAAAAGCGAAAAGTTAAGGGATGAAAGCACGAATCGATCCTTCAAGTGTACTAGTATATCAAATGAAAATGAAAAGGTGTTATTTTGGTTCTTTTGGCAGGATTTAGAAACATGGCCAGAGAAAAAGCATTTATAAAAGGAGCAGTTTGCACGAGGAAAATATTAAACGAAGGAATGACAAAGATCTCGAAGTAAAGCGTCTCAAATTAATAGTACATGCTGTTATAATATTAGAGTTTGTCGTACATTTCTTTTAAACACACTATGCTTGGGTGAAGATACATTCAAGCAGTGGGTAAAAGATGAAAATATTGTGGAAGATTATCTAAACACTAACTATGATTCAACATTGATGCACAAAGTATCAGTAAATAATACTAATAATCCAGAACAAGTCGACACTGAAAGTACAAAAAGTCTACGATCGGGACAAAAGAAAACTTTAAATAAAAGACTTGTGAAAATAAAAAAACTCAAAACAGGCAAAACTTATGAAACAATTAAAACAGATTGAAAAGAGTAAACATCCATCAATTACTAAGATGAAGGAATGATTTGAACTTTTCCCAAAAGTGCCTAGCCTACTGCCGATCGTCATAAAGCAAAATTTACGTCGAATCTTCATTCCGGTCATTCATTTGCACATGTAGGAAGTATATCGTCATTGGTCCACAGAAAACAATGTTTTGCCTCCAGGTAAAAAATTATTTAACGATATACTCAAAGGAAATAACATTGCAATATATAAGCTACGAAAGGGCCAATGCGACACTTGTTCACACAATATTTAAGGAGGAGTATGAAGCTCACGGTCAAAAGAAGAAAGCAGCCCGTGATGCAAAAAGGGCAGTAAAAGATAGTGCAAGTGAAAGGAAATTGGTAGTTATAATGTATTTGCAAAGTGTTCTGCTTTGTCCAAAGAAGTAAGATTCTTCTCTATATTATAAGCAAAAACTTAAAGCTCATAACTTCACTATTTACCAGCTTAATGATAAAGAAGAGTACTTATACGTGTGGCATTAAGCAAATGGTGGAGTAACAGCTAACGAATTTACATCATGTATCATTGATTACTTATTAAATGTAAATGACAGTTATAGGGAAGTGGTGTTGATTTCTGATGGAATTAATTACCAGAGTAGAAACAAGGTGTTGGTAAGCGCTCTGAGTGATATTTCAATAAAGAAATCCATTAAAATTCAGCAACTCTTTCTAGAGAAAGGGCATGTCATGATGGAGGCTGACAATGTACACTCCTTGTTAGAACACCTTTTCAAGCCATCAATTTACTATCCTTCGGATTATATTTAAAGAATGTGAGTCGCACGACCATCACAGCCGTTTAACATTAAGGTCGTCCAGTACGACTTCTTTACTAATTATGAAAGCTCCTATCTTCACTAAGGCCTGGGAAAAAGACATTCGTCAACTGCAATATGAAACCATAGGGGAAATGAAGTATCGTCTTTATTTCCAAGGAGATTGGTTACCTCTATCCCACAGGAGAAAAATACTTCATTCTATCCCTAAAATATTATACTCTGCACCTCTTCCGATCAATGAAACAAAATTTCTTCATCTATAGGAACTTAAGCGATTTATTGAAAACGTCTACCATTCATTCTATGACGGACTGACTTATAAACCAGATAAAAGGAAAAAAGACTGAATTATATGCTAATTAACTTTCAAGGAAGTTTTTCATAAGAAAAACCTTACTTCGTTTGTTCTCATATTATTATAAGTGTTACTGACTGTTGAATTTTGACGTTTTACATATCCGCAGAATTTATGTTTAGAATTTGAAGTTTTTTTCTGTATTTGATTTTGAAATGTAAAACTTATTTTTATCGAGAATAAATAAAATAAATTCAATTAATAGAACAATTAATGTTGTATGAAAAAGTAGGGTAATACATCCTATGTAAACTTTAACAGCAACAAAAATATATCCTATGTGCCATTAAAACATTAATCTTATCAATAAAGGAAATACATTTTTTTTATTACTTAGATAAGTATTTTATTGTGATTCCCTTCAAGTACTGTTATGAAATCAAAATAGGACCCCATTGATATACGCCTATGAAAATAAACAGTTTTTTGCCTCTCCTGTAAAATTAGTATTTTTGCATATAGGAGTTCTTGGAGCTCCAACGATGAAATATTAAAATTGTAGTTTGTATTTCCCCAGGAATGGGCCTTAAAACTATACCGGGAATAAAACTGTGTAATATGAATAAGAAAGTCCTTTTCTCTCTTATTCCCTGGGGGCACATGCACCGGAGCACTAGTAACATCCAGTGCTCATCAGTATGAACTGAGTTCTTCAGAAAATATTTTAAAATTCAAAATAAGTTGATGTACATACTACATACATATATCCACATCAATTCCGGTTATTTTAATTATTCAAACACTATTTGTTATAGCTATTACCCTTGTGTATAGAACTATCTGTATGGAACTATCTAATGTCGATGGCTCCACTTTTAATATTTTGAACAGTTTTGCTCACACTCAGTCGCTAAAAGTTCTGCAAGCGAAGTAAAGACAAGGGGTAAAAGGGATAAGCGGTAAGAGTATACAAAATAATAATCACTGACATGTAGAATCCCTGCAAACAATTGGACGAAATTCCGCCGTAGCGAAATGAATTCGAAATAGAGGAAACGCTCGTAGCTCGAAATATCTTCGAGTTTTTTTTTATCTTAAACCCTAATTTCCGAGAAATCGAAGTAGATGAACCGCTTGTAGCTCGAAATCTCTTCGCTTTTTTTTACCATAAACGACGTTTTCAAGCATGTCGAAATTTCCGAGAATTCGATATAGATGCATCGCTTATAGAAGTTACGATACGGTTCATGTCAATTTCCGAGGAAGTCGTTAAAGCAAACATTTTCTAGTCATGAAATTTTTCTTCGCAGGCATTCTAAGTTTAGATTTTATTGAGTGAACTGCAAAGTGAAGTTATACTACAGTGAGTATTTATTATATCGTATTTCCTTAGTATTTGCAAAACGCCTCGCAAGAGAGGTCGATACCAGATCGTAAACGAACTGCCAACACATACAAGAACTTCGAAAGAAAGTCGAGCTAGCGAACCACTGTCGGGTCGCCAATATGATTCGATATCGTGATCCGTTTTTTCTCTCTCGCAATTCGCAAGCATGGCGCAAGTGAATTCGATTTCGGAGCTTAACTTCACTTATTCGAATTGATTTATTTCGAATTCGATTAGATTTTGAACCGCAATGTTTGCAGGGATATGGACTGATATGGACTGAATACATTCATATAAAAACACAACGCAGAAAGTGGGCTCACTTCTACTGCTAACTCTATCGGTCTAAGCCCAAAGTACCAAGTGAGGGAGAACTGTAAACAACAAATAAATAAGTGGGTTCGTCGAAATATATGTTTTTAAATTAATTATTTAAGTACTTTTCCAGCGGACGGGAATCGAACATACACTTGTTAGAATCGGTCAAAGATAACAATAGAAGAATTTTTAAGAACTGTTATTTTTAACGAGTCTAAATCAAATCATAAATTCAAGAAGAAAAGAACAACCGCCTCGTCCGGGGTTTGAAACCGGGACCGTCCGTTTGCCGGGCGACGGCTCTTATCAGTGAGAGCTAACGAAAAAGATAATTTTCCTTTTTGCATTTCATAATTTGTATTTAGCCTACTAAGCCACATTTTGCTTCCAGCTGGCATTAACCAGTAACAATAAAAGCGCACAAGTAAATTTTGTAAATTCAATTTTATTTTATTTTTCCCGGACGGGAATCGAACCCACACTTGTTAGAATTGGTCAAGATAGAGAATTGAAGAATTTTTAAGAACTTTTATTTTTAACGATTCTAAATGCGGAAGCTCCCGGTTTCAAACCCCGGACGAGGCGGTTGTTTTTTCTTTTTGTATTTATTATTTAATTTAGAATCGTTAAAAATAAAAGTTCTTAAAAATTCTTCTATTCTCTATCTCAATTTTTTTAATTTCAATTTTATTTAAAATTGAATTTACAATTTATTTGTGCGCTTTCATCGTTACTGGTTAATGCCAGCTGAAAGCAAAACGTGGCTTAGTAGACTAGTTACAAAATATGAAATGCAAAAGGGAAAATCATCTGTCTGTTAGCTCAGTCGTAAGAGCAGTCGCCCGGCAAGCGGAAGGTCCCAGTTTCAAACCACGGACGAGGCGGTTGTTTTTTCCTCTTGTATTTAGGATTTGATTTAGAATCGTTAAAAATAAAAGTTCTTAACAATTAATTATTGAAGGTTATTACTAATAAAAACTGTTTTACCAATGACAGTATATTCATTAGATCGCAGAAGAAATTCCAAAAGTTTTATTAAAATCACTTTTTCAATGTTGGCACCGACGTAACAACACTTTGTGAAATAGGCAATTGTACCTACGTGAAATAGAAAGTTAAGCAGTCCATAGTTGTGTTCTTTTGTGTCCGCAGAACAGGCAGAACAAAAGATACACAAAAGAACGCCTCATACATTTTCATAGAAGATTTATAAATGAAGCGAACAATACAAATAGTTCGCTTCAATGGACAGTACAATTATATATATATATAATATATAATATTAATGCAAATTATAGTCTAGAAATTCGAAAAAATCGATTTTTTTTGTTTTCATATTTTCAAAGTTTAACTATTCAAGAATATGCCTACAAGAGAATTTTTCAAATTTGTATCTTTATATTTAGTGTTCACTTGCATCCAGCTGCTAATAGTTGAATTCTAACTTCCAAACCACGTGGACGTATGAACTTTAAGGGGTAACGCCTCTGTAACGGCTAAAAAAAAATGTTTTTTCACGAATTTTTTTCTCGCAAAATTAAAGGTGTTTGAAAAAAATCTTTTAAGGGTATTATCGGGCATACATTGAACTTTATTGATAAATTTTTGACAGCGAAAAAAAAAACAAAATGGCGGCTCCACAGCCATCTTCCCGGGACATGTTTCGGAGCAAGTTTGACGCGCTTGGTGGCGACCTCCATTTTCAAAGGAAAAAAAAACTTTTCTCGCACGGGTCTTTTTTTTCTTATTCTAGAGGGTTTAAACTATTTTTTAAGCCAATAAAACAAAACGATTTTTCAAAAAATTTACAGTGGTGTTACACCTTAAACGCGTTTTTCTCGAAACTGCCTTTTTCAAGACGATGCCCACGATTTCTGAAGTTCTACTGGACCGATTTACTTGAAATTTTTTTGAGAGTCTTCTTTATAGACTTGTCTATGTCCGGAACTAGCCGCATCCCAAAATTTCAATTTTTACTATTTTTAAAAAATTCGAAAAAGTCAAAAAAGTGGTATAAAAGTTGTTTTTTTAGGCAGCGGCCATTTTGTGAAACACATTTTTTTCAACATTTCCCTAGTTCCGGACATAGCGACATTACTCTAGACTAATAATCTTTTTTATTTATTTTTTTTCAGATTGCTAGGCGGGTTAGAATCGTGAGCGTGATCACGTGCCAATTTTTTGAGGCCTCCACTTATCAGCTGCAAATTTTTTGAATTTTTAACTTTTTTAATTTTTTAATTTTTTTCTGTATTCTTGCAATGTTAATAAATAACTCATAAAAAAATGGATAGAAAAATATTGATTGCCTTTTTTTTACGGCACTTCAAAAATCACCTAAAAATCGGGCCTCTAGACTAGAATACCCCCTTAACTAATTATTTGAGATCCTTATAGCGAAATTAGTTAACGTCAATGTTATTTTCTCAAAAGGCAACTGTAAATAAACTACATATATACAAAAATCAACCCGTAAAAACAAAGGTTTTCACTATAAATCCTTCAGTGGGCTGTATGCGAGGATGTGTGTGTGTGTGTGTGTGTGTGTGTGTGTGTGTGTGTGTGTGTGTGTGTGTGTGTGTGTGTGTGTGTGTGTGTGTGTGTGTGTGTGTGTGTGTGTGTGTGTGTGTGTGTGTGTGTGTGTGTGTGTGTGTGTGTGTGTGTGTGTGTGTGTGTGTGTGTGTGTGTGTGTGTGTGTGTGTGTGTGTGTGTGTGTGTGTGTGTGTGTGTGTGTGTGTGTGTGTGTGTGTGTGTGTGTGTGACAGCCTGCAATGTAATCGACGACAAATCGATGTGGAAAATTTCAGCTTGATTGGATACCGGGAAGCGGGTCAATTTTGACTTTCTAATGTCGATTTCGATGGGACTTCAGTGCAACACCAGCAGTGCAATACTGAAAATGTTCGAAGGGACAATTTTTATAGCAGAAGTGCAACACGAGGTTTGCACTGACTTCCCCTACTTGGCGCTGGATATTTTGTCGATGTTACAAATACATATTCAAGTTGAATTGTCATCTGCGCTGTCAAAGTGTACTGTCGCGAAATGTACTGTTGTGAAATTTTGGAGTTAAACGAATTAAAAATATTTATTTGGGTAATTGGCATAAAGTTAAGAAGAAATTTGTTTCTATATATTAATAAAGAACATTTATTACGTTTGACAGTTCCGTGTATTGAATACGTGTGTCCACAAATACAAGGAATATAACAGAAATATGCAGAAAAAATGCAACACTGAAATGTCCAATCGAAATCGATTTAAGTTTGCGGACACGGCGGTCAAGTTATAAAGGATATAAAAAGTGTGGATTAATAGCAAATTAAAATGTGGAATACAAATCTAATAATCTTCCTTTGTATTTCATATAGGAATAGTATATAACTTCAAAGATTCAAAACTAATATCACTGGGAAACTTCCAGTGAAAGTTCATACACTTAACCCCACTTTTCCTAATAACATTGAAAAATGGTATTACATGTAAGAATCCATTTCCTTTACTTAACCCTTTGCACTCAGTTGTCGCCGCAGTGGCGACAATGTAAGGTAAACATACAGCTCCGTTGTCGCCGCAGTGGCGACATCTAAAAGAAACATTGTTTTTTTTTTATTTAAATATAAATATTTTTTCACCATTTTTAGTGGGTGGGTTTGTACCGATGTCGCCAATCTTTTAATGGTATTGGTTTTTACATTCATTCATATAAATATATATATATATATAATTCATAATTAATAAATCATTCGAAAAGAATAGAAAGTGTTTTTTTATATAAAATTAAGAAACAGCATAAATAAACAATATACATAAAACAAACTGTAAACTGTACACTGTAAACTGTAAACAATACACATAAAATTTTAGATCTAATGTACAGATTCTTAGCAGCAGTAGAAATTTCATGTAAAAATAAAAATGTATTCAACATCTAAGTATGCATAGGAGTATATATATAGAAGTGTCATCAGAAAAATAAATTAGTAGTATTCAGAATTTCATGTAAATAAGTCTACAAAAAATAAAGTATACTGCAGTCCAAAAATTATATCCATATAAAAAAATATAATAAAAAAATAAAAGTTTTGCTATAATAATAAAAAAAAAAATCTTTTTATTATTATTATTCATTTCTTGTTTAGACAATTTTATTCATAAAAAAAACTAAACAATTATCTTTCTTTTCTCATATGCACGAGAAAAAGTGGTGTATCAATAAGCTGATACACATATTGTTGAATTGATGTTTGAAGAGGAGTAAAAAGGTTTTCGCTGTACAACTACAATTCGCGTCTCCAACATCCATAGTGGGTACTCAAAATCCACATAAAAAGATGTTCGAGTTTGTACTAGATTTAGATTTTCCGAAAACTAAAATAACTGCTCACCCCTCTGCAGGGAGCGTAGTATACTTTCTGAACTTTTTCTAAAACCGTTATAATTTTTTGTTTTCACTTCTCTTTCGATCTCCTACCCAGTTTTTTTAGTAGGTATGTTACTTTTTTTTTAAATTAGGTACTAGATGTTTGTACGTTAAAACACCTCTAACTCGGTAGGGTTAAGTCCGATTGGAATATCAATTCCACTCAATTCCATCTCAATTATGTACGTACCAGCTACAATTCGTAGACATTTTTTTTACAGGGGGTATTTTAAAGGTGCTAAACTGGGAGGTTGGTACCCCCAAGGGGGGGGGGGGGTACGTCCGATTTGGCATATCGCATATCAAATGCAAGGTCTGACTGAGTACTATCGAGTGGGCTTATTTTTTGTCCGATTAAAAAAACTGCATCGAGATGTTTTTCCGCCGAAGAACGCATTTTCATTCAGCTGGGTCCCCTTCCCCCCAGTTCCTACATTTCGAATATATTTCATAAGTTCTTTGTTTTAACGGCATTAATGACTACTGTGACCATTTTTTTCATGGAAAGCATTTTCCCGGCGCATCAATTCTTCACAATAACGAATGGAAAACAACTCAACATTTTCACTCAAAAAACGATTATCTCAAAAACTATTTATCACATGCAAAAGCTAAGTATATACACACGTTGAGCCCAGTAAATTTTCCAGGAAAAACTTGAGGCCATCCCTACATCTTTGATTTTATATTGGATCGAGGCATTGCTGTCTGCCTCGAATATGCATAAAATTTATAAAGAGAAAATTTCCAGCAAATTTTTCACTCAAAAAAATAATCAAAAGGAATTTTGGAAATCGGAGTATATTTAGGTGAATTATGGGGTGGAGATGGATTTATACACATTTAATTTGAAAAATGTTTTTCAACGAAGTTTACTGAATCGGTAAAGAAAGTACACCACCCGATAGTACTCACCGAGACCTTTTATTTGATATGCAACATGCTGTATAAGAAGTACCCTCCCAACCTTAAGAACCCCCGGGAAGAAACGTTTCATCCATAATTGTAGCTACTAAATAGCTGAGGCCAATAGTGAAACCCGTTCCTTAATCGGACTAGTATTATAATGGTAAAAAAATCAAAAAGTGTAGTACTAAAAAGGAAAGGTATGACGATGGATAGAGGAGTGCGAATATAGTTTTTTTAGGCCCCGAAAAAATTCCAGATGTTTACTGGGTGCGGAGGGAGGGGGACTATATTTTGATCTAATACAATATGAGTACTCTAGGTCATTTTCAAATATGATTTTTATTTATTTTTTATGCAGTTTAAGTACCCACATTCCTATGCGGCGAGGTGAAATGGCTTAGTTAAAGCGCCCAGAGTAAAAATGGCCGTAATTTCCTCCCCTCCCACCGATCGGAGCACGTAGTACATAATCGACGCAGAATGTAAAAGTGAGAGAACTGTTTTCAGAAAAATTCCGCTTTTTTTTTGAAGACATCAGAGCAGAATTGATCATTTTTACTACGGTATGAAAATGGAAAGAGCGAGATATGATGAGAAACGGGGAACGGTACATAGATACATAGATACATAGATACATAGATACATAGTGCTGGAGAGCTGATTAGAATATTTTGGTTTGGTCTGAATGCAAAGGGCGAGGTATGTACAGAAATTAATTTATATGGGAAGAGTTCTTTTTACGGTGTGAAGAAAGAGAAATGTATATGGGGGGTTCCATATATACATACTGCAGTAACAATAAATTAAATAATAATGTTTTTTTTAACATCAGTTTTGGCTGAATGCAAAGGAGATATGTATAGATATTAATTTATATGGGAAGTTCTTTTTATGAGCGATATGGATAGAAATTTATATGGGGAGTTGGAAGAAACTGGCGACGGGGTGAGGTATATATGTATATACACACTGCCGTTTCAATAAATTAATTAATTTTTTTTTTTTTTTTGGAAAAAAATCGTAATAATTGAAAAAAAATCGGAAAAATTGGGGACAAAGTCCGGAAAAAAAATCGCAATAAGTTAACAAAATTCGGAAAAATTGGGGAAAAGTCGAAAACATTAGCAAAAAAAATGCGTAAAAAATGAAATAAAACAGAAAAAAATCGCAACAATGAAAGAAAACATCCGGACAAATTGGAGAAAATTCTGAAAAATTAGAACAAATTCGGAAAAATTGGAAAAACATTAAGAAAAATTGAAAAAAATCATAATAATTGAAAAAAAATCGGAGCAATTGCGAAAAAAACCGGAACAATTGGGGAAAAAATCGTAGTAATTGAAAAAAATTCGGAAAAATTGCACAAAATTCGGAAAGATTGGGGAAAAAATTAAAAAACTGGACAAGAATCGGAAAAATCGAAAAAATTGAGAAAAAATCGTAATAATTGAAAAAAATTCGGAACAATTGGAAAAAATTCGGAAGAATTGGAAAATTATTCGGAAAATTTGGAAAAAAAATCGGAAATCGTAATAATTGAAAAGAAAGCGGAAAATAGAGAAAAAAACAATCGACCACACACACAAACACAACTTATTGCAATTCTTGTGAATTCCTTTGCAATTTTTACTACAAATTGTAGTATTTAAAAAAATAGCAGAAATAGCGAAAAAAAAACTCGACTACACACACACACACTTTTTGGGCAATTCTTGCGAATTTCTTTGCTCATTTTACGAAAAAATTTAGCATTTAAGAAAACTCGCAGAAGTAGCGAAAAACACTCGACCACACACACACACACACACATTTGCGTATTTCTTGCGAATCTCTTTGAAATTATTACGAAAAATGTAGCATTTAAAAAAAATCGGAGAAATAGCGAAAAACACACTCGACGACACAGACACACACACACAAATTTCGTCAATTATTGCGAATTTCTTTGCCAATTTTACGAAAAATTATAACATTTTAAGAAAAATCGCAGAAATAGCGAAAAAGCATTCGACATCACACACACACAAATTTTGTAATTCTTGAAAATATCTTTCCAATTTTTAAGATTATTTTCCGAACTTTTAGCAATCTAATCGACTTTTTTCCAATCTCGAACTTTTTGCAATCTTAACGATTTCTTTGCAATTTTCACGACTTATGTTTCCAAGTTTTTACAATCTCAACGATTTTTTTACAATATTCACGAGTTTTTTACAACCTTAACGATTTATTTTTTGAACTTTTTGCAACCTTAACGATTTTGTTAAAATTTTAAGGATTTCATTTTCGAACTTTTACAATCTTGACGATTTTTTTACAATCTTAACGATTTATTTTTCGAACTGTTTGCAATCTTTTTGATTATTTTGCAACCCTTACGATTTTTTTGGGAACGTTTTTGCAATCTTAACGCTTTTTTACAACATTAACGATATTTTTGAAATTTTTACGATTTATTTTTCAATATTAAATGTTTTTTTTTCAATCTTAATGATTTGTTTTTCGAACTTTTTGCAACCTTAACATTTTTTGCAATTTTCCCGTCATTTTTTTTGTTGCAATTTTCCCGAATTTTTTTGCAATTTTCCCGACAATTTTTTCTAATTTTTAAGACATTTCTTTGCAATTTTTCCATTTTTTATTTTTTTCAATTTTTTCTATAACAGAGGAAGAATAATTTGTGAGGGAAGAAATTGTCAACGGGGGAGTTATCTTGCAAAAAACATTGCGGTATGCCACTTGCATCGACCCAACCAAATCTTCTTGTTTTAGCTATTATTATTGTATCATATTCGTATTAGATGACAAAATTTAGATGCAATTTGTCTCCTTCGTCCTGCAGACGAGGCGGGCGTAGATGTTACTGCCTAGGTAAACCTATCTATTTATATATATTTCATCTGCATAAATCTATCGCTTTAACTGTTAATCATGATAACTATTTTGCATTGTTAATTCCTACTGTAATTTTGTATAGAGTCATATCAGCCTTGAAATACGAAACAAAAGAACATCGAAATAAATGTCATAAAAAGAAAATTAATTATTAAAAAGTATTAAATGTCTTAAAGTGAGGCACGTGCATTTTTTATTAAAAAGTCGCTATTCTTTAGATCTGGTCTTCCGGCTGCATGGAAGTAAACATGTAATTTATTTGTCTTTCAAGTGCATAAATTTTAAAGACAGAAATGCAGACTAAGCATTCCCTTATCTATTTTTTTTATTTCAAAAAGGGGTCTCGTCTCGGTGTTGGAAACGTGTGGCCTGGCGAAGGAGTCAAACACCGAGTAGGGAGTGTATCTTTAAATCCAGTTCGGTGCGGTCGAGTTTGTAATAAGTAGAAATCGTTGTCTTAACAAATAACATTTAATTAATTAATATACAAGTTTAACAGAATAAATAAATTTATTAATGGTTTTACAAAAGTTTCTTTTTAATTGTAACCTAAAAGTGCACTCCACAACAAAATAAATGGTGGCAGCGGTGGGATCTATGTGATGCTGGATAGCTTCATTTTATAATCAATCGTGCGTAATCGTGCTTTAATATATTGCTGTCTTTCTTAACAACATTCCCGCACCAGATATTCAATTTTCCTTCAACTGCTGAACAGATGTGAGGCATTAAAAACCAAGATAAATACCTACATATTGCAATTCAATTGGTTACAATCACCTTTACCTACATATTGCGATTCAATTGTTTTCAATTACCTTAACCTACATATTGCGATTCAATTAGTTATAATTACTTTTATCTACATATTGCAGTTCAATCGGTTACAATCATCTTTACTGACGAAATCATCCTTACTGCTAAATCGAACAACCATAAATATCTTTCACCTTCAATCATTTAATCATGGTGTTAAGGACGCTGACGCTGTAAGTAATCGTCACACTGATCGAGATATTGTGGATAATTAGCGAAATAAATCTTACTCTCAATGTAACTATACAGGGTGTTTGCCACTAGGAGGTCTATAGAGCGGGAGGTGATAGTACTCACCTAGACGAACCAAAAATTGTATAGCAGGGGGGGCGGTCCATATCAACCGTTTAGGAGTTACAGGGTGATTAATAAAACAAACCTAGTTTTTTCACAAAACACCCTGTACATTAAAAACTACAGGGCGTACGGTCACAGTTAAAAGCTCATTGTATGCAGAACTTCATGGCCTTTCCAACGACTGCTCAATCAGCACCACATACCTATCCCATCAAGAATTATGATTGTCTAAACTAAAAATTTCGTATTATCTTACCTTTTTTTTAATTTAACTTATTATTTTTGAAAATAGGTCGTTAACATAATTATTTTTTTTAAAAACTGTAAACTGTAGACTCAACTCTTTAATTTGACCCATTACACCCTGTGTGTTAACTGTAGCCGTTAAGCAGTTATTAACTCATAACCTATTCCGGTCACACCAAAATTAGACGATATCTTTTAAAATGGCGTGCTAAGGGAACAAATTATTGTTGAGAATAGGTTTGAAAATAGGTTTGTGAATAAGCTTAGAGCTAATAACTTTTAAAGGGCATTGGGTGTAATAGGTCAACTTAAAGAGGAGAGTCTACAGTTTACAGTTTTTATAAAGAAAAATTATGTTAGCGACCTATTTTCAAAATTAATAGAGAGGTTAAATTAAAAAAAAAAGGTAAGAAAATCCGAAATTTTTAGTTTAGATAATCATAATTCTTGATGGGAGAGGTGCGTGGTGAAAGGCCATGAAGTTTTGCATATAACGAGCTTTTAACTGTGACCATACGCCCTGTAGTTTTTAATATACAGGGTGTTTTGTGAAAAAACTAGCTTTTTTTATTAATCACCCTGTAACTCCTAAACGGTTGATATGGACCCCCTCCCCCTGCCATACAATTTTTGGTTCGTCTAGGTGAGTAATTTCACCTCCCGCTCTATTGACCTCCTAGTAGGAAACACCCTGTATACAGGGTGCCCTCGACTTATACGACTATATTTTGCCAAATGATTCCTCTCGTTCAGACAAGTAAAAAATTGTACGTCAGTAGTAAAATGTCATCCTACCGAGTTGCTGGGTGATTAGTAAAATATGCTCTTTTCCCATTAAAGACCTTATTTCTTAAAAAAGTACAGGGTATACGGTCTATCTTAAGACGGCATTGTACGCAGAACCTAGTTCTCTCCTATGAATGTTAAACCACACCCGTAGCCCTAACCACTCCAAAGTTATGACACTAAAGTTTTTAAATTTTTATTTTTTTAAAAGTACATACAGTTTTGTTACAAAATTTCCAAAGCCCAGAGTCAAAGGCAAAATATCACCCTACCGAGTTACAGGGTGATTAGTAAAATTGCTCTTTTTTCATTAAACACCCCATATCTTGAAAAGTACAGGGTATATGGTCTATTTTAAGACAGCATTGTATGCAGAGCCTTAAGGTCTTTCCTATTAATGTTAAACCAGCCCTCCCCCTCCAGAGTTATGACGCTTCAAGTTCAAAATTTCGGTTTCTATTTTTTTTTAATTTTTCCGTTTTTTTAAATAGCTTCTAATATACATTTTTGTTATAAGATTTCGGAAGCCCAGAATGTCCTCTTTATTTTAATCTATTACAATTAAGTTCTATCTGTGACGGTTAAGGAGTTATTAGCTCTTAACTTATTCAGCTCATACCGAAATTAGATAATATTTTTTTTAAATTACGTGTTTTCAGTTACTAAGGGAACAAATATCTGTAACCAGATTAGATTAAAAGCTAATAATTCCTTAACGGTCCCAGATAGAACATAAGTGTAATAGGTTAAATTAAAGAGGAGACTTTGAGCTTTCGAAATTTTAGAACAACAATGTATGTTAGTGGAGGTATTTTTAAAAAAGTGCAATGCCATCTATAAATAGACGGTATACCCTTTACTTTTCAAGATATAGGGTGTTAATGAAAAGGTAGCATATTTTACTAATCACCCTGTAACTCGGTAGGGGGACATTATGCCCCCCCCCCCCTTATCATACTATTTTTTGAGGAATCATTTGGTAAAATATAATCACATTAGTCTAGTCTGGGACTCCTTGTATAGTTAAATTGAGAGAAAAATTTATTTCACTAAGATATACAGGCTGTCCCAGACTAATATGACTGCATTTGCAAATGATTCCTCCTACCGATTAGTAAAATATGCTCTTTTTTCATTAACCACCCTATATCTTGAAAAGTACAGGGTATATATTTTAAGACGACATTCTACGCAGAACCATAAGTTGTTTTCCTATGAATGTAGCTGTAAGCTGCTCGCTATTGAAGCATCCACCAGCGTGGATTGTGATGACGGTCTTCTGGTATTTTCTGTTGTGGTACGGATTGAAGAATGTCTAATTCTAAACGAGCACTTTCTTCATATAAAAACTTTATTTACTATTTTACTTCTAGCTTACTCACTATACTACTTGACAAATTTTACTGAAGTTAGTGAATTTACTTAATCGCGTCCGCACCTGACGAGTGGAGAAACACATCTGGTCTTGTGGGTCTGTTTCGATGCTCACTTTCCCTTTTTCTTCCAGTCATGTCATCGTGCAGGGTTGAAACGCATTCGTGGTTTCATGTATTTAATGTTGTATAAAGATCACTACAGTGGCCCTTCCCTCTCCAAAGTTATGATGCTTCAATTTCAAAATTTGGGTTTTTAAATTTTTTTATTTTTACGTTATTTTTTTAAAAATACCCAGGCTAGCATACATTTTGTTACAAAATGTCGAAAGCCCAGAGTCTCCTCTTTAATTTAACCTATTACACTTATGTCCTTTCTATGACGGTTAAGGAGTTATTAGCTTTTAACCTATTCAGAAAAAATCATTTGACTACGATATATACACACATATATGTATATATAATGTATATCTCGTAGTCAAATGATTTTCTTCTTCTCTCAATTTGAATATTTTTGGGTTCTCCCTCTTTTCCTCTTAAAAAAAAAAATAAAATAAAATTTTGTTACACTACATACAAATTACTTTTTGTGTATACGGTGAAATGTGTATTGAGCAAACAAATTAGTTCAGTCAAATGAAAAAAACCAACTAAAAGTGTAATTGCGCGATAAGTTTATAAATGATTGGATATCGCTTGTCTGCATCTGGGCGCTGTAAAACCATTTTGTTAAAATGTACAGCGACGACGATAATCGCTAACACTTCTCTGATTAAATACCAACTAATCCTGATTTGATGTGTTACCTATACATATCCCTTCGTTTTTTTATTATTGTTTTTTTTTTATTTGTACCTGAATTATTGCAAGAACGTATTCCCTGTTCGAGAATCATTTGAGTTGGGAGAAATGTGTTATAAGAAATAATTATATTTCCATTATTTCAATACGCTTCTAAAATTTGTTTAAAATATATTGCCAAAACATTAAATATATGAGAAACACTGTTGGAGCTACAATTTCGTTTATTTTGTATACACCTATTATAGG
Organism: Dioctria linearis; assembly: GCA_963930735.1. NCBI lineage: Eukaryota > Metazoa > Arthropoda > Insecta > Diptera > Asilidae > Dioctria > Dioctria linearis. The sequence goes on from OZ005744.1 coordinate 51,068,163, forward strand.
TATGTTTATTTACCGAATCTCCAGAAACATTTGGAAAATGTACTATTCATAATTCATTTGAGATTTTATTTCGTGAATGATTAATTGACACCCCCAATGAAATATCCCAAATAGCCATGCCTGAGTCTAGATTTAACGTAGCAAATGCTATAAAACTAACAGATGAATTCGATGGAGATCCCAAATTCTTAACACGAAATACAAAAATCCCTTATTGAATTATTCCGAAAGCGTTGTTGAAATTTCTGGAGAGGTGGAAGTAAAGTATGATAAAACACGGAAGTGTATAAGCTGCAATACGTACAAAATAAAATATAAATAAATCAACGCCTACATTTGTCACCGGATCTCAACCATTTGAATATCGAGGAAAGGATGTCCATTTTAGAACTGTGTCCTAAATACAATGTCATATTTCATCTTGAGGGAGATAAATTCACCTCTACTTCCACTATAACCCACTCCATACCCATTCAGCCAAATCAACCGCCTTTTAACAAGCGACCTTACCGACTACCGCAAATGCATAAGTCCGAAATAAAGAATCAGATAGACCAAATTCTAACAGATGGTGTAGTACGTCCTAGTTCCACTTTTAGTAGTGCCCAAGAAACCGGACGCACAAGGTAATAAACAATGGCGAGTGGTGGTAGATTTCCACATCCCCTATTTAATATCGAAGACATTTTAAATCAGCTGGGGAATTCCAAATATTTTTCTTCCTTGGATTTGGCAAATGGATTCTACCAAATCGAAGTGACAGAGGAAGACAAGGCCAAGACTGCCTTTTCGAGTTCAATAGAATGCCTTTTGGACTACGAAACGCCCCTCCCATTTTCCAAAAATGGCTTACAAGGGATCCGCTGCTTCGTTTATTTAGATGATATAGTGGTATACAGGCGTGATCACAATCATAAGCTAAGGGACGTTTTCCAATGCTTGAAATCTCATAATTTAAAACTTCACAAAACAATACACATAAAATTTTAGATCTAATGTACAGATTCTTAGCAGCAGTAGAAATTTCATGTAAAAATAAAAATGTATTCAACATCTAAGTATGCATAGGAGTATATATATAGAAGTGTCATCAGAAAAATAAATTAGTAGTATTCAGAATTTCATGTAAATAAGTCTACAAAAAATAAAGTATACTGCAGTCCAAAAATTATATCCATATAAAAAAATATAATAAAAAAATAAAAGTTTTGCTATAATAATAAAAAAAAAATCTTTTTATTATTATTATTCATTTCTTGTTTAGACAATTTTATTCATAAAAAAAACTAAACAATTATCTTTCTTTTCTCATATGCACGAGAAAAAGTGGTGTATCAATAAGCTGATACACATATTGTTGAATTGATGTTTGAAGAGGAGTAAAAAGGTTTTCGCTGTACAACTACAATTCGCGTCTCCAACATCCATAGTGGGTACTCAAAATCCACATAAAAAGATGTTCGAGTTTGTACTAGATTTAGATTTTCCGAAAACTAAAATAACTGCTCACCCCTCTGCAGGGAGCGTAGTATACTTTCTGAACTTTTTCTAAAACCGTTATAATTTTTTGTTTTCACTTCTCTTTCGATCTCCTACCCAGTTTTTTAGTAGGTATGTTACTTTTTTTTTAAATTAGGTACTAGATGTTTGTACGTTAAAACACCTCTAACTCGGTAGGGTTAAGTCCGATTGGAATATCAATTCCACTCAATTCCATCTCAATTATGTACGTACCAGCTACAATTCGTAGACATTTTTTTTTACAGGGGGTATTTTAAAGGTGCTAAACTGGCGAGGGGGGTACCCCCAAGGGGGGGGGGGTACGTCCGATTTGGCATATCGCATATCAAATGCAAGGTCTGACTGAGTACTATCGAGTGGGCTTATTTTTTGTCCGATTAAAAAAACTGCATCGAGATGTTTTTCCGCCGAAGAACGCATTTTCATTCAGCTGGGTCCCCTTCCCCCCAGTTCCTACATTTCGAATATATTTCATAAGTTCTTTGTTTTAACGGCATTAATGACTACTGTGACCATTTTTTTCATGGAAAGCATTTTCCCCGGCGCATCAATTCTTCACAATAACGAATGGAAAACAACTCAACATTTTCACTCAAAAAACGATTATCTCAAAAACTATTTATCACATGCAAAAGCTAAGTATATACACACGTTGAGCCCAGTAAATTTTCCAGGAAAAACTTGAGGCCATCCCTACATCTTTGATTTTATATTGGATCGAGGCATTGCTGTCTGCCTCGAATATGCATAAAATTTATAAAGAGAAAATTTCCAGCAAATTTTTCACTCAAAAAAATAATCAAAAGGAATTTTGGAAATCGGAGTATATTTAGGTGAATTATGGGGTGGAGATGGATTTATACACATTTAATTTGAAAAATGTTTTTCAACGAAGTTTACTGAATCGGTAAAGAAAGTACACCACCCGATAGTACTCACCGAGACCTTTTATTTGATATGCAACATGCTGTATAAGAAGTACCCTCCCAACCTTAAGAACCCCCGGGAAGAAACGTTTCATCCATAATTGTAGCTACTAAATAGCTGAGGCCAATAGTGAAACCCGTTCCTTAATCGGACTAGTATTATAATGGTAAAAAAATCAAAAAGTGTAGTACTAAAAAGGAAAGGTATGACGATGGATAGAGGAGTGCGAATATAGTTTTTTTAGGCCCCGAAAAAATACCAGATGTTTACTGGGTGCGGAGGGAGGGGGACTATATTTTGAACTAATACAATATGAGTACTCTAGGTCATTTTCAAATATGATTTTTATTTATTTTTTATGCAGTTTAAGTACCCACATTCCTATGCGGCGAGGTGAAATGGCTTAGTTAAAGCGCCCAGAGTAAAAATGGCCGTAATTTCCTCCCCTCCCACCGATCGGAGCACGTAGTACATAATCGACGCAGAATGTAAAAGTGAGAGAACTGTTTTCAGAAAAATTCCGCTTTTTTTTGAAGACATCAGAGCAGAATTGATCATTTTTACTACGGTATGAAAATGGAAAGAGCGAGATATGATGAGAAACGGGGAACGGTACATAGATACATAGATACATAGATACATAGATACATAGTGCTGGAGAGCTGATTAGAATATTTTGGTTTGGTCTGAATGCAAAGGGCGAGGTATGTACAGAAATTAATTTATATGGGAAGAGTTCTTTTTACGGTGTGAAGAAAGAGAAATGTATATGGGGAGTTCCATATATACATACTGCAGTAACAATAAATTAAATAATAATGTTTTTTTTTAACATCAGTTTTGGCTGAATCAAAACCCTCGAGAAAACTTCCCAAGCCATGAAACAGAAATCTATGTGTGTGCGTTCGGAGTCCGTACTGTAAAATGCTCTATATTGATGCTTATGGAAAAGTGCCAAACATTGACTTTATATATGCCATAGAGCTTAAACTACTATCCATACAGGAAAATAGTCATCTAGTAATTTAAAGCTTGATTCCTTACCTTACCAAAGGCTACACTTACTATATACCTTACTTAACAAAATAATTAAATAGTTTTGATTACAAAGTAATCTTATCATTTTACGCTCAATACATCTCAGCTGCATGTGTGTATGTGCAGCCGTAGTCCGAATCTGTAGGCAGCTACATTCGTTATCATCAGCCCACGGCATTCCATGACGGCAGAGCAACATTACAATGATTACTCAGCTGAGAATTTTTGTTTGAGGAATCGTAGTCATTTGGTTAAGATAATTTTTTTTAAATAACTTGGTTAGGAAAGGTATGAAAATTTTATTACGGTTCGGAAGATAAGAAAGCAAGCTTAAGATTATCACAACACCATTTTTCTGTATGAATAGTAGTTTAGGGCGGAGGAGCTATTCAAATCAAACTTTTGTCAATTTTACATAAGAACACTGCAAATATTTTAGAATGTAAGGACTACGCTGGGCCTCGCATGTGGTAGGGAGGGAGTCTGTTTCATGGCTTGTGAAGTACTCTCGAGGGTTTTGGCTGAATGCAAAGGAGATATGTATAGATATTAATTTATATGGGAAGTTCTTTTTATGAGCGATATGGATAGAAATTTATATGGGGAGTTGGAAGAAACTGGCGACGGGGTGAGGTATATATGTATATACATACTGCCGTTTCAATAAATTAATTTTTTTTTTTTTTTTGGAAAAAAATCGTAATAATTGAAAAAAAATCGGAAAAATTGGGGACAAAGTCCGGAAAAAAAATCGCAATAAGTTAACAAAATTCGGAAAAATTGGGGAAAAGCCGAAAACATTAGCAAAAAAAATGCGTAAAAAATGAAATAAAACAGAAAAAAATCGCAACAATGAAAGAAAACATCCGGACAAATTGGAGAAAATTCTGAAAAATTAGAACAAATTCGGAAAAATTGGTAAAACATTAAGAAAAATTGAAAAAAATCATAATAATTGAAAAAAAAATCGGAGCAATTGCGAAAAAAACCGGAACAATTGGGGAAAAAATCGTAGTAATTGAAAAAAATTCGGAAAAAGTGCACAAAATTCGGAAAGATTGGGGAAAAAATTAAAAAACTGGACAAGAATCGGAAAAATCGAAAAAATTGAGAAAAAATCGTAATAATTGAAAAAAATTCGGAGCAATTGGAAAAAATTCGGAAGAATTGGAAAATTATTCGGAAAATTTGGAAAAAAAATCGGAAATCGTAATAATTGAAAAGAAAGCGGAAAATAGAGAAAAAAACAATCGACCACACACACAAACACAACTTATTGCAATTCTTGTGAATTCCTTTGCAATTTTTACTACAAATTGTAGTATTTAAAAAAATAGCAGAAATAGCGAAAAAAAAACTCGACTACACACACACACACTTTTTGGGCAATTCTTGCGAATTTCTTTGCTCATTTTACGAAAAAATTTAGCATTTAAAAAAACTCGCAGAAGTAGCGAAAAACACTCGACCACACACACACACACACACACATTTGCGTATTTCTTGCGAATCTCTTTGAAATTATTACGAAAAATGTAGCATTTAAAAAAAATCGGAGAAATAGCGAAAAACACACTCGATGACACAGACACACACACACAAATTTCGTCAATTATTGCGAATTTCTTTGCCAATTTTACGAAAAATTATAACATTTTAAGAAAAATCGCGAAATAGCGAAAAAGCATTCGACATCACACACACACAAATTTTGTAATTCTTGAAAATATCTTTCCAATTTTTAAGATTATTTTCCGAACTTTTAGCAATCTAATCGACTTTTTTCCAATCTCGAACTTTTTGCAATCTTAACGATTTCTTTGCAATTTTCACGACTTATGTTTCCAAGTTTTTACAATCTCAACGATTTTTTTACAATATTCACGAGTTTTTTACAACCTTAACGATTTATTTTTTGAACTTTTTGCAACCTTAACGATTTTGTTAAAATTTTAAGGATTTCATTTTCGAACTTTTACAATCTTGACGATTTTTTTACAATCTTAACGATTTATTTTTCGAACTGTTTGCAATCTTTTTGATTATTTTGCAACCCTTACGATTTTTTTGGGAACGTTTTTGCAATCTTAACGCTTTTTTACAACATTAACGATATTTTTGAAATTTTTACGATTTATTTTTCAATATTAAATGTTTTTTTTTCAATCTTAATGATTTGTTTTTCGAACTTTTTGCAACCTTAACATTTTTTGCAATTTTCCCGTCATTTTTTTTGTTGCAATTTTCCCGAATTTTTTTGCAATTTTCCCGACAATTTTTTCTAATTTTTAAGACATTTCTTTGCAATTTTTCCATTTTTTATTTTTTTCAATTTTTTCTATAACAGAGGAAGAATAATTTGTGAGGGAAGAAATTGTCAACGGGGGAGTTATCTTGCAAAAAACATTGCGGTATGCCACTTGCATCGACCCAACCAAATCTTCTTGTTTTAGCTATTATTATTGTATCATATTCGTATTAGATGACAAAATTTAGATGCAATTTGTCTCCTTCGTCCTGCAGACGAGGCGGGCGTAGATGTTACTGCCTAGGTAAACCTATCTATTTATATATATTTCATCTGCATAAATCTATCGCTTTAACTGTTAATCATGATAACTATTTTGCATTGTTAATTCCTACTGTAATTTTGTATAGAGTCATATCAGCCTTGAAATACGAAACAAAAGAACATCGAAATAAATGTCATAAAAAGAAAATTAATTATTAAAAAGTATTAAATGTCTTAAAGTGAGGCACGTGCATTTTTTATTAAAAAGTCGCTATTCTTTAGATCTGGTCTTCCGGCTGCATGGAAGTAAACATGTAATTTATTTGTCTTTCAAGTGCATAAATTTTAAAGACAGAAATGCAGACTAAGCATTCCCTTATCTATTTTTTTATTTCAAAAAGGGGTCTCGTCTCGGTGTTGGAAACGTGTGGCCTGGCGAAGGAGTCAAACACCGAGTAGGGAGTGTATCTTTAAATCCAGTTCGGTGCGGTCGAGTTTGTAATAAGTAGAAATCGTTGTCTTAACAAATAACATTTAATTAATTAATATACAAGTTTAACAGAATAAATAAATTTATTAATGGTTTTACAAAAGTTTCTTTTTAATTGTAACCTAAAAGTGCACTCCACAACAAAATAAATGGTGGCAGCGGTGGGATCTATGTGATGCTGGATAGCTTCATTTTATAATCAGTCGTGCGTAATCGTGCTTTAATATATTGCTGTCTTTCTTAACAACATTCCCGCACCAGATATTCAATTTTCCTTCAACTGCTGAACAGATGTGAGGCATTAAAAACCAAGATAAATACCTACATATTGCAATTCAATTGGTTACAATCACCTTTACCTACATATTGCGATTCAATTGTTTTCAATTACCTTAACCTACATATTGCGATTCAATTAGTTATAATTACTTTTATCTACATATTGCAGTTCAATCGGTTACAATCATCTTTACTGACGAAATCATCCTTACTGCTAAATCGAACAACCATAAATATCTTTCACCTTCAATCATTTAATCATGCTGTTAAGGACGCTGACGCTGTAAGTAATCGTCACACTGATCGAGATATTGTGGATAATTAGCGAAATAAATCTTACTCTCAATGTAACTATACAGGGTGTTTGCCACTAGGAGGTCTATAGAGCGGGAGGTGATAGTACTCACCTAGACGAACCAAAAATTGTATAGCAGGGGGGGCGGTCCATATCAACCGTTTAGGAGTTACAGGGTGATTAATAAAACAAACCTAGTTTTTTCACAAAACACCCTGTACATTAAAAACTACAGGGCGTACGGTCACAGTTAAAAGCTCATTGTATGCAGAACTTCATGGCCTTTCCAACGACTGCTCAATCAGCACCACATACCTATCCCATCAAGAATTATGATTGTCTAAACTAAAAATTTCGTATTTTCTTACCTTTTTTTAATTTAACTTATTATTTTTGAAAATAGGTCGTTAACATAATTGTTTTTTTTAAAAACTGTAAACTGTAGACTCAACTCTTTAATTTGACCCATTACATCCTGTGTGTTAACTGTAGCCGTTAAGCAGTTATTAACTCATAACCTATTCCGGTCACACCAAAATTAGACGATATCTTTTAAAATGGCGTGCTAAGGGAACAAATTATTGTTGAGAATAGGTTTGAAAATAGGTTTGTGAATAAGCTTAGAGCTAATAACTTTTAAAGGGCATTGGGTGTAATAGGTCAACTTAAAGAGGAGAGTCTACAGTTTACAGTTTTTATAAAGAAAAATTATGTTAGCGACCTATTTTCAAAAATAATAGAGGTTAAATTAAAAAAAAAGGTAAGAAAATCCGAAATTTTTAGTTTAGATAATCATAATTCTTGATGGGAGAGGTGCGTGGTGAAAGGCCATGAAGTTTTGCATATAACGAGCTTTTAACTGTGACCATACGCCCTGTAGTTTTTAATATACAGGGTGTTTTGTGAAAAAACTAGCTTTTTTTATTAATCACCCTGTAACTCCTAGACGGTTGATATGGACCCCCTCCCCCTGCCATACAATTTTTGGTTCGTCTAGGTGAGTACTATCACCTCCCGCTCTATTGACCTCCTAGTAGGAAACACCCTGTATACAGGGTGCCCTCGAATAATACGACTATATTTTGCCAAATGATTCCTCTCGTTCAGACAAGTAAAAAATTGTACGTCAGTAGTAAAATGTCATCCTACCGAGTTACTGGGTGATTAGTAAAATATGCTCTTTTCCCATTAAAGACCTTATTTCTTAAAAAAGTACAGGGTATACGGTCTATCTTAAGACGGCATTGTACGCAGAACCTAGTTCTCTCCTATGAATGTTAAACCACACCCGTAGCCCTAACCACTCCAAAGTTATGACACTAAAGTTTTTAAATTTTTATTTTTTTAAAAGTACATACAGTTTTGTTACAAAATTTCCAAAGCCCAGAGTCAAAGGCAAAATATCACCCTACCGAGTTACAGGGTGATTAGTAAAATTGCTCTTTTTTCATTAAACACCCCATATCTTGAAAAGTACAGGGTATATGGTCTATTTTAAGACAGCATTGTATGCAGAGCCTTAAGGTCTTTCCTATTAATGTTAAACCAGCCCTCCCCCTCCAGAGTTATGACGCTTCAAGTTCAAAATTTCGGTTTCTATTTTTTTTTAATTTTTCCGTTTTTTTAAATAGCTTCTAATATACATTTTTGTTATAAGATTTCGGAAGCCCAGAATGTCCTCTTTATTTTAATCTATTACAATTAAGTTCTATCTGTGACGGTTAAGGAGTTATTAGCTCTTAACTTATTCAGCTCATACCGAAATTAGATAATATTTTTTTTAAATTACGTGTTTTCAGTTACTAAGGGAACAAATATCTGTAACCAGATTAGATTAAAAGCTAATAATTCCTTAACGGTCCCAGATAGAACATAAGTGTAATAGGTTAAATTAAAGAGGAGACTTTGAGCTTTCGAAATTTTAGAACAACAATGTATGTTAGTGGAGGTATTTTTAAAAAAGTACAATGCCATCTATAAATAGACGGTATACCCTTTACTTTTCAAGATATAGGGTGTTAATGAAAAGGTAGCATATTTTACTTATCATACTATTTTTTGAGGAATCATTTGGTAAAATATAATCACATTAGTCTAGTCTGGGACTCCTTGTATAGTTAAATTGAGAGAAAAATTTATTTCACTAAGATATACAGGCTGTCCCAGACTAATATGACTGCATTTGCAAATGATTCCTCCTACCGATTAGTAAAATATGCTCTTTTTTCATTAACCACCCTATATCTTGAAAAGTACAGGGTATATATTTTAAGACAACATTCTACGCAGAACCATAAGTTGTTTTCCTATGAATGTAGCTGTAAGCTGCTCGCTATTGAAGCATCCACCAGCGTGGATTGTGATGACGGTCTTCTGGTATTTTCTGTTGTGGTACGGATTGAAGAATGTCTAATTCTAAACGAGCACTTTCTTCATATAAAAACTTTATTTACTATTTTACTTCTAGCTTACTCACTATACGACTTGACAAATTTTACTGAAGTTAGTGAATTTACTTAATCGCGTCCGCACCTGACGAGTGGAGAAACACATCTGGTCTTGTGGGTCTGTTTCGATGCTCACTTTCCCTTTTTCTTCCAGTCATGTCATCGTGCAGGGTTGAAACGCATTCGTGGTTTCATGTATTTAATGTTGTATAAAGATCACTACAGTGGCCCTTCCCTCTCCAAAGTTATGATGCTTCAATTTCAAAATTTGGGTTTTTAAATTTTTTTATTTTTACGTTATTTTTTTAAAAATACCCAGGCTAGCATACATTTTGTTACAAAATGTCGAAAGCCCAGAGTCTCCTCTTTAATTTAACCTATTACACTTATGTCCTTTCTATGACGGTTAAGGAGTTATTAGCTTTTAACCTATTCAGAAAAAATCATTTGACTACGATATATACACACATATATGTATATAGAATGTATATCTCGTAGTCAAATGATTTTCTTCTTCTCTCAATTTGAATATTTTTGGGTTCTCCCTCTTTTCCTCTTAAAAAAAAAAAATAAAATAAAATTTTGTTACACTACATACAAATTACTTTTTGTGTATACGGTGAAATGTGTATTGAGCAAACAAATTAGTTCAGTCAAATGAAAAAAACCAACTAAAAGTGTAATTGCGCGATAAGTTTATAAATGATTGGATATCGCTTGTCTGCATCTGGGCGCTGTAAAACCATTTTGTTAAAATGTACAGCGACGACGATAATCGCTAACACTTCTCTGGTTAAATACCAACTAATCCTGATTTGATGTGTTACCTATACATATCCCTTCGTTTTTTTATTATTGTTTTTTTTTTTTATTTGTACCTGAATTATTGCAAGAACGTATTCCCTGTTCGAGAATCATTTGAGTTGGGAGAAATGTGTTATAAGAAATAATTATATTTCCATTATTTCAATACGCTTCTAAAATTTGTTTAAAATATATTGCCAAAACATTAAATATATGAGAAACACTGTTGGAGCTACAATTTCGTTTATTTTGTATACACCTATTATAGGTATGTTTATTTACCGAATCTCCAGAAACATTTGGAAAATGTACTATTCATAATTCATTTGAGATTTTATTTCGTGAATGATTAATTGACACCCCCAATGAAATATCCCAAATAGCCATGCCTGAGTCTAGATTTAACGTAGCAAATGCTATAAAACTAACAGATGAATTCGATGGAGATCCCAAATTCTTAACACGAAATACAAAAATCCCTTATTGAATTATTCCGAAAGCGTTGTTGAAATTTCTGGAGAGGTGGAAGTAAAGTATGATAAAACACGGAAGTGTATAAGCTGCAATACGTACAAAAGAAAATATAAATAAATCAACGCCTACATTTGTCACCGGATCTCAACCATTTGAATATCGAGGAAAGGATGTCCATTTTAGAACTGTGTCCTGAATACAATGTCATATTTCATCTTGAGGGAGATAAATTCACCTCTACTTCCACTATAACCCACTCCATACCCATTCAGCCAAATCAACCGCCTTTTAACAAGCGACCTTACCGACTACCGCAAATGCATAAGTCCGAAATAAAGAATCAGATAGACCAAATTCTAACAGATGGTGTAGTACATCCTAGTTCCACTTTTAGTAGTGCCCAAGAAACCGGACGCACAAGGTAATAAACAATGGCGAGTGGTGGTAGATTTCCACATCCCCTATTTAATATCGAAGACATTTTAAATCAGCTGGGGAATTCCAAATATTTTTCTTCCTTGGATTTGGCAAATGGATTCTACCAAATCGAAGTGACAGAGGAAGACAAGGCCAAGACTGCCTTTTCGAGTTCAATAGAATGCCTTTTGGACTACGAAACGCCCCTCCCATTTTCCAAAAATGGCTTACAAGGGATCCGCTGCTTCGTTTATTTAGATGATATAGTGGTATACAGGCGTGATCACAATCATAAGCTAAGGGACGTTTTCCAATGCTTGAAATCTCATAATTTAAAACTTCAGCCGAGTAAGTGCAAATTTTTGCGTAAAGAGGTCACTTATTTGGGACATGTTATTTCCGATGGGGGAAAAAAGCCCAATCCTGCAAAAATAGCACCAGTAGAGTCTATATTACATCCTCAAAATCTTAAGCAACTTAAATCTTTCCTGGGGTTAATTCGATACTACAGGAAATTCATTTCGAAATTCTCCCACATTGCCGACCCCCTACACAAATTGTTTAAGAAGGATGTGCCCTTCGTCTGGAATGCTCATTTCAATTGCTAAAGAAAGCTATTTCAAAACTGCTAATATTTCAGCACCCTAACTACGCGAAAAGATTCTTTATCACAACTGATGCTAGCAACCATGCTGTCGGTGCTGTTCTGTCTCAATATGATGATTCCGATCAGGTTGATCTGCCTATCGCATTTGCGAGCAGAGTACTCAATGTAGTTGAAAAGAATTACTCCACAATTGAGAAGGAGGCAGTAGCGGTAGTATGGTCCACATAGCAATTCAGGCTATACTTGTACGGAAATTCACAGTGGTGACCGACGATAAACCTCCTGTATGGATCTTCAATTTGAAATGCCCATTTTCACGAATAATGAGGTGGAGCGTTAAGCTGTAGGAGTACGACTTTAATGCTGTCCATAAATCTCAACACTAATGGTGAATTCTTTTCAACAAAGCCGAACAGACAGTGAACTGAACCAGAATCTGTCAAATTTACACCGAACTTAGTCCTGTCCTGAAGGGGGACAAACTGAAAGTATGCAAGAAAGTAGAATAGAAGTTTCATCCTTTATGATTTTAATAAAAAAATAAACGACTTTAATAAAATAATTACACTTTAACAAATTATCTACAATTTGACTACAAATATTTTTGATTTGACGTTTAGTTTCGAAACGTAACCACAAATTTTCATGGAAAAAGAACGTTATTTAAAACCGGTGCAGGCACTAAGCATAGAGCCGCGTGAAGAAAACATACATACGTTCGGAACCAGTTCTGTATCAGTGTGGTGAAGAAAACACTTTAGGTTTAGGAACCGAACGAGTTACGATTCAGTTCAGGTGAAAAGAATTCACCATAATGCTTATGGGCTTTCCCACATGGAAAATTCTAGAGTCAATGTAATGACAAGGTCCCAATTAGCGAACCAACCAAATAAGGTAGCTAATGTTGACAAAAATCCCCCTACCAACTCTGTTATAGGAGATCTTACTAAAAGTACCTCTACTTGTGCCTGTACCTCAACTCAAAATTGTAACTTCGCACCGTTTCCGAGCGAGAGCCTTAGGCATAACTCAAAAGATAATTCTATCCTAACTCAAAATAAAAAAGTAATCCAAAATCCAACTTTCATAACTACATAACAGAGTGATCTAAATCGCACTCTTAATTCTACTGAACTGAACACGCAAAACCCGCTAAATGTTTCTAGAAAAGAATGATATCTTCGAATACTTAAGGAGCATCATAATAATCCTATTGATGGACACCAAGGGATATATCGAACGTACAAACACATCAAACAATATTATAAGTGGAAAACTATGTTTAGGGATATAAAAAATTATATATCCTCTTGTGAAATTTGTTAAGGAATAAAACCACTGGAAAATCAAAATCAAAACGACATCAAAACAACCATTCAACCGTGTCTCATTAGATATCTTAGAGCCATTATCAATTCCCACTACTGAAAACAAATACATACTTACTTTTCAGGATGATTTAACAAAATTCATCCAAGCTGAGATCTTTGTCCGCAAAAATATTTGTGTATTTTCAAAAGAATGTGTAAATTGTTAAAAATAAAGAAAATGCAGACCACACCTTACCACCCTCAAACAAACGGTTCGCTCGAGCGATGACATAGAACTCTTAGAAATTATTTGCGAAGCTATAGTACAAAACACCCTGACAACTGAGATACCTGGATCGACTATGGTGTATTTTGCTACAATACAACTCCCCATACTCCAGCTAATTGTTCACCTTACGAAGTGTTGTTTTGTATGAAGTCTGAAATATCCGGTTCCGTAATAAGACGCATAGACCCAGTGCACGGTATACAAACTAACACGATATGACTATCCGGTACCATATATTCGCCATTTTCTGTATTACTCGATTCGCATGACACGTTTCTTAAAAAGTGAAAAATATAAAGTTTAATATTTATGTAAATTTATTCTACTTTCTAAACATAAAGATAAATTCAAGGAAGATTATTCTTGTTGCTCTTTGCCGTTTTCATATCTCGCACAAATGAAAAATTTTGAAGTACTGAAGTTGCGTTTACATGAATTTTTTCAAGGAAATCGAACAAAATTTTGTGATTTACTTGCCTCAAGTATACTTGAAGTCAATGCGGGTTTACATGATATTTTGATTACTTGATCTCAAGTATTCATGTAAACGTACTGAATGTCATAGAACTTAAAGCGCGTCTTCAAAATTCATACAAAATTGCCCATGACAATCAGATAAAAACTAACAATTTTTCAAATTGCATTACGATCGCAATGCGAGCCCAGTTACTTTCAAAATAGGAGATAAAGTTCGAAAAGAATGTATGTTATGGTCGTAGCATACTGCATGCCGCAGTTTGCTACACTGACAGCTAGCAGCAAATTCAGTTCCGCGGAAAACACAACATCGGTGAGCCCCAAAAGGCAAAATTAGTAGAAAAACAATCAAGAGATATCCGCAGCCACTACAGGCATAGAAATTTTCCCGGAAAAGGGAGTAGCAGGTAGGGAAAAAATCCTAAAAAAAACGTAAGTAGCTAGCTAACCTTATAAAACTCTCAAGTAAACTCTACCAAGAATTAATTCGACAATCCCGGCAGGAAATAGGAAGAAACTGAAATTTTGAAATTAATTGATCGGCGCCAATTTCAATTGTGCGTCCGACCTGGTATCATCTTAGAATATATAGCAAACAGGAATGGTTGAATCGTGTATAATTCGTGTACATGAGCACAGTATATTCATACAGTAGCCCAGCTCTATCAAAACTGTCAAGCAAGTAGGATGCTTCTATAAAGAGACTATACTTTCTCTTTCAACAGTTTTAACTAACACACTAGTAAATTTCTAATGCAAAGGTGCCTATGTAAATCTAAAGTGGAAGAAACAGAACTTACAGCATTCACAAGCTTGTACTAGAGGAAGAGGGACAAAATGACAATCAAAACTATTTCTGCAAGAAAAAAAAAGCTCGAAATAATTTGTTCCACTTCCTACGCCATTCGGCTTGGTAGAACTATCAAACTGTCTCAAACATTATTACAGCCATTTTGCCTGTTACTGCACTGTCCATGGAACGAACACCACTTTACAATCAAACAGCTATTTGGTAATGGAACCATACATTTGCAGACTGTTGCTGAGATGTGGACTTACATAAAACTAATACTTCTCCCAACCATTGTGCAACTAGCTACTGTTCGACCTTTTACTTCTGTATAATACTTAATAGTTCCCTCTTATGGGAGACATTTTGAGGGTTTTTTTTTTTGTAATTAAAATTCTAAAATTCACTTTTCAGTAGTTTGTTCTAAGCTGGTCTACTGTATAAATATACTGTGACATAAGCGTAATTTCTCAAGAGCAGGACATCATACATAGCAGTAAGTGAGATGCGAGGGACCAACTTGAGCCATGATTGTCAAATGTGCTTTTGTTTTGTGAACAGGTTTACTCAATTTAAAATTCTTTTGCGAAATTTAACAAAAGTACGGAAGCAATTCTTTTCAAAACTATTTATCTTTGAAGTTTATTTTGTGCAGAGTTGTATAGTGCCACTGGTGCCTGCTAAGACCTTAATATCAATTGAAAAAAACAGAAACGAAGTGTGCGGTCAGTACTTGCAAACAGGCGCGTATCCAGACCTTCAGCCTGAGGAGGGGGGGGGGGGGGGGGGAGGGGGGAGGGTGTCACAACCAAAATATTTAAGGGTAGAAAAAGTCGGAAGTAGTCGCTTTTAATTTTTTTTTTTATCATATTTAAGTTAGATATCACAAAATCCAATTTTCGGTTTGATTTGGAAAACCTGTCGATAATATTATCCACATCAATGTCGATATCAGATTGGACAGACATTAAGAACTCATATCCAGATTCTCTTTCTCGTGCAAAGATTGTAGAAATAGATGTGATGCAACCGATTCTGTCACGGGTGAAGTAATTGACTGAAAGTGAGAGCTTGGAATTTGAGTCACATTCAAAGGAATAGGAGTAGAAGTTCATGATATGTCATGACTATATCTTTTGATAGGAACTTAACGGATTTTGCTTTCTTCTGAAAAAAGTCAGTCTTCTGCTTTTCATTTTCGCTACTATTTCTACCTCCATTGCTAACTAGTGTAACAAGTTTATCCTTCTCCTACAAATTAAAAGTAAACAATAAGTTAAATTAAACAACACTACTTTAATTAATAAGAAAGTACAAGCAAAGCAACGCAAACCACCGCAAAGGAAAGTGAATGAATTTTACTTTTGTAGTTTTGCCGTAAAAATTCTGAAGAAAAATTGTAGGATCAATTTTAGCGGCACTCCAATCAATCCAACTGATGGTTTTCAGCCACCAATAGTGTATAAAAATTCGAAAGAAAAGTGTTCAAGTAAATTGCTAAGAACAAAATGTATGTACAAGACAACCAGTATAGACGAGTTGACAAAAAAGGCATGGTTTGGATGGATATTTCGAGGGGCTTAAATACAAATGGTAAAATTGTGATATTTAGTTTAATTTTTATTTAGTTAATTTCTGTATTTTAAATTTTTCTTTCCGCACTTTGGTCCATTGCAATTCTTTCAAAATAATATAAAATATTCTCGATAAAAATCTGTTTCAAAACGCTCAAAACTAATAACAAATGAAATCTCAGTATCTTCTTCTTTCACAATCGCCGCTTTTCGACTACCTGTTTTGACAGCGAATTTCCCGCTGCCATCTACCGTCGGAAAATCTGATAGGTAAAAAAAAAATATGATCGCTTACCAATTTCTTAGAAACAATAACACTTTTTAAGCTCGAAATAGTGTTCTTTTTCATATATATGAGTAATGGGCGCAGCAAAAATGTAAAAGCATCTTCATAACTGAGCTAAGCACTACGTGCCATTTTCTAAACAATCAAATACTAAAATAAATATGCATTCCAGAATTACTTACTATCCTGTGATAGGTATGATATATGTATATGACTGTATAAAAACGCAAAAAAAATTTAAAAAATTTGTACACGTTTAAAAGACGATGAGCTACGGGCGAATGTTTATTATACCCAATACACTATTACTACTCAGATCCAGCGATGCCAGATGTGAAGTAATTACTTCATTTTGAAGTATTTTTAACGTTGATAAGTATTGAAGTATTTTAAATATTTTTCTCTATATTAATGAAGTATTTTAGTTTACTTTAATTTTTTCATGGCTGCTGTTTTATTTTTAATTCGTTGTCTTGAAAGTTAGCAAAATTTCTCTGAATTCCGCAAAAGTTGCAATTTAATGAACACTCTCAAATCAGAAGAAAGTTGTAATTTAATGAACGCAAGAAAGTATGAAATGAAGCTAACTTCACAATTGGACTATGAGAGGGAAATTATGTTTTTGGCAGTTTCTGACAGTTGATGCAACAAAAAATTTCACGTGAAAGTACAAGTAAACAGCATACTAAAAATATGGAAAATTTTGTCATAAGAAGTATGTAAGTCCTCTATGAAATATAGGTTATTATAACAGAGATTTGGTAATTATTTTAGAAGAAAATATAAATGCCAGGAAGCGTAAGGCCGAACCACCAAGAGAGGATTTTGTTTCTGTGGATGCAAGAATCAAGGATACAAATAATAATCAATCTGTAAGAAATATTTGAAGTTTTAAAGTACATTATTTGAAAAATTCATTTATTATATATATATTGTATGTTGCTAAACTGCGGCGACGAATATTTTCGTCATGTTAGTTACACAATGAAGATTTTAAACCTTGGCTTTGTCAATATAAGAATCCAACTAAAACAGATTTTATGGCATTTTGTAAAGATTGCTCTGTGCCGCTTCGAGCAACAGCTGGGAAACAAGTTTTGTATCTGCACGCACAAGGTAAGAAGCATAAAACCAATATGCTCGCAGTCCAACAACCGACAGTAAAACAAGCCTTTGAATCATGTACAAAGTTGAAGGAGAAAGTAATGACTGCGGAACTAAAATTAACAGCATTTTGGGTAGAGCACAACTTGCCCTTCAGAACTATGGATCACTTAATTCAGCTTCAAAAAAGTTTGTTCGCTGACTTTGACATTGCCAAAAAATTAAGCTGTGGTAGAACAAAAACAACAGCAATCGTAAAGAATGTTGCAGGAGCTCAACAGTTTCAGAATATATGTAAATATTTAAAAGATAGATTTTTTGCCATATCAGTTGATGAATCAAAGATATTTCAAATGAAAAACCATTGAGCATAATGGTACGTTTTTGTAATAATAACGATATTTTTTTCTCTTGTAAAGGTAGAAAAAGCAGATGCTATATCATTGTACAAAACAATATAGATTATAAAAACAATCGTGACGGATTCGCGGCCGATGGCGCCAGTGTCATGAGTGGTTCTCAACATTCTGTTGCAGTTTTACTTCATAAAGCTTGCCCACATCTTATAATATTTAAGTGTATATGTCATTCATTTGCACTGTTTTCTTCTGCAGCTTGCAAAAAGCTTCCTTCTTCTTTGGAAACTGTTTTACGCGATATTTACAGCTTTATACAGAACAGTCCAAAAAGGATGGGGCAAATTAAACCAAAACGGATTCTTCACCCATGCCAAACCAGGTGACTTTCTGTCGAGGCAGTTCTTTTGAGAACTCTTGAACTTTTTGAATGCTTAAAATTATTTTTTAATTTTGCATCTAATATTGACAAAATCAGTAAAGCCGAAAATATTTTGATAACTTTAAATGATCCAAAAACAGAGATTTATTTGAAATTTCTCAGTTTTGTTTTACCTATAATTAATAATCTAAATAAGCTATTCCAGTCAGAAAGCCCTAAAATTTATAAGCTGTATTCAGAAATGAAAAGATTGCTTTTAACAATCTTAGAATGCTTTATTAATAAAAAAATTTACAAGATGTGAAGATCGAAAATGTCCAATTTAAAAATTTAGAAAACCATCGGCCTTTAAATGAAATATACTTAGGCGCAGCTGTTTTCTTACATTTAACTATGCAGAAAGAAAAAAATTCAAAAGAAATAAAGACTTATATAGACTTCAAAAGGCATTGCTTACAATTTTATGTACAACTTGTTTCAGAAATATTGAAAAGATTTGATTTTGATAATCAAATGCTACAATGTATAGCATTTGTTGATCCGGTGAATATTATTTCTAGAAAAACTGAAACTATTGCTAAATTTACTATACTATTTCCTCATTTGGACCTTGTTAATTCGCTGCAGGAACTAGAGAATGAATGGCGCGAAATTAGAAATCTAAGTTTTGATGAAATATTTGAAGAAATACATTTGGAACAATATATTTTTTTTGAAGCAAGGTAACGATACCAAAGCATTTCCTCTAACGGAGAAACTAGTAATGTATATACTTACGTTACCAAATTCATCTGCAGTAAATGAAAGAATTTTTTCAGAAATTAATTTAAATAAAACTAAAATTAGACGTGAGTATATCCACGGCCACTTTGCATTTGTATACGAGTATATCCGTAATCAAAACAGTACTAGACTTCTTTGAAGACGTGAGTATATCCACGGCCACTTTACATCTGCATTATTTGGACGTGAGTATCTCCACGGCCATTTCACCTGACATTATTTAGAACATACCCATTTATCTGTATTCAAAGCCCTCTATTAAGAGTTAAAAGAAGAATAGGAATAAGAATCAAAGACAATAAAAGTATTTACCAATACAATTAAAATTAACTTGAAAAACTGTGTTAGGTTTAAAGTATTTAAATAAAAGAGTTTGAATAAATAAAACAAAACAAGAGTATTATCATTCAAAATCATCGTTGGACAAAACTTCACTTAAACCCTGGCGTTCCTCTAGAGCTGACCCGCAATCTGTCTAACGAAAAAACCCGTTACAAAATGGCGCCCGAGCAGGGACTCTAATTCCATAGTGTTGAGTATTACGAAATACGCTCCCAAAAAGGAAGAGTAACACCGATTACATTACCATACCAGACCAGAGAGACGAGAAAAGAAAAGAAAATGTTAATACCAAACACCGTCTACCAGCTAAAGAAGGAAGATCTTGTTAGTGAGTTAAAGAAAAGAGGAGTTGACACAGAGGGAACCGTTCAAGAGCTTAAAAAACGTTTAAGCACCACAATAAAAAATGAGCAGCCAGAAGTAACTGAGTTGACAGAAATAAACATACCCCTACTAACAGCCACCAGCATAAAAACTACAATATACACCGATACCGTAATGACTCCGGCAGAAGTTAGTTCAAATCAACCGATTTCAGAAATCACAGAACAGTCATTAAAGGAAAATATGTCTATTACAAGTTCCAACATGCCTGTTGTAACTGAAACCAGAGACCGAGGACTCTCTGAAGCTGGCATAATGGATAAAGTACGCAAGTGGAACATAAAATTTGATCAAGGGCAGGATCCATTGAGTTTCCTAGAGAGGGTGGAAGAATTAGCAGATTGCTTTCAGGTTCCAACGAACCGTCTTCTTAGAACACTTCCAGAATTACTCACAAAAACGGCACTGGCGTGGTATCGTAATAATCGACACCAGTGGACTCATTGGAGTGAGTTTATTGAAAGTTTGAAAGTTTCAAGTTTTTCCATTTTTACCATCAATCAGTAATACAGAAAGACATAACACCAATTTTAAAACACTTCCTGTGAAGGTACAATATTCTAGTAGTGACTGTTTCTGGAGGTGTGGACAACGTGGGCATCGATTTGATTGCCGCAATACACCAAAGTTATTTTGCTCTCGCTGTAGCACAGAGGGAATTTTGTCCCGAGACTGTAAATGTCCACACAGACCACCAAACTTTTCAAGTCAGGGAAAAGGAAAAGGGGTATCGGAGAAATAAGGCAGCCGAGTACCCCAGAGCCACAAGCCTTAGAAATAATACCAAATATATGTAAATAACAAATACCCGATGTACACTATGAAGACACCAGATTTTTTATCACCGTTTCAGTAATGGAAACACCATTCATTGCTCTCATTGACACTGGAGCAGCTAAATCGTTTATTGGAGAGGAGATACAAGAATTCTTAAACTTACATAAAATCAGAACAACACCATGTGAGATGACTACTTCATTAGCTAATGGTATCGACGTACCAATAAGAACCGCATATGAGGTTGACATACAGTGGAACGAAAACAGCATAACTCACTTATTCTACTATATGCCCAAACTGTCCGAACCAATTATACTCGGAGTAGATTTTTTACAAAAGTGTGCGTTTAACATACAACTTTGGAACAGAGAAATTCAACCAGGCCTCCTAAACGCTGAGCTAGAGTTTCCTCAACCAATAACTTGCTCCATCGGTATACCAGCTGAACTAGACGAAGACCGAGAGCAACAAGTAACTGAATTTCTCACAGAACAAATAAAAAGGTTTGACAAAATTAATGGACCATCACCAATAACCAAACACTATATTCGAATGAAGCACGACCGACCAATAAAACAGCGATATTATCTCCGGAATCCGGCAATGCAAGAAATTATTAATATCGAAATAGACGAACTACTTCATGAAGATAGAATAGAGCCATCCAATAGTCCATATAGTTCCCCAATAGTGCTCGTACGTAAAAAACCGACAGGATGGAGGCTGTGTATTAACTATAGGCAAATCAATGAAAACTCAATAAAAGATGCCTATCCGCTACCACAAATAAACCACATCTTGGAAAAACTACGGAGCGCTAAATATATATCCACAATCGACCTTAAACAAGGGTACTGGCAAATTCCATTAGACATTGCAAGTAGACCATATACAGCATTTACAGTACCATACCGTGGACTCTTTCAATGGAAAGTCATGCCATTTGAGCATCATTCAGCACCCGCAACGTTTCAGCGTGCACTGGATCAAATCATAGGACTAGAAATGGATCCATATGTGTTTGCGTACTTAGATGACATTGTAGTCATAGGGCGAACACTCGAGGAACATTTAGAAAGACGATTCTTGGTCATTTTCTACTGTATTGGCATCTCTCACGAAACTACTACGGAAGAATCGGAAATGGACTTGGGGACAAGAGCAAAATGAAGCTTTTATGGGTTTAAAAACCAGACTTACCGAAGCACCCATATTAGCTTGTCCAGATTTCTCAAAACCGTTTACTTTTCAAACCGATGCTAGCCAAGAAGGCTTAGGTGTTGTACTCTGTCAGCAATTTGACGAAAGAGAACACGTAATAGCTTACGCGAGTCGCACTTTAAGCGGCGCACTACTGCGAGACATCTTAAAGATCTTAAAGAATACCACCAGCGGAATAACGGAACATCCAAAACTATTTCTATAAGAACAGTATCAGAGCTATCAGGAAATTTAATAGTTAATCAGAATCTCACTAAGAAGGAACGTCGTAAGGTAAAAGTGATACCGAGCCCTGACATTGATCCTTGTGTAAGCAAGAGGACTCAGCCTTTGAAACCAAGCAACGTAATAACACCAGCACTGTTGTACAGCAAAACAGAAAATTATGCAGGTAACCATCGAGCAAGTACAGCAAAGCAAGAAACCACCAGATGCCGAAATACCAAACAAAGGCAAGAAACTTTCTGAACCATCCAGGGATCTTTCTGGACCATCCAGAGAACTTTTCGAACCATCCAGGGAACTTTTGGACCACCCAGGAAACTTTCTGGACCATCCAGAGAACTTTTTGAACCACCCAGAAAAGTAATATTTACATCTGAGCCAAAACCTATTACAGAAGCAAAAGATATACCAGCAACCAAATGGGACCCATTTGCAACCGCAGAAAAAATGCTACCGTTATATAAAGGGACTGAAGGATTTCTTATAAATCAACCCGAGAGAGCAGTACGCGTCACAATTCGAGCTGATGGAAGCACTATATTAAGGCATTTAGACATGCGGAAGGTTTTACCTCCACCACCATAAGCATGTGGAAAACATAGAAGTTTCTGAAAAAAAAAATGATTTTTTAGATATAAGTATACAAAGGACTGTTATAAATTTAAGTTTCTTGGAAAATGCACACACTATGTATAAACTGTAAAATATTATGTATATGATTAGAGGAAAAAATATGTCTCCTGAAAACAAATTTTTTTTATGACGAAAGGGGGGATGTAACGAAGTTAAAATAATCAAATCTGTCAATACGTGTTTACATAAGACACAAAGTCATGTCTAGTAGCACCATATATATATATATATATCAGGGTACCAGTCCCTATTCAGACCAGAATCAATGTCTTACACATACACCACCCATACGGCAGCACGAAGTTGTCCCGTCATGACTACGCTAGCCATCATCTATGGATAAAACCGACGACAATGCATTGTGAACACATAAGCATGTACCCGCCCAATCTCCGACACTCAGCAACACGCGGTGGACTTGCCTTTGGCTTTGCTTTGCTCAAGCATGTTCACTCAAACTGGTTATAACTAGCTTTCCACGTGAGGCTTAAGTTCCTTGTGTTCCAAAGTTGGCAAAAGAAGTTTTTCGTTTCCTCAGTTGTAGCAAAGACTTGCACGATCGGCTGGAATCAGCAGAGCAAAGCATTTTTATTAAATGCATAAAATACCGTTTGTCTGATGACGCTTACTATCTAATAAACTCACATGAGCCAAAGGAGTTTACATCTTTACAGCAGGCGATTAAAACAGCCTACATCCCACGGAAATCTTTCAGTGAATTACACACTGAAATGTTAGCCTGTAGGCAGAGACCTGGCGATGATATTAGAGAAATTGCGGATAGTATGATGGAGCTGCTGGATCAGATTAAGTCTGCGGTATCAGCCAAATACTCCAATAAGGATGGAGGTTTGATAGCAGAGCTAGAGGTCGACGCGGTAGCTACTTTTAAAGCTGGTGTCGGAAGTTAGGCCACACGGATTTACTTAACTGGAAGAAAATTCAAAGCACTAGAAGAAGTTCGAGAGGAAGCTCTCTACTTCGAAAAGAATTCAGAAAGGCTTCAAGCCATGGCACCAGAGACGCGGAAGGAAGCACCGGAATTTTTCAGAGGAAGGAATATAAATGCTTCAAATGTGGACTACTGGGGCATATTTCTAGGGAATGCCAGCCATATGGGCGCGAAGCATCCAACTGCCGAATACATCACGTCAGAGTCGCAGATATTAAGGAAGCCGTTAATGAAAGATTCTTTATGGCAAAAGAAGGGCTTTACTGCCACTTCTGCCGAGCACGGGACCATGAAAAATTAAATTCGTAGCGTAAGTTTGTCATAACAGTCCAATCGAACATAACATTAGAAGGCAAGTTGTGACTTTTAATAGATACCGGATTTACCTGTAGTATAATTAAGGTTAATAGAATAAAGAGGAATACGCCCGTATAGACACATCACAAAATCAGAATTGGAGGACTGTTCGGATCCGCTAGGAGTTTCACAGGCACTTGTGAGGCAAAGTTGCAGATAGACAACAGCCAGCATGCCTGCAGATTTAATGCCATTAGTGATACGGACTCAATTCCAGACGACGGTATTCTTGGAATGGATTTCCTCAGTGGCAGACTGCCTAAATATGAAGTTACTGATACAAGACGCCAGCAAAGGCATAGAAAATGCTTCTTGTGTAAATATTGCAGCTTGTGCCCAAGTGGGAGCCACAGCTTAGCAGAGTAGAAGTCAAGAAAATCAATTCCAGGCCGGGATAGAGAAGGAAAACTCAACACGACAGAAAAAATAGTACCTACAAGGCAGGACCCATTTCTATTGTCCTTCTGGGAGAACACCTCACGAAAGTTCAGAGCCTATTAAGCCTATAGCCGAAAAATTGGATTGGATTGACCAGTCAACACAGACACGGCGAACACCGCGGAAATAGTCTGAATGATAGACTTGCATTTTTAAGAATAGCTGTCCGGTAAAAGCGCCAAATTCTTCGAATAAACAAGAACCGCTTAAGTATTCCAAAAGACCTGCATGGAGCTATGAAGGTAGGAAAAGTTCTTATCCACCACAAAAGCAAGCTCAGGGGAATAAATCGGTTAGATCAGAATTTGAGAAGTAATTCTGTGAGTTTTCTGCAAGTTTCATGACACCTTATGAGATAAATGTTGGTAAGTGTCCGGGAAAAGTGAAGCTCAGCCAAGGTTTTGAACAGGGGCCTTCAAATTTAGTAAGGGATTTGAGGGCCGAATTTGTCTAAATTTAAATGATATGACATGCTCTACAGGTCAAGAAAGAAAACGCAAGAAGATATAAGGATAGTCTAGTGTCTGCTTTATTGGAGACTGAAGCAATACTACAACTCAGGTAAAGTAATATGAATAAAAGGTAAGGAAATATCTAAAAGAAACAATATATAGAGAATCAGATGCAATAAAAACAGTTATCTGAAGGAAAACCTAATAGTTAAAAAGTATAAAGAGAAAAAATTGACAAAGTAAAGAAAAACAAAAGAGAAGAGAGATTAGAAAATAATATAAGAAGAGAAGCAATATGAATAGAAACTATGTATATGTATGAATATATTATTGATAGTTAGTAATAAAGGTACCAATGATACTGAGAAAATGCATAAATAACGAGAATAAAAAAAAGGAATAGGAGATTAGAAGTAAAGAGAAGTTTGACAAAAGAAACAAAAAGGTATAATACATTTAAAAGATAGAAATTAAAAAAATGTATTACTTACTGGATAAGCCGAAAGAAAAAATAAAAGGAATAAGAAATACGTAATACATGTAATAGAAATTAAAAAAGAAAGAGAGATATTAAAACGAAGAAGAATATTAAATGTATCAAGATAGTTAAATGTTCAAAGCAATAAAAAAAATATATTGTAAAGAAATAATAAGAGAAAAGATGTTGAAGTAAAAAGAAACGCTAATAGAGAATAATTTTTATTATTGTTTTTAAATACAATTTCTGAAATAAATAAAGAATAATTAGAAAAATTGAGCAGCTCATTTCACCTAGTTTAAGAGGAATAGAAGGGTTGTCACAGGTGAAATAAGAATAGGTAAGATCTTCAAATCCACGCTCGACGTATCCACCGCTTCCAGAGGGCAGGTGGTATGCAGATGACAGCTACACTATGGACGCGAATTTGAAGCAGTATGGAATTACTAGCGCACAATTTAATGTTGAAAAGTCTTTCATGGTGTTATATGGAATCAAAATATCTTATTTCTTTAAGTACGGATAAACTCTCAATATAATTGAGAGAACTCCATCGTACCCATAAGAAAATCAAGAAAATTTATATTCTTCAAACATTATTTCCAACCACTGATTGTCATGATAACGAGATAATTGAGAGTACTTTCACATGCTAATCATATTCCGGAAAAAATATACTTTTAGAACATTGAAAATAAGAGCAACAATTTTCTTTGAAATGTTTGTTGCATTGAAAGTAAAAAACCGCCGGTAACAAGAAATAGTAATACGATCAGATCTTAAAATCTATCAACTGGTGTTAAGATTTCCATACCATGCAAAAATGGCAAAAAAAAATTTCTGGTAAACTTGCATATACCTACGTTTCAAAAGCATGTAAAGAACAAGTAATTCTGGAGTGGAACAGTCCAGTTCGAAGGATGACGAGGAACCTATTTAAGGCTATTTAAGGTATCTGGAAAGACAACGAAGCTGATATAAAAAGGGTTCGGACAAATTATTCCTTATCATGTCCACTTAGCAGGTACATCAGCTACCGGGTGTTTATGCAACTTCACCTTAGCAGTACTAGCAGGAGTAGTGTTTAAAGCGTCAAAAATGTGAATAGACTCGAACGATCAGCAGCAAACCATTGATGGGGCCAATCCAATCGAGGCTATCCAAGCAAGCAGAATCTAGTATAGAAGTCATCATTCCAACAACAGCACACCTGCCAACAGCAAATTTACCTACCGTCGCGTGTCGTCGGGAAGCAGCTGGTAAAATTAGAATACTAGAGAAGTTATTTTATTGTAATAATGTAATTAGGGAAATTTTGGGCACCCATAGAAAGTAGAACTTTAAGGCTAAGATTGTAAAAATTATTGAAGTTTTTTTTTGTTATGATTTGGACAGTACTTTTAATATTGTAAATGAGTGTAAAAGGAATATTGATAGTATTTGTGAATCGTTGTTACCGAAATTGATTGTAAAAGAATTTGTTATTGTTGTTGTTTTTGTTGTTACTATTTGTTAATTTTAGGATTAGATAAACAATGGGATCTCCACAGATAAATTAATTAAGAATTTTGGCGGTATAGGATAATCATATTTTGTTAATGTAATAAAAATAAGTAGCGGATTACGATAAATTTCAAAATATGTATGTGAAAATGGAATAAATGTATAAATAACCGGTCAAGTGCGAGTCGGACTCGCGCACGAAGGGTTTCGTACCATCGTATAAAATTTAACACTATGTACTTTTTATTTATTTTTTTCAAATGAGAGTAGGCGTCATGTAAAAAAATAATGCTGTCATTTGAAAAAATAATACTGTCATTTGAAAAAATAATAATAATGCTGTCATTTGATAAAAAAATGCCTGCTTATGATAATAATAATGAATGAGAATAAAACGAGTAAAAAAATTCCTGTGTGGGGCCCCCTTTAATTTCTAATTTTATTTTATTTTTATTATTTGTAGTTATAGCGGCAATAGAAATACACACTCTGTGAAAATTTCAACTGTCTACCTGTTACGGTTATGAGATATGAGTTATGAATGAGATAAATCACGTTTCTTGTATGGGGGCCCCCTCTAAATTTTAATTTAACTTTATTTTTTATTATTTGTTGTTATAGCAGCAATGAATTACACACTATGTGAAAATTTCAACTGTCTACCTATTACGGTTAATGGGATACAGCCCAGATAATAATAAGATTAAAGAATAAAACGAGGAAAGTTTTTTTTTAAGTTTTTAAAATTATCTAATTTTTTAAATTTTTTTAAATTTATCTAATTTTTTATATTTGTGGTTATATTGCCAATAGAAATACATAGTCTGTGAAAATTTCAACTATCTACCTATTACGGTTCATGAGATTCAACCTGGTGACGGACAGACAGCGAAGTCGTAGTAATAGGGTTCCCATTGATACCCTTTGGGTACGGAACCCTTGAAAGCAATATGTAGCTACTGTTGATACTGTGTTAAATTAGTCAAATGTAAGAAAGAAATTGGAAAGAATATAAGAAAAAATTGTTTAATGTTAGGAGCAAATAAGAAAAAAAATGTAAGGTGAAACGTAGGAAAGAATATTAAGAAAGAAATAAATGGTGAAAGAGAAATTAAATATGAGAAGAAATAAAAAGAGAAAAGTGAAATGATGTAAAATCAAAAAATGTAAGAAAAAGAAAATAAGAAAATTTAGAAATATGTAAAAATGTAATGTACATAAATGTAATGATGTAATGTAAAGAATCTGAGCCGAACGAGGATTAAGATATTTTCAGTTTAATTAATTGATTGCACTCTCCAGATCTAGTTCCCTGCGGAATCTAGTTTTTCCAAGGGGGGAGGGATGTTATGGGCCAATATAAGGAAGATTTTTCCAACAGTCAAGGGAGCATTTTAGAGAAATAATTAGCAATTGCTAAAGAGTAACCTCGCATGGTATTGTTCTGCAACTGCCGGTTATTACGCTGATTAGCTCAACAGCTGACTACGATGAGCGCTTAGTGGAGCAACTGACTATTACAATAATAACTAACCTCGCATGGTAATTATTATGTAAAGCGATTGTTTACTACTAAGTGACTCAGGTGCTGCAACCGGTAGAACAAACGACAAGGTTGTGTCGTTTGTTTACATACCCGCGTTGTAAGCAAAGCTTACTTCCGAATATTGGGGCATGAAAGACCAATGACTGGTCTGGCGAGTGCCGTTAATTGATCAGTCGCGTCGTATCTTTTGGTTTTAAGGTGTCAAGTTCCATTCAGTTCGGAACATTTAATTAACTATTGTGTTAGGTCAGTTTTTAGCAGTAAATAAAGAATTACATAATATGTTCAATTAATTCGAGTGTTCTCATTTATTCAAGAAGTTTTATTGGTCTTGACTGGTCATTTGTTTTGGGACACGCACCGATGTACGCAGCTCGCTAGAGAAGGATGTGTCCTAGTTCTACTTGATTTTTCTAAAGCGTTCGATTCGGTAGGCTTCTCTAAATTATTATCAATTTGTCCACTAATTTTCAATTTCTGACTTGACGAATGTCTCAATTTGGGCGACAATAGTTTACAACTGAACCCCCAAAAATGCCAATGCATTCCATTCTATCGACGACCGATTGAAGTTTCTGATTTACCGCCTGAATTTCTGAATAATCATCTACTAGAATTTACTGATCGTGAGCGAAATCTAGTGGTTTTTCTCAACTCCCGGATGAAATGTTGTGATCAGATTAGATTAGCCATATTTTGGGAAAATTTTATGGTTGTCTTCTCCAATTTTACCTTTTAGCATTCGTTCAATGCTAGTTAAGTCCCTGCTTCTACTCTGGTTGTCTTCTGCAATTTTAGGCTTTAGCAATCGTTCAATGCTAGTCCCTGCTTCTACTCTACCTTACAGATAGCTGTCTAATATTCCCACACTTGGAGTCTGTATGCTCGATGAAATTAACTGTTGCATTCAATGAGTGTACGTGGTTTGTGTTTGGCCTAAGAAGATTTGATCATGTTTCATCGCATGGTAGCCATCTGCTTGGTTGTCCTTTGATGGAATATTTAAGGCGTAGGCTTCTTGCATCCCTCCACAAAATTATATACTCCAAAAAGCCTCGGTACCTTTTTAACCAGCTATTTCTGGTACAGTTGCTTGATCAAAATCTAATGCCAGACCCGGAATTCCTGGAAATTGTATAGTATAATTTACTGCCTGAGATTCAAGAAAATATTTGTTTACACCCAACCTACACCAACGTGGGAATATGTTAGAACTGGGTTACTAGTGGAATGGGGAATTCTAAAGAACGACCTGAAAGTCAGAGTCCAGCTCATGACGCGCAAACAAAAGTGCAGCGAATCATTCGCGATATACCATCAATAGCTGCGTGATCAATTGCAAAATCCGATGTCAGATCAGGAATTTCTTGAACGGGTGAAATCAACTGGTCAACAGAGAATGCTGGTGACACAGATTCAAGCTACATAGCTGCGGTTTGCAACTGTTAGTGGCAGGAATACCTATCGTAGTCAACGCTTAAGTGACGACTTTTCCTTAACATGTGAATGTGATAAAACTGGAGTTGAGTGCGTGGAGTCAATCCGATCGGACGTTGCCTAGTGTTGTTCATTTAATCAAATCTAATCATATCTAATCAATAAACTTAAAACAAGTGATAGTGATGTGCTAAACAGTTTGCATCTAAAGCGATAATTATAATTATTTAAAATCCGACGCGACCGTTAAATAATAAATAATCAAACTAAATTTTATCCGCCAAGTGAAGGGCTCTTCTATGCCCTATCAACAATCAATAAGCCAGCAGCACGGTAACTTTTCCTTTCCTTCTCTTCATCTGTGATCAGTGCAAATGCATTAGCACTTGTCACTGATCAGCAATCCGGGTGCACCCAGCTGTGGTCATTGAACTGCACGGTCTGAGGTGTTGAAAGCAGTAATAGGCTTAACACTATTGTTGTTTTTTTTTACCTCGCTGTGTCGTTGACTGCTGCTGGTAGCGCCCAAATATTTGTGTTGTTGTGTGTCGCTTTTTTTTCTTTTTTGCTTTTTTGTTTTTGCCTTCAGCATGCAGAATTTTATTTTAGATTTCTGCAACATTCGCGGATTAAGAGCAAATCGGTTTTCGGTGTACTGCCACCTTAACTCAAAAAATCCGGCAATTCTTGCGCTAAGTGAAACCAAGGTCGTTTCTGATGCTGATATTAATCAGTATCACGTTCCTGGTTACAGCTTCGTGCCTCCTTTTTCTCAGCATAGAGGGATCGCAGTATATATTCGGAATGATGTGGCCTTTACTATTCTTCAAGATTTTCCTTCTGCTAATCCAGAGTTTAATTATGTCTGGATTAGGTTCAAACTTCACAAGCACATCATATACTTCTGTTTCCTTTATCGCAGCCCAAATATGTCTGATGACGACACGGTATCCGTATTTGACAATATCTCCAACAATATTGATCATTTGCTTTCTGTTTCCCCCTCTTCCGAAATCGTCCGGGCAGGCGATTTTAATGTTCATAATATACCGTGGCTCAGACATTCTTCTACCACAAGTCCTGCGGGCCGTTTCGTTGAACTCTTCTGTGAATCATTTAATTTGCAACAGCTAGTGGATGCACCAACGCGAATTCCTGATGCAGCTGGAGATAAAGCTAATTTACTCGACTTGTTTCTAACATCTCATCCTGACAAATATTCCATTTCAGTCGGTTCCCCTCTTGGAAATTCAGACCATTGTTTAATCACGACTCAATAAGTCTCAATAAGTATCTTAAAGAAATTGATTGGTCGGTCTGTTTTGCTTCGAGGGATGTTGATGAATGCACATTACAATTTAGTAACATACTAAATCTTGGCATGCGTGAATACATTCCGTATTCTTACAGCAGGTCTCAACAACAGCATGATCGCTCCTGGTTTAACGATAAGTGCAACCAAGCTATAAAAGCGAAAGAGTCTGCTTTTCGCGCCTATCAATTGCATCCATGTCCGGAAATGAAACAAGTCTACAAGACTGCACGGAACACCTGCAAGTCCATTATCCAGAGAGAAAAATTTCTTTTTGACCAGAATATTAGACATAGAATCTTGACAAGCCGCAAAGGTAGCAAAGGTTTCTGGTCCCTGGTCAAAACCATCAGGAACAATTTCACCAGTTCCTCTATACCTTCACTACTTAATAATGGTGAAGTGATTGTTGACTCCCTGGATAAAGCTAATATTTTAGCTGCTAGATTCGCTTCTAATTCTCGTCTTCCACCAACTTCACGAACACCTGTTTTGCATCGCCCGTGTGAATGTGTACAAGAGCCAATACACGTTCGTACGAGGGATGTGTTCAGGGTACTTAAGGGGATCAACGTCTCCAAAGCCGCAGGTCCTGATGGTTGTTCGCCCCTGTTAATTAAAAGCTGCGCCTCATCCTTGGCTAAACCTCTGCGCAAACTCTTCTACTTATCTTATTCGACAGGAAAATTTCCAACTGCTTGGAAGCTAGCTCGCGTTCAGCCTATTCCTAAGAAAGGAGAGGGTAGCGATCCCTCAAATTATCGACCAATTGCCATCACTTCGATTCTTTCAAAGGTTTTTGAATCTATCATTAACTCAAAATTAATGAAGTATATAGAAACTAATCATCTCATCAACGATCGCCAATATGGCTTCCGAGCTGGACGCTCATCTGGAGACTTGCTGACCTTTCTTACGGAACGTTGGAACCGTAGTCTTCACAATTTTGGTGAGTCTAAAATCGTTGCCCTAGATATTTCAAAAGCCTTTGATAGAGTCTGGCATCCAGCCCTTTTAGCCAAACTCAAAGCACTTGGTCTCTCCCCTCCTCTTGTATTATGTATTGAAAGTTTCTTATCTAGTCGCCAAATACGTATTGTATTAGATGGCGTTACGTCTGAACCGCATCCCATAAATGCCGGTGTACCTCAAGGCTCTGTTATCTCTCCAACTCTCTTTTTAATTTTTATTAATGATCTGCTTTCCCTTACTTTCAATCCCATCCATAGTTTCGCAGATGACAGTACTCTTGATTTCGCTTACTCCTTTGACACTCTTGCGGAATCCAGGGGGAATGCTGCATGTGTTAAACGAGATTGCATGACTAGATCATTGAATAACGATCTTGCCAATATCCTCGCTTGGGGCAAAGCGAATCGCGTCGAATTCAATGCATCAAAGTCCCAAAGCTGTCTTATCTCATTAAAACAAGATCATAACTTAACCACACCGGTTTCTTTTGATGGAGCATTCATTTCTGATTCACCGTCACTAAGCATTCTTTGCATTAATATTTCCAGTAAGTTAAACTGGACAGATCACATCTTCTCTGTTGCCAAAGAAGCATCGAAATGTCTTGGATTTCTGAAAAGGTGTAAGAAATATTTCAGCCCGTCAAATCTAGCGCTCCTCTACAAGTCCTACATTAGACCTAGAATGGAATACAACTCCCATATATGGGCCGGGGCTGGTCGCACAGCCTTAGCTTCATTGGATATTGTCCAAAAGAGAGCCTTCAAACTCATTGGCGATTTGGCAATAACTTGTCATATCGACTCACTCGAGCACCGCCGCAATGTTGGATGCCTTTCGCTTCTTTATCGCTATATGCATGGTCAATGTTCTGATGAAATATCTAGTCTAATCCCTTGTAGAATGATTCCTGCACGCAATACTCGCGCTGCAAACCGCGCACATCCTTTAACCTTTCAAATTACTTTCGGCCGTACAGTAAAATTCCGAGATGCTTTTTTATCCCGAACAGTGCGAATGTGGAACAGCTTACCATCTTCTGTTTTTCCTCCGGCATACAATCTGCGGAAGTTTAAGGGCGACATACATCGGCACCTCCGCCACTTTCCTCATATTCCCTAATCCTTTCCCTATCTCCTTCCTGCCATGCTGTGCTTTGCATCATAGGGTATCCCCTGAGCTTGGCTTAATAATATATATAAAAAAAAAAAAAACGGTGTCACCTGTCGAGCCTAGACCACCTGGTGTTTGTTAGAATTGTGACCAACAAGGTAACTTCTAAGAAAACTGCCTACAAAAGCGGCAACGTGTGTTCTGCTATGGATGCGGACGAAAAGACGCTTTCAAGCCAAACTGTAGACAGAGTCTACAGAGAAACGTGAAGCGGGTGGGGATTCGCAACACCTTTTCGGGCCCGAGTGCGACATCTCCAACTGCTCTAGCTCAACCGCTGAACCGAAACGACAGTCTATCAAATCAGCAAACCTCATCAAACAATCCTTTCTGTCCGTTGATATCATTCAGTGGCTGTGGTGATATCTGGCAGTCAAACGAAGAATAATAAACATTTAGCAGAGGCAGAGAACCTTATTGATTTCTCTGCAGATTTTTAAGCTCCCGTTTTCACTAATAGAGAGCCAAAAACACTTTTGATAGACACTTCTTTAGAAGAATCCATGATTTTTGATGCTCCATTAAAACCGATCATAGCCCCTTCGGGCAATGTTGTTGAGCAGGAGGCTCGGTCTCCCGCTTATTCGATATAAAGACGGCCACCAAGCTCTGCGATGACGAGTTTGCGTGAGCCGGTCTTATATCCGTTGACGCCGTATCATACGCGTCTACGAAACTATAACATGGTGCGAGACCGGATTTTCTCTTCACTGGCAGAACTTGCAGGAATTATGATTCCAGATCTGGACCAAAATAAAGTGAGTATTGCAGACGAATTAGATCCGAATCAGAGCGAAAGAAAATGACCAACATCTCTGTGTCAATGCTAGATGACATTCGGCCGTACGCCGAAGTAAAGTTACACTGGCAAACTGAGACTGAGTTGCTTGATAGTGGTGCCCACTGCCAGCATCCTACGCCAGGGGGCTCTGGAGAAGCTAGCTGAAGCAATTGTCCAATGGAGGAGGTATCGCACTCAAGTGGAGTTAGGTAATGATGCCATGACGAATCTCCATGGTCATGTGGACCAAAGACGTGCGTTTTTACGTGGTTCCTAGGATCACCCAAGCACTATATCTGGGAATAGACTTCTGGCGTCTATTTAGGTTGGCTCCAGATGCTCTGGGTATGGTTGCGAAAGTGTTGCCAAGCCAATTAGTCGCCTGTGACACTGACTACCATGTTATTTTGGTTCAGGAAGATCAACGTCTTGAAGCCACCAAACAGCTTTTCCCTTCCCTCGCCTCTCTGGGCTTAGGAAAAACATCCTTGGTCACTCACAAGATCGAAACGAATGATGATACTCCGATAAAACAAAGATTTTACCTAATTTCACCATCAGCGCAAGGTTTGATGGACGCCGTCGCTGTCGCTGGGTGTGATAGAGGAGAGCCAGATTCCTTGGAGCTCTTTAGTTGTTCTAGTGAGGAAGCCGGGAAAGTTTCGGCTTTGTTTTGACGCCAGGAAGTCAACTCCGCTACTAAGGACACCTATCCGCTGCCACAGATAGACGCAATTCTGAGTCGACTTCCTCCCGCAAACTACATTGCAAGTCTGAACCTCAAAGACGCTTTTTGGCAGAGCCCACTAGACACTGATTCCAGAGAGAAGACCGCTTTTACATTCCACTGATCATCCTCTGTATCAGTACACCGTAATGTCATTCGGCCTGTGCAATGCTCCACAAACTATGTGCCGCGTTATGGACATCCCGTTCCATCTTTGTGAGAATGTTCTCGTCTATTTGGACACTCATCTCGTGCTACTAGCTCGCGTAGCGGATTATTTGAGGAACGCTGACCTCACTATCAACGTAGAGAGGAGTAAATTCTGTACTACAGAGACAGAATACTTGGGTTTCATTGTTGGGAAATGAGGAATAAGAACAGGCCCTGATAATCTCTCAGCCATAGTCGACTACCCGTCACCTAAAAATGTTCGGCAAGTCCGACGCCTAATAGATATGGCGAGATGGTATCGCCGTTTCATTCCGAACTATGCTTATCTAACTGCCTCCATAACAAGCACTCTGAAGAATCCCAATCAGCTTCAATGGACACCTGAAGCCCAGACGTCTCTGGAACAGTTGAAGCAGAAACTTACTTCTGCTCCATTGCTAGTGAGCCCAGATTTCACCAAGCCGTTCGTTATCCAGTGAGATGCGAGTGAACAAAATATTGTGGAGCTGCTGTTACAACTACATGATGATGGCCACGAGAAGGCGATAGCCTACGTTTCGAAAAAGTTGAATTCAGCATAAAGAAACTACACCGTCACAGAACACGAATGCTTAGCAACAGTGCTAAGTGTACAAAAGTTCCGACCCTTTATTGAACTTATGCCGTTCAAGATAGTGACTGACCATGCGAGCTTGAAATGGCTGATGTCTCAAAAAGACCTCAGCGGTAGACTTTCCCGCTGGAGTCTGAAACTGATCCTGGTTCGGAAAATGAATTAGTTGTCCATATTTCAATTCCTTGGAATATGAGGGGCTGAGGCAAAGGGTTAAATCGGCTTCTAATAAATTGCTAGATCTATGTGTCAGGGAAGACTTCGTTTATATTCAGACTATTCCGAGAAACGGCGATCCGATTCAGGAAGAAGAAGCTTGGAAGCTTTGGATTCCTCGAGTGCTTGTCTCTGACACTTTTTCAAGCGCGAATGATCCGCCACTGGCTTCTCACGGAGGCATAGGGAGCACACTGGAACAATTGAGACGACATCTGTGCTGGCCCCGAATGACAGTCGATGTCCGAAACTACGGAGGCGCCTGTGGCGTGTGTAAAGAAACCAAAGCCCCTAATACCATCCTTAGACCACCTATGGGAGCTCACTCTCGTGACAGAAAGACCACGGCAAAAGCTTTATGTTGATTTTCTAGGTCCAAATTCCAGATCTACCAATGGAAACGTCTGCATACTGATAGTTCTTGACCACTTCTCCAAATTCCCAATCCTGAAACCGATGAGGAAAGCATCTACTGCCAACATCTGTAAGTTCCTCGGGACAGAAATAATTCACCCTTTTGGAGTTCTGGGGGCGATAGTCTTGGCAATGTAGTTCAGTTTTGCTCGGCTCAGTTTGCCAGACTGTTGGATAAGTATGGTGTAAGTAAAGCATGTTCGAACAGCAGTTTATTCGCCACAGGCTAATGCATCAGAGAGGGTGAACCGGTCTCTATTGTCAGGGATAGAGCCTACATCAAGAACGAGCAGACTCGGTGGGATGAGAAACTGAGCCACATTGCTAGCTCCCTCAGAAGCTCTATACACCAATCAACGGGTAATTTTCGGTCAGCAAATGATGAACATGCTAGCTCCTATTCCATCTTAAGGAGCCTAGGAACTCTCAATGAACCACTAATTTCAGAATTGGTGAAGACGTATACCGACGAAACTTCATGCAGAGCAATTTTCAACAACAGCTCAGCGCTAAATTAAGACGAAAATTCGTAAGGTGTCGCATTAAGTAAAAAAAAGGAAACTCTCTCTATGAGCTTGAGGATCTGCAGGGAAAACCGTTAGGTCTCTATCACGCTGAAGACATCAGGCCCTGATTGCTGATTGGTTTAAACGAAAGGTCTGTCATATTTCCGTTGAGACCGATGTCGACTTCTGGCCAAGGATGGCAGGACTTCGAGGATATGCCTCTGACTTACCATGCCCAGGGAGAATTCAACGCCAGAACAGTATCCCTTCTAACGGAACTATTGAACGTGGGTCGCGTCACACATTGAGCGCCCGTAGAGGAAAGCCTAGAATTTAAGACCGGCTAGCTTAATCGACTAATTCTCAGCATCGTCTGCTGCATGACTGAAGCATACGTTCCCGTCCTGTTATGGTCGTAGCGTGTTGCATGCAGCAGCATGCTACGTGCACGACGCTGACAGATGTATCAAAGCAGTGTTCACAGTGTGAAACACGGCGAATGTGCTGCCACTTGTGACATGGTCGTACGAAAAACACCTTGCTGGGACTGATAAAAAGAAAAAGTCTGAAATAGGGAAGAAGAATCCGTGAGGCCGAAAGAGAGATGTCAAGTCAAGTGTAATTTGGTTGGCGAAAGAAGACGTGGGAACGAAAGTAGCTCGACATTTTGTGGATAAAAGAAATCCTTGTCATACTTACAGAGGAACATGGATTTTATGTCTCAAGGTACCCGCTAAAAATTATAAATCACGCGATAATGATCAATTTGGTCGTCTTCCAGTACAGAAGAGCTGCTGTAAATTTTTTAAATATACACGGTAAAGTTGTGTGTAGGATAAAATCGCATCTAAATTTTGTCCCCTAATTAAATATGTAATTAATTTTTGAATCCGATAACTGTAAAAGAAGTGTATCAGCCCTTTCTAAGGTGGAAAAATGACCGTTTTTGGTACAAAAATGGACATATTTTCATCTCATCATTGCGAAGAACCGGTAAGTCCTTGGAAATACACTTCCCAGGACAAAAATGTTCACAACGGAGTACTAATGGATGTGAAACAAAGAACGAAAAAAATATATGCAAAATATGGGAACTGGGGTGTATATGATCCTAGTGCAAAAAAACCGTTTTTCGGCGGTCAAAAGTCAGCTATCACGTTAAAATGATCAAAGACAAACTACTTCACTTAATTACCCTCTCCTCCCTCTTTAATTTGGTACCAAACATGACGTAGTTTGGAGAACCCCCTACGAGGGGTGGTACGACCCCAACCCCGAAACACCCACCCACCAAAATTAGTCACCTATATTTTTGTACTCTATACCCCTAATCCATCAGAAAAAGCCCAATACTCTAAAGACCTCCCACACAGTGAGTATTGCGACAAAAAAAATTTACCACCGAGGCCCCTCAAATCAAGTTAATCGAAATAAAATATAGCCTATAATACTCATGCATACCTAATTGCCAAATAGAGTTCTTATTTTTTTTATTGGGTTTACAAATCCTGAGCTTACCCCTGCGAATTATTGCAGCTCCTGATATTGACTTTATTTTTGTATAATTCCCGTTAATCAGCTCCCATGCTACCCCGCACTCTTCCCGCCCCATTTCCTCCAGCTATCTTGTTCGCCCTGAGTTCCCATTTTTTTTTGATACCAGATACATTCTCCTTCTTTCCATTCTTTCGTTATCACGGAAAAACTCGAGAAAACCTACCCTCCTACATCCCTCAAAAACTAGCCCTACAAAAAAGATATTTAAATTTATTTCGACATTGGAAGGTAATAGCCAGATGTACTTCAAATATGAAAAAAAGTCCAACCCTCTACAACAAAAAGTGATATCCTTAATCGTCCCAGGCGATTCGCACTTTTGTTATGGTCGTAGCGTAGTGTATATAGCACTATGCTACACTGAGCTAAATACACGTCTAAGCGACCCGTAGCAGCATGAAGTGGGCGCAAACAGTCTGCTGTATGGATGGAGATCGAAACGCGCCGAACGCACCCAAATCGAAAATCGAAAGGGGACTGTGGAAAAAAGGAAAGAAAGAAAAAAAGAAGATTTGCCTGCGAGCGGTCTGTCTGAAGAAAAGTGTGGTTGTGACAAAATTTTTTGTGGGAAGTGATTTTTAAAAAGAGAAAAAATAGAAAAAATACAAGAAATCAAAAAGAAAAGTTGTGGTGATATAATAAAGTCCGGAGTGAAAAGTCGCAGTACAAGAAAAAGCAAGGAAGGTAACCCAGGAGGATCCTGTTATTTGTAAGCAATTAACAAGGCCGGTATTTTTCCTTCATAGTATTCATTTAATCAACTTGTTAATTTGGAACGAACGAAAATTCCGATATAGAATAAAATTTACGCAAAATAAAAAAGGGAAAACCCATCACTTCTGCAGTGAGTACTACGTACACGACGATGCGTGAAGATTTTTGTGATGTTACACGATAGGCGAAACGTGGCTACGTAATCCTCTCTAATTCTCAAGCCAATTGTGTACCCTCAAATTGAACCAGACAGGGAAGAATACGTACGTCGGGCGATTAACAACAGGAGAGCTTGTTGGTGTGTTCATGGCGTCATACCGTACTATAGAGAAGCATGAAGCCCACTCAGTTGTCTCATAACAGCCCCCAAACTAGTCAAAGTGTTACCGACCACAGGTGGTCTATACTGCAGCTTGCCTTCCATTAATTACTAGGACGAGAAGATGACTGCCATAACTATGCTCCAGCTCTAGAATTATTTTCCATAGTAGTTAGGAAGAATTTTGAAGGAAAAACTTGGCCAACACAGTAGGGAATCTTTCAGTACTAGAATTTAAGTACCTACAGGTATGGACAAGTAGATACATAATTAAGTATAGGAATTCCTAGGGGCACTAGGTCCCCTTCAGTACGAAGAAAATGACTACAAAAAGAAAAGAGTGAACAAAATAAGCATTTTTTTGTATTATTGCGGCAATTTCACATAGGCCCGTCTGGGTAAATAGTTTCTGACCGCTTCTCGATTTATTAACATGGTGCAATTTTACAACTATCAAGAACGATAACAATTTTTTTCAGAGTCAGCGGCACGACCTCCAGGGAGCTCCCTCGAGGGAACATACCTTCTGTAAGTAAAGTTGTGTGTCTCAAATATTGGGATGTAACTGAGTGCATGTCAATGATTCTGAAAGAAGAATATTTTATTTCCATATATTTTATATCTATATTCTTTAGAAATATCACTGATTATGTAACTATATTTGATCACATTAATCCTGTCGCTCTCCATATTCGAGTATATTGTAGAGGGCATGCGCCGGTTCAGTGCAATTTTCCTTGTACGAATTTAACGTTAGATTTGTTAGTGTTGATTATATACGTATATTCATTTCTTTTAAGATATTAGCTCAGACTGCAGTATAAGAGCATTTGTCGTTAGACTTGTTGGTGCCGATTTTGCACCTTTTCTTTTGTTTTTAAGATATTAGCCTAGACTGAACTATATAAGCATTTAAAATTGGATTTGTTAGTGCTGATTATATATGTATATTCGTTTCTTTTAAGATATTAGCTCGAGTGAAGGTTGATGCCGATTATGCACATTTTCATTTTTTTAAGATATTAGCTTAGACTAAACAGGATAAGCACTTGTTACCAAAAATGCTAAAGCTGCCCGTACGGAGCAGTGGTTGCTTGTCTGAGAGAAATATTAGTACATTCTTTTAACTCTAAAGAATCAAGGGTCCATACCTCGATTGATCGATAGGACAGGTTGAGTACGAAAAAGAGTTTGTGTAATGGAATAATGACTAAGTTTAAAACGTTGTAAAATGCTGAACTTTTAGTTTTTTCCTTCTTCCTCTCTCCTGGAGGCCTCTCTAAAATGATGGTTGACAAGGTCCGCTCTTTGGCATCTCTTTTCAGGTCAACATAGGGAAAGTGTAAAAAAATCTGCCCTCAGTGTCGGTGGGAGGATGGGGCACGCAGCAGAAGGCAGTTCATCTGCGCCTTTAATAAGGTAAGGGTAAGTGGTGTAAGGGCCCCTTCAGGACTGGAGTGTGTGCTACAGTTTTTGTCAGGCACGAGGATTTTTTTTTTGATTATGGCAGGTGGCAGCGGCAGGATTTTGGTTAATCTCCCCTATAACTCTCCCGCAATAGCCGAGGTGCTAGCGTGCCGCCCTGCAGTCAACGCTGTCCACCGAGTGATCTGTCAGCTCATGCTGACAGCTGGGACTTCACGTCCAAAAGAAATCACTCTCAATATAGTTCCATAACACTTTTTCGCTAACTAAAACTAGGTTGTGTTACGCAACGTATATATATGCAGTAAACTTCTGTGATTTCGATCAATACAGTATAAATATATTTCTCTAATTCTCCAATCATCTTAGTGAATTGGGAATGGAGAATTAGGGAATTAGGAATTCTAAGAAAACGAAATTTTCATCTTCCAAATTCCCAAATTCTCCGTGCTACAGAATCCGGCCCCTGATGAGGATTCCTCTTGCATCTGACCCCAGAGTGCCTCAGTCGAGCTCAGACACTGAGCATAATATCAGTCTGGTCTGAACTAAATGGTGCTAAGGTGGCCCTAAATAAGCTGGAGGCGCTGCACGTCTGCAGAAGATGGAGTTGCCACGAAACTCAAATCCACTATGACACAGCTTCAATCCTACTACAAAATGAGCTCAAGATCCTGGGTCTGCACATCTCCAAGACTGTGGACTGGAGCAAACATACCAACTCGATCGTAGAGGACGTCAACAGAAGGAATAACCTTCTCAGAGTCATTTGCAGGAGAAATTTGGGCCCCCGCTTCCAACCGCCTCCTTGATAGTAAGACAGCTTATCATGGGTAGGATAGAATATGCGATCACAATCTACGGTTTCTCCACTAAACAGAATGCATGTAAAGTGCAGAAGGCAATAAACGTCTCCGCCAGAACGGGCATTGGTGCTCTACGCAGAACACCAATCAACAGCCTTCTTATAGAGGCGGGCCTTCTTACCTTTTCGTCCAGAAGAGACCACCTTCCTACAAGCCTCCTCTTCAAAAACCTCCACAATCCTCAAGCTCCTCTACATGATCTGTTTGTGGACATCATGTCCACCGACCGACACCGTGCTACACGCACAAAGTCGGGCCTTCACCGATCGGTAGAAGATGCCCCCTCATCCCTGAAAACAATCCCACTCAACCCTAACTCCTCAAACCCCACCCTGCCCCTCGCTCCCTGGAGAATCAAGACAAATAAAATCATTACGAACGAACAACAGTACCATGACCTTGACAATCACTGCAAAACTAGATTACATAAAGAACTCTGTGATGGCATTAACGCATACACGGTGATCTACACAGACGCCTCCAAATTCGAGAGCGCTGTAGCCATGGCAGTCATTGCCGAGAGCGCCAATGGGCAGACGCAGATCTGTCACAAACTCCCTGCATGGTGCAATGTCTACACGGCCGAACTTACGACCATCTGGGAGGCAGCCAAGTGGGCAGCCAACCAAAAGGGCACCACAGCAATCTTCTCTGATAGCCTATCGGCTATCAAAGCGATCCAGAATCTATCGAACAAGAACGAACTAGCCCACAATATCAGGAATAACATCCAAAACGATAAGATCTGGATCGCTTGGTGTCCGGGCCATGTAGGCATTCCCGGCAACGAAAGTGCGGACTGCCTGGCAACAGCCGCAAGCGAACAACCTACCATCTATCCGCCGGCATACAAAGCGGCAGTAATGCACTGCAAACTGTTATGGTCGTAGCGTATTGCATATAGCAATATGCTACACGACGTACTGAAGCGTGTAGGCCGGCTGCGTCAAACACACAAAAATTTAACGCACCCCGACCGAGAGAAATGCGTTCAATCTCAAGCTCGTGTGACATGCGACGTGACAGTGATGACAAAGAAGAAGAAGACCATTAACATGTCATATTTAGCGAACAAGTGTGCATGGAAGAAATTCCAGGAATTATAATTATCGAAATTCCTCAACGACATCGGGCCCAGAAAGGTAATAATTCTGATTAAGTTTGGTAGAGTCACATCCAATAAATAAAATACTTTAGGAATTCCCAGAAAGCACCTGATAATCAAGAAGGAAATTAGAAAAGAAAAAAAGAAAAAGCCTCCAGTGGTTTTACGTCGTATCGAGAAGGGACTTGGGGAAAATAGTGCCACCCAAAGTCAAACGGGAGGATGGGGCTGGCAAAGGAAGGTAGAACACCTACGCCTTCCACCTAGATACAGGTAAGTGACGTAAGGGTCC
Organism: Dioctria linearis; assembly: GCA_963930735.1. Lineage (NCBI taxonomy): Eukaryota > Metazoa > Arthropoda > Insecta > Diptera > Asilidae > Dioctria > Dioctria linearis. Next base: position 51,111,236 of record OZ005744.1, read on the forward strand.
CTTCAGGACCGAATGTGTGCTAGCTGTTCGTTTGTTGAAGGCACGATATCTCGTTTTGTATATGGTTGGTAACAGCGGCAGGTTGTTTTGTGGACCCCCCCCCCCCCCACACACACTCTCCGCAAATAGTCGAGGTGGACTAGCGTGCCGCCCTGTATTCAACGCTGTTATCGGGTGATCTGTCAGCTCATGCTGGCAGTCTGGACTTAACGTCCGAAGTACATCACTCTCAACATTAATTCCATAACAAAAATGGCGCCCAACGTGGGGCCACCTCAATTGGACTTCGGTGGTCTAAATGTAACATTTGCTAAGGATTGTGATTACTTCGAGATATGGGCATTTGGCTGTTAGTTAAATAGCCTGACCCGGTAATCGCATAATCAGTGGAAGCTATATGCGGACCTGGGTTTAATTGTTTGTTATTAGTTGATTTTCTGTAGCGTAACGTAAAGTTTTTAAAGTTTTGATATTTTGATTTTTGATTGATTTTGTAACGATTGAAGTAAAGTAACGTTTTGAAGTTTTTGAAAGTTTATAAAGTAAAGTAACGTTTTGGAAGTTTTGCATTGTAAGTTCGACTTTAGGTTTGACTTCGGTCAAGCCTCAAGTCTGAACAGTTGATTTTTTTTTAAATGTTTTTGGATGATCTCTCCCGCTGACCTTCTGCCATGGAAATGGTGGGTGGCCTCACGAAATTTTTCATTTGTGCTCTTGCGGAGACGTGTCTCTGTTGGCAAACTGGCTGGACAGAGTTATGAATCTGCGAGACGACTGTTTGGCTTCCAGCTAATTATTTGGCCAGACGCATGACCCTGCCCGGCTAGTGAGCAAGCTGGATATGATGATCCGGTGAGGAGGGGAGATGGAGTCATCGCAGGATGGGATTGATGCTAGAGACCTTCAGTAATCAGGAGTTGACATCCTGCTAACTGCCTGGCTGCAGAATCTCTGGTAGCATTCTCAGTCTTTGGTACCTCCGACTTTACTTTTCCTAGATTCTGCAAGAGCTCAGATTTTTTTTTTCAACGCACACACTCACGTCACTTGCTAGCATATCTGACCTGTAAGGAGGGAGGGCGACCTGAAGACCTCTTATGGTGAGAGTTAGCTTCGGGAAGTGAAGGAGAAAATATATTTTGATCATAAATTTTTGAAACGCGGAATTGAACGGTTAGGAAGGGAATTTTTATTCAAGGAGCGTGCTAACGTTTCCGAACTTTGGATTTTTGTACTTATATCGTATCGAGTCGGGATGACTTTGCTAACTTTCCGAATCTTTGATTTTTTTTTCACTTTATTGAAAACTTCTTCGAACGTTTGGGAAGGAAATTTTATTTGAAATTTAGTATCTCGTCCAAACCTTCGACTTTAAATTAGTATTTCGTCATCCTCGCGTTGTGAAGAGCCTGTTATCTCTTCCGAAGCTTCAAATTCTTTGGATTTTTTTATATATCTATTTCAAACCCTTGGTTTGAAAATCTTTTGCCTGATTTACGACTGATTCTACAATGGCTACAGCGCGAACACCACCGCGAGCAACTGGGGTACCGATGCTGTTGCCAGATCCGTGCTCTGTCTGTCTAGAGAGCGACTGGTCAGGACAGAGGAAGGCAGTGAAGACGGTCTGTGGACATGTGTTTCACAAAGCATTTCTGAAAACGTGGATTGGACAGCATTCAAACTGCCCGTTCTGCAGAGCCCATCTCACTCAGTATGATTTCACTGAGTATACTGGTGCTGTCCCGAAGATGACAAAGTCTGTAAAGACTGTCAGTCACGATCCATTACCTTCCATGCCAACACTTGACTTACCACCGTTGACAATTCCTCCACCTAGTCGACGATCACTCTCTCCTGGAATGCCAGATCTACATTCAAGGACTTTTAACAATCCTAACTCGCGACGAAATAGCCCGCTGCCTTCTGGCAGTGGACATACCTCAGCAGCTACGGATGCGTTGATGGCAGGCTTGCGCCTACAAATGCAAGACCTTGTACGCGAAGGCCTCGAACAGAGCCTCGACGTGTTGCGGACTGAGTTAATAACTAGTGTCCGACAACAGATCTCAGCAGCAATGCCGCCCATTGATTTTTCACGACCACCTCCGTCGATGGGTGACCCAAGACCACCTCAAGAATTTCACGACTCGCGTAGGCAGTCGTCAAATAGACCGCATTCAGCCTTTGGTCAGCCTAGTAATCAGCCTAGACCAGATTTTGTTCCACCTCCACCACCACCACCTATTCGTAACCCTGCAGGCGTAAGACAGCGACGTTCTGGCAGTCCTATCCGTAGGTGGAATATATCGTATAGCGGTGACAGCTCACGGCTTACTGTCGACGAATTTGTGTTTCGAGTGGAAGGTTTGACGTATTCGGCCTTAGAAGGAGATTTCGATCTTCTAGTAAGGCACATGACAACCTTACTTTCTGGACCAACTATGGACTGGTATTGGTCTCTCCTGAGGCAAAATTCCACGCCTTCATGGGAGTATGTGAAAACAGCTCTATTAGCTGAATGGGGAGTACCGCAAGATGACCTTAAGGTCAAATTCCAGCTGATGTTGCGCAAACAGAAAGCAGGGGAGTCATTTGCTACGTACCATCAACACCTGGTACAGTTGCGCGATCAACTGCAAAGTCCCTTGGCGGACGGAGAATTCCTAGAGATCGTAAAGTCAAATCTGCTTCCAGACATTCAGCAAAAGGTCTGCCTACATCCCACTAACAATATGCATCAACTACGGAGTCTCGTTACTCAAATACAGGCGACGCAGCAGCGAATCGCTACAGCGAGCAGCTGGAATGCTTATCGCGGCCAAAGAGTCAGCGAGGTGAATGAGTTTCGTCCGACAGAGGCCGAACTGAATATGACACATGAACGCAGTGAGGAAGCAGTAGCACTACCTGCTATTACAACCCCTCAGAATGTAACCTGCTGGAACTGTGACCAGTCCGGTCACTTTTATCAAGACTGCAGACAGGAGAGACAAGTTGTATTCTGCTATGGATGCGGACGCAAGAACATTTTCAAGCCCGATTGCAGCCACTGTCGACAAAAAAACTTGAGACGGGTCGGGAATACCACCACCTCTTTCCGACCAGTGTCGACGTCGCGAGCGACAACTGCAACGAACACTCCAGTTCAAGCCTTGAACAAGGAGGCAGGTCCGCTCCATTAGCAGACCTTGACGAATCCCTGAATTGTCCACTGATATCATTCAGTAATTCTGATGATATCAGTAAAACACCTGATAGTACGAACATTTCATTGAGGGAGACGGAGAATCTGATAGACTTCTCCGCAGATCTTCAAGCTCCCATTTCTACTTCTGGGGAGCCCATGACATTATTAGACACTTCGTTGGAAGAGTCTTCAATTTCCGATATCCCGTTAACACCGACAGCACTGTTAGCTGACAAAGTTACTGAGCGGGAGATTTGGTCTCCTGTCCTTTCTGTTTTAAAACGGCCACCAAGCTCTGTTATGACGAGTGGGCGTGAGCCTGTTTTACATCCACTGACGCCGTATCATACGCGTCTGCAGAGATACAACACAGTAAGAGACCGAATCTTCTCCTCAGTGGCGGAGTTAGCCGAAATAATGTTTCCTGACTTGGGTATGAGACTGAAAAATAAAAGATCTACCATTCGTTGGCGGGAATACTGTCGACGGATGAGACTAGAGAGAAAAAAACTGGCACAGATTTCCGTGTCGATGCCAGACGACATTCGACCGTACGCCGAAGTAAAGCTGCTCGGGCGAACTGAGCCTGGACTACTTGATAGTGTTGCCACTGTCAGTATTCTAGGTCAGGGAGCTCTAGAGAAGCTTGCAGAAGCAGATGCCGAATAGAAGAAGTATCGGACACAGGTCCAAGTAGCAAATGGTGCCATGACGACTGTGCATGGTCATGTGGACTTAAATGGCACTTTCCGTGATAAGACCCAAAACGTGCGTTTTTACGTGGTTCCTGGGCTCACACAGGCACTATATTTGGGAATAGACTTCTGGCGTCTATTTGGGTTGGCTCCAGATGTCGTGGGTATAGTCGCAGAAGTGAATCCAAGTGTAATAGCTACCTCTGACACCGACTGCCATATCCTTCCTAGTCTCGATCAACACCGCTCAGAAGCCACCAAACAGCTTTTCCCTTCTTTCGCCTCTTTAGGCGTGGGAAAAACAACATTGGTCGCTCACAAGATTGAAACGAATGACGCAGCTCCGATAAAAGAACGCTTTTATCCGATATCTCCGGCAGTACAAAGTTTAATGGATGCCGAATTAGAGCGAATGCTATCACTGGGTGTGATAGAGGAGAGCCAGAGTCCTTGGAGCTCTCCAGTTGTTCTGGTGAGGAAGCCTGGAAAGGTCCGGCTTTGTTTTGACGCAAGGATGGTCAACTCTGTTACGAAGAAGGATGCCTATCCGCTACCGCAGATAGACGCACTTCTGAGTCGACTTCCTCCGGCAAACTACATAACGAGCCTGGACCTGAAAGACGCATTCTGGCAGATCCCACTAGACACTGATTCCAGAGAGAAGACCGCTTTTACAGTACCTGGCCATCCTCTCTATCAGTACATAGTGATGCCATTCGGCCTATGCAACGCTCCACAAACGATGTGCCGCCTCATGGATAAAGTCATTCCTTTCGATCTTCGTGAGAACGTTCTCGTCAATCTAGACGATTTGTTAATTCTGTCATCAGACTTTGACTCGTATCTCACGTTACTATCCCGTGTAGCGGGGATGGTTTGAGGAAAGCTGGCCTCACTATCAACGTCGAGAAGAGCAAGTTTTGTATCAAAGAGACCAAATACTTGGGTTTTATTGTCGGAAAGGGAGGTATGAGAACTGACCCTGACAAAATTTCAGCTATAGTTGACTATCCGTCACCTAAAACTGTTCGGCAGGCCCGACGCCTACTAGGTATGGCGGGATGGTATAGACGGTTCATCCCGAACTATGCTGACTTGACTGCCTCCATTACAGACACCTTGAAAAACCCCAGTCAGTTCAAATGGACACCTGAAGCCCAGACGTCTCTTGATCTTTTAAAGCAAAAACTTACAGTGCTAATTCAACTAGATGACGAGGGCTAAAACGACTTCTGGTAAACTACCACATCTTTGCGTCAGGGATGGCTTCGTTTATATTCGGACTGTTCCGAGAACAGGCGATCTGATTCAGGAGGAAGAGGCTTGGAAGCTTTGGATTCCACGAGGGCTTGTCACCGACGTCATTTCAAGGGCTCATGATCCGCCACTGGCTTCACACGGAGGTATAGGTCCATATCCTCGGTCAGTGAAAGGAAACGTCTGCATTCTGATAGTTCTTGACCACTTTTCAAAATTTCCGATCCTCAAACCGATGAGAAAAGCATCTACACTCAATGTGTGCCAATTCATTGAGACGGAAGTGTTCCACGTGTTCGGGGTCCCGGAAACGATCGTCTCTGACAATGGAGTCCAGTTTTGCTCGACTCAGTTTACCAGATTGCTGGACAAGTATGGGGTGAAGCACTTGCGAACGGCAGTTTACTCGCCGCAAGCAAACGCCTCAGGGCGAGTAAACAGGTCTCTATTGTCAGGGATTAGAGCGTATATTCGGAAGGAACATACGAAATGGGATGAGAAACTGAGACAAATAGCTAGTTCCCTCAGGAGCTCTTTCCATCAAGCTACTGGTTTCTCTCCTTATCGAACACTTTTCGGTCAACAAATGATTGAACATGGCAGCTCCTATTCCATGTTGAGGAGCCTTGGAACTCTTAATGAGCCGTTTAGAGTAGATGCTGAGGACAAACTGAGATTGATCCGTGCGAGAGTGCAGGAAAATTTACACCTGGCGTTCGAACAGGGTTCACGAGCCTATAATCTCAGGGCGAAACCTGTCTATTTCAAAGTGGGTCAAGAGGTATTTAGACGAAATTTTGCCCAGAGCAATTTCCAACAGCAGACTAGTGCTAAATTGGGACGGAAATTTGGTAAATGTCGGGTTAAAGCGAAGAAAGGAAACTCCCTATACGAGCTTGAAGATCTGCAGTGGAAACTGTCTATACGCCAAAGATATCAGGCAGTGATCATCAGTCTGGAAACGTCGTCTATCTATTGTCACGTTTATTCCTGGTAGCCCTAAGAAGGCATCCAGCCAGCTTCACTGGTAAACTATAGGATATCGCGAAGCCCTCCTATTGCCCCGTCAATGGTGGGTGATATACCTGTTGGAATCCATTCCCGTATTCGGCTGTCAGCATGTCACTACTTCGGCGACGCCTTGGAGGCACACCCTTGAACAATCCCGGTCTGAGGTCAGGGTGAGATGTTGCGCCGGGAAAGCTTAGCTATCAGTTCTTTAGGTTGCTGATCGCAAGGCTTCCTCAGCATTTCGGTGAGGGAGGGCAGATAGACATAGACCAGCTGGATTTTTTTGGGTTACCAGCTTGTCGATGTGGCTTTGGCTTCACACGCGGAGAGGGATGTCGAAGTCTGATCAAAGACTGACGAGACTTCAGGGATGTGTCCTCGATGCGTCATCGGTCAAGTAGAGCAACGGAGTAGAGTCCGAGTGATAAGGAATACGCATTGGGTCGTGGGTCGAGACACACATTGAGCGCCCGCAGCGATGAGGCCTATGTTTAAGACCGGCTAGCTCAGTCGACCATTTTCCAGCGTTGTCTGAACCAAGGGTGGCCCAGACCACTCTGCCCTGTTATGGTCGTAGCGTATTGCATATAGCAATATGCTACACGACGTACTGAAGCGTGTAGGCCGGCTGCGTCAAACACACAAAAATTGAACGCACCCCGACCGAGAGACTTGCGTTTAATCTCAAGTTCGTGTGACATGCGACGTGACAGTGGAGACAAAGAAGAAGAAGACCATTAACATGTCATATTTAGTGAACAAGTGTGCATGGAAGAAATTCCAGGAATTATAATTATCGAAATTCCTCAACGACATCGGGCCCAGAAAGGTAATAAATCTGATTAAGTTTGGTAGAGTCACATCCAATAAATAAAATACTTTAGGAATGCCCAGAAAGCATCTGATAATCAAGAAGGAAATTAGAAAAGAAAAAAAGAAAAAAGCCTCCAGTGGTTTTGCGTCGTATCGAGAAGGGACTTGGGAAAATAGTGCCACCCAAAGTCAAACGGGAGGATGGGGCTGGCAAAGGAAGGTAGAACACCTACGCCTTCCACCTAGATACAGGTAAGTGACGTAAGGGTCCCTTCAGGACCGAATGTGTGCTAGCTGTTCGTTTGTTGAAGGCACGATATCTCGTTTTGTATATGGTTGGTAACAGCGGCAGGTTGTTTTGTGGAAGCCCCCCCCCCCACAATCTCCGCAAATAGTCGAGGTGGACTAGCGTGCCGCCCTGTATACAACGCTGTTATCGGGTGATCTGTCAGCTCATGCTGGCAGTCTGGACTTAACGTCCGAAGTACATCACTCTCAACATAATTCCATAACAAAAATCAGAAATCTGATCATTATCTCATTATCAGTACGTCGTGTAGCATATTGCTATATGTAATACGCTACGACCATAACAAAACACCTGAGAGAAGCCTGCGGGCAACTCTCTTGGAATGGCTCCCACGACTTCCTGAAATGAAAGAATTCCCCAGACGCTCGATGATAGAAATGACCACAGTCAGGTTAGCCACCAAAGAGCATATTTTTAAAAGGCAGCCGGGTCCGACCTGAATCACTGCGACGGAGCACTACCATTCACAGCATATCACATCTTTTTCGAGTGCGGGGTGCTATCGAGACTACTTAACGTACGAGGAATCACGACAAGACCAACGGACCTGCTGAAATACACCAGAGAGGATACGAACGCACTAATCCCCGCACTCAAGCAACTACTAATTTTCAACGGACTCACGACTCGACTATAACGCACCGAACGTACCCAGACGCAAATACCAACGCCACCAGCGACAAACAACACATAGGAACATGATAGGAAGCTAGTATATAATAAGTATAGACATACATAAACATCTTGTAATTTTATAATAGGTAAAATTTAGTAATTAAAAAAAAAAATCTCTAATTGTTTAATAATAGGTACAATTTTGTAAAAGAAATGAATTCTCTAATCTTTGAGGAAAACAAAACAATAAAATAGAATGATTGCTACATTAGAAATAATACTAAAAACAAAAGCAATAGTAAGAAATAATAGAAGAATAAGACCACCAGACCATAGGCCTGACAGAGCCCAGATGGCCTAGTAGCCGTGGGCCTAACTACCTTTATTGTATTAGGCTTATTTTAAGGTTGTACAATAAAGAGAAAAATAATAATAGTAATAATATATAGTTAATTTTGGAAAGGTACATCTATTGTACTACTGATAAAAACTTTGAAATCCTGCAGGGTTGTCAAAAGAAAAAAAGGAAAAAGCGACAAAGGTAGATGCGTTGAAACACGTCCGGTCCATCAGGTCCCAAGTAATAACAGATGTATATGTAAATTGAATAGATTAAATGCAGAACCCGTTGTTGAAGGGTATTGTATTAATATTGCTTAATCACTAGAGACTGTTAAATAGTATTCGGATGAACATTTACATATTATTAAAGAATTTTTATACCGTAATGCCGTTGTAAAGTTGTTTTGTTTTCCTCTCACTCTCCTGGAGCCCTCGCTCGCTGACAATGGTTGATTAAGGTCTGCTCTTTCCTAGCATTTCAGGAAATCATATTAGGGACACTGAAAAATAACTCACTGCTCTCAGTGTGCTATGGGTGAATGGGGCACAGCAGTGAGGGCAAGCCATCTGAGCCTTCAAGTAAGCAAAGGTAAGTGGTGTACCGTATGTGGTGCTTGTGGATTTTGTATAGTTACGAATTTTTTTGTATTCTGGTTATTGACCGGCGGCAGGTTTAGGTTAATCGCTACTATAACTGTCCCGCACTATTCGAGGTGCTGGCGTGCCACCCTGTGCTATCACTGATCACGGGAGTAAGCTCTCAGCTCATGGACTGGATGGACTTCGAGTTTAATAGTAACTCACTCGAAGCTAAGTACCATAGCACCCAAGCGAGAGGAATCCCAGTTCGTTCAGGCAAAAAATACAGCTTCATGTATCTGGCGATGCCTCTGAAAGGGCACTTGCAGCCGTAATAAACACAATGGATTTGTGGCGGCGTCGGCCCCGCTTTGATGCATGCCTTTAACGCAACGCCGACGCGACCTGAGATTGCTCACGATTGGCTATCCTGGAAACGATTGCACCAAAATGTGTAGGTTTGTGAAATCTGTTGAGCAGATACTTTGCGGGTTGTGGGCGAGGTAAGAAATATTTAAAATAATCTACCAAGCGTGTAACGAAAAATGTTTTGTTTTAATTTTCCATAAGTCAGTTTTTTAGAACGCTAGTCTGATAAGTGGTTATTGACAAATTAAAATACTATTGTAGCATTGTTCCTATCAGAGAGTTCTATTATATCCTTTTAAAATTGTGTTTAAGATTTGTAAAATATAATAGTTCATATATAAGAGTTTAGCTACGTCGACGCGTTCTCAGGCAGTGCCAAATATACAGTTAAAAACGGCAAAATTTTTGAATGGCATCCGCAAAAAATGGAAAAATTCAAAAAAAATGTTTTAAAAATTAGAAAAAAATGTGGGGAAAATTGCAAAAACAAAATGTCGGGCAAATTGCAAAAAAAAAAGTTGGAAAAATTCGTACAAATTATAAAAAATTCGAAAAAATTAAAAAAAAAATCGTAAAAATTGTAATAAAAATCGTTGAGATTGTAAAAGTTCAGAAAATCGTAAAAATTGCAAAAAGAATCCCAAAAAAAATCGTCACGATTGCAAAAGGATCGGAAAAACTTAGTAAAAATTGCAAAACAAAAATCGTAAGGATTGCAAAAAATCGTTAAGATTGTAAAAAAATCGTATAAATTTCAAAATTTTCGAGAAATAAATTGTAAAAAAATCGTAAGGATTGCAAAATAAATCGTTAAGATTGTAAAAAGTTCGAAATACAAATCGTAGAAGTCGAAACATAAATTGTAAAAATTGTAAAAAAATCGTTAAGATTGCAAGAAGTTCGAAAAATACATTGTTAAGATTGTAAAAAAATCGTTAAGATTGCAAAACTTCGACAAATAAATCGTGAAAATTGCAGAAAAATTGTTAAGGGTCGAAAAATAAATCGCTAAGATTGTAAAAAAATCGTCAACATTGTAAAAAAATCGTTGAGATTGCAAAAACTTCGACACATAAATCGTAAAAATTGCAAAGAAAGCGTTAAGATTGCAAAAAGTTCGAAAAATAAATCGTTGAGATAGGAAAAAAATCGTTAAGCCCTCGGAAAATAAACTTAAAAATTGGTAAGAAATTTGCAAGAATTGCCACAAGTTGTTTGTGTGTGTGCGTTGTCGAGTGCGTTTGTCGCTATTTCTGCGATTTTTTTATTTTTTTTAAAATGCTACAATTTTTCGTAAAATTAGCAAAGAAATTCGCATGAATTGCGGAAATTTGTGTGTGTGTGTGTCGTTGAGTGTGTTTTTCACTTTTCTCAGATTTTTTTAAATGCTACAATTTTTCGTAAAAATTGCAGAGATTCGAAAAAATTGCACAAAATGTGTGTGTGTGTGTGTGTGTGTGTTGTCGAGTGCGTATTTCGCTATTTCTGCGATTTTTTTAAATGCTACAATTTTTCGTAAAAATTGCAAAGAAATTCGAAAGAGTTCCACAAAAGTTGTGTGTGGGTGTGGTCGAGTGCGTATTTAGCTATTTCTGCGATATTTTTAAATGCTATAATTTTTCATAAAAAAGCAAAGAATTCGAAAGAATTACACAAAAGCTGTGTGTGTGTATGGTCGAGTGTGTATTTTGCTATTTCTGCGAGTTTTTCTAAATGCTACAATTTTTCGTAAAAATTGCAGTGAAATTCGAAAGAATTGCACAAAAGTTGTGTGTGTGTGTGTGTGTGTGTGTGTGTGGTCGAGTGCGTTTTTCGCTATTTCTACGATTTTTTCAATGCTACAATGTGTGTCTGTATGATCGAGTGGGTTTTTCGCTATGTCTATAATTTTTTTAAAATGATACAATTTTTCGTAAAATTGCCAAAGAAGTTCGCAAGAACTGCCGCAAATTGTGTGCGTGTTGTCGAGTGTAGTTTTCCCTATTTCCGGGAATTTTTTACAATGCTACAATTTTTCATAAAAATTGCAGATTTCCAGATTTTTTTTTCAATTGTTCCGAATTTTTTTCAATTATTACGATTTTTTTCCAATTTTTTCGATTCTTTTCCAAATTTTCCAATTTTTTTTCTCAATATTTACGATTTTTTTCCAATTATTCCGAATTTTTTTCAATTATTACGATGTTTCTCCAATTTTTTCTAAAAAAAAAAAAAATATATATTGATTCCCAGCAGTATATACATATATACCTCCCCACATGAGCAGTTTCTTTTCTTCCTCCCACATCATCCTTCAATCCAATCTTGATTCAATATGAGAAATCAAACTCCGCGTACATTTCTATGCATATCGTCTTTGCATTCACAACTCATATCAAAATGATCTAATCAAGCAGTGATGAAGATTTTACCTATTACTACGATTTATTTGCGATGTGTAAGATTTTTCTAATTATTGTGATTTTTTTCCAATTTTTCCGATTTTTTTCTTAAAAAAAAATTAATTTATTTATTGATACAGCAGTATGTATACATATATGTACCTCTCCCCGTGGACAGTTTCTTCCTCCCACATTTGAATCGTCCTTCAATCTTGATTCAATTTCAGAACGCCGAACAAATTTCTATCAAAATGAGCATATCGCCCTGTGCAAAATGATTTAAATAGCCCTCTGACAGTTTTTAGGTTTTTTTTTCAATTTTTTTCAAAAACAAAAAAAAATAATAATAATTTATTTATTTATTGATACGACACTATGTATATATGTATCTCCCCCCGTCCCAGTTTCCTCCAACCACATTTTATCATCCTTCAATCCAACAATCCAATCTTCCTTCCAACTGCTCATATAAATTTCTATCCATATCGCTCTTTCTCTTTTCACACCGTAAAAAGAAGTTCCCATATAAATTAATTTCTATACATACCTCGCTCTTTGTATTCGGACCGAAGCAAAATGATCTAATCAGCTCTGATGTCTAAAAAAAAAACAAAAGATTTGTTGCTTACTCCGCCCCAAGCACCCCCGACCTTCGATCAAACATGTCGGGGTAGCCTCGAAAAATGAAATCGTGATTTTCTGACTTAAATGCTCGATTTTGCCAATCTTGGCTGGACTTGTCGAACTTAAATGCTTGTAGAATTTGAACGAAATAACCAAATTGGCTCAAATAAATTTTGGATGATAAAGGAGGCATGAGGAACTCCGCTTTTGGAATACCAGGTCCGTGCGGTTTCAATGGCCGCCACCAGGTGTCGTCCATTGCGAGTGTCAATTTTTTCACATTTTATTTATTTTTTATTATTTTTTAATAAGAAACTAAAATCTGAGAATGCTGAAATTCGGCATAGACAATCCTTTTATGATCACAATTATAGAGCAAAATTAAAAATTGGAATAACCGTTATTTCATACGATGCCTCTGAAAGGGCACTTGCAGCCGTAATAAACACAATGGATTTGTGGCGGCGTCGGCCCCGCTTTGATGCATGCCTTTAACGCAACGCCGACGCGACCTGAGATTGCTCACGATTGGCTATCCTGGAAACGATTGCACCAAAATGTGTAGGTTTGTGAAATCTGTTGAGCAGATACTTTGCGGGTTGTGGGCGAGGTAAGAAATATTTAAAATAATCTACCAAGCGTGTAACGAAAAATGTTTTGTTTTAATTTTCCATAAGTCAGTTTTTTAGAACGCTAGTCTGATAAGTGGTTATTGACAAATTAAAATACTATTGTAGCATTGTTCCTATCAGAGAGTTCTATTATATCCTTTTAAAATTGTGTTTAAGATTTGTAAAATATAATAGTTCATATATAAGAGTTTAGCTACGTCGACGCGTTCTCAGGCAGTGCCAAATATACAGTTAAAAACGGCAAAATTTTTGAATGGCATCCGCAAAAAATGGAAAAATTCAAAAAAAATGTTTTAAAAATTAGAAAAAAATGTGGGGAAAATTGCAAAAACAAAATGTCGGGCAAATTGCAAAAAAAAAAGTTGGAAAAATTCGTACAAATTATAAAAAATTCGAAAAAATTAAAAAAAAAATCGTAAAAATTGTAATAAAAATCGTTGAGATTGTAAAAGTTCAGAAAATCGTAAAAATTGCAAAAAGAATCCCAAAAAAATCGTCACGATTGCAAAAGGATCGGAAAAACTTAGTAAAAATTGCAAAACAAAAATCGTAAGGATTGCAAAAAATCGTTAAGATTGTAAAAAAATCGTATAAATTTCAAAATTTTCGAGAAATAAATTGTAAAAAAATCGTAAGGATTGCAAAATAAATCGTTAAGATTGTAAAAAGTTCGAAATACAAATCGTAGAAGTCGAAACATAAATTGTAAAAATTGTAAAAAAATCGTTAAGATTGCAAGAAGTTCGAAAAATACATTGTTAAGATTGTAAAAAAATCGTTAAGATTGCAAAACTTCGACAAATAAATCGTGAAAATTGCAGAAAAATTGTTAAGGGTCGAAAAATAAATCGCTAAGATTGTAAAAAAATCGTCAACATTGTAAAAAAATCGTTGAGATTGCAAAAACTTCGACACATAAATCGTAAAAATTGCAAAGAAAGCGTTAAGATTGCAAAAAGTTCGAAAAATAAATCGTTGAGATAGGAAAAAAATCGTTAAGCCCTCGGAAAATAAACTTAAAAATTGGTAAGAAATTTGCAAGAATTGCCACAAGTTGTTTGTGTGTGTGCGTTGTCGAGTGCGTTTGTCGCTATTTCTGCGATTTTTTTATTTTTTTTAAAATGCTACAATTTTTCGTAAAATTAGCAAAGAAATTCGCATGAATTGCGGAAATTTGTGTGTGTGTGTGTCGTTGAGTGTGTTTTTCACTTTTCTCAGATTTTTTTAAATGCTACAATTTTTCGTAAAAATTGCAGAGATTCGAAAAAATTGCACAAAATGTGTGTGTGTGTGTGTGTGTGTGTGTGTTGTCGAGTGCGTATTTCGCTATTTCTGCGATTTTTTTAAATGCTACAATTTTTCGTAAAAATTGCAAAGAAATTCGAAAGAGTTCCACAAAAGTTGTGTGTGGGTGTGGTCGAGTGCGTATTTAGCTATTTCTGCGATATTTTTAAATGCTATAATTTTTCATAAAAAAGCAAAGAATTCGAAAGAATTACACAAAAGCTGTGAGTGTGTATGGTCGAGTGTGTATTTTGCTATTTCTGCGAGTTTTTCTAAATGCTACAATTTTTCGTAAAAATTGCAGTGAAATTCGAGAGAATTGCACAAAAAGTTGTGTGTGTGTGTGTGTGTGTGTGGTCGAGTGCGTTTTTCGCTATTTCTACGATTTTTTTAATGCTACAATGTGTGTCTGTATGATCGAGTGGGTTTTTCGCTATTTCTATAATTTTTTTAAAATGATACAATTTTTCGTAAAATTGCCAAAGAAGTTCGCAAGAACTGCCGCAAATTGTGTGCGTGTTGTCGAGTGTAGTTTTCCCTATTTCCGGGAATTTTTTACAATGCTACAATTTTTCATAAAAATTGCAGATTTCCAGATTTTTTTTTCAATTGTTCCGAATTTTTTTCAATTATTACGATTTTTTTTCCAATTTTTTCGATTCTTTTCCAAATTTTCCAATTTTTTTTCTCAATATTTACGATTTTTTTCCAATTATTCCGAATTTTTTTCAATTATTACGATGTTTCTCCAATTTTTTCTAAAAAAAAAAATATATATATTGATTCCCAGCAGTATATACATATATACCTCCCCACATGAGCAGTTTCTTTTCTTCCTCCCCACATCATCCTTCAATCCAATCTTGATTCAATATGAGAAATCAAACTCCGCGTACATTTCTATGCATATCGTCTTTGCATTCACAACTCATATCAAAATGATCTAATCAAGCAGTGATGAAGATTTTACCTATTACTACGATTTATTTGCGATGTGTAAGATTTTTCTAATTATTGTGATTTTTTTCCAATTTTTCCGATTTTTTTCTTAAAAAAAAATTAATTTATTTATTGATACAGCAGTATGTATACATATATGTACCTCTCCCCGTGGACAGTTTCTTCCTCCCACATTTGAATCGTCCTTCAATCTTGATTCAATTTCAGAACGCCGAACAAATTTCTATCAAAATGAGCATATCGCCCTGTGCAAAATGATTTAAATAGCCCTCTGACAGTTTTTAGGTTTTTTTTTCAATTTTTTTCAAAAACAAAAAAAAAATAATAATAATTTATTTATTTATTGATACGACAGTATGTATATATGTACCTCCCCCCGTCCAGTTTCCTCCAACCACATTTTATCATCCTTCAATCCAACAATCCAATCTTCCTTCCAACTGCTCATATAAATTTCTATCCATATCGCTCTTTCTCTTTTCACACCGTAAAAAGAAGTTCCCATATAAATTAATTTCTATACATACCTCGCTCTTTGTATTCGGACCGAAGCAAAATGATCTAATCAGCTCTGATGTCTAAAAAAAAAACAAAAGATTTGTTGCTTACTCCGCCCCAAGCACCCCCGACCTTCGATCAAACATGTCGGGGTAGCCTCGAAAAATGAAATCGTGATTTTCTGACTTAAATGCTCGATTTTGCCAATCTTGGCTGGACTTGTCGAACTTAAATGCTTGTAGAATTTGAACGAAATAACCAAATTGGCTCAAATAAATTTTGGATGATAAAGGAGGCATGAGGAACTCCGCTTTTGGAATACCAGGTCCGTGCGGTTTCAATGGCCGCCACCAGGTGTCGTCCATTGCGAGTGTCAATTTTTTCACATTTTATTTATTTTTTATTATTTTTTAATAAGAAACTAAAATCTGAGAATGCTGAAATTCGGCATAGACAATCCTTTTATGATCACAATTATAGAGAAAAATTAAAAATTGGAATAACCGTTATTTCATACGATGCCTCTGAAAGGGCACTTGCAGCCGTAATAAACACAATGGATTTGTGGCGGCGTCGGCCCCGCTTTGATGCATGCCTTTAACGCAACGCCGACGCGACCTGAGATTGCTCACGATTGGCTATCCTGGAAACGATTGCACCAAAATGTGTAGGTTTGTGAAATCTGTTGAGCAGATACTTTGCGGGTTGTGGGCGAGGTAAGAAATATTTAAAATAATCTACCAAGCGTGTAACGAAAAATGTTTTGTTTTAATTTTCCATAAGTCAGTTTTTTAGAACGCTAGTCTGATAAGTGGTTATTGACAAATTAAAATACTATTGTAGCATTGTTCCTATCAGAGAGTTCTATTATATCCTTTTAAAATTGTGTTTAAGATTTGTAAAATATAATAGTTCATATATAAGAGTTTAGCTACGTCGACGCGTTCTCAGGCAGTGCCAAATATACAGTTAAAAACGGCAAAATTTTTGAATGGCATCCGCAAAAAATGGAAAAATTCAAAAAAAATGTTTTAAAAATTAGAAAAAAATGTGGGGAAAATTGCAAAAACAAAATGTCGGGCAAATTGCAAAAAAAAAAGTTGGAAAAATTCGTACAAATTATAAAAAATTCGAAAAAATTAAAAAAAAAATCGTAAAAATTGTAATAAAAATCGTTGAGATTGTAAAAGTTCAGAAAATCGTAAAAATTGCAAAAAGAATCCCAAAAAAAATCGTCACGATTGCAAAAGGATCGGAAAAACTTAGTAAAAATTGCAAAACAAAAATCGTAAGGATTGCAAAAAATCGTTAAGATTGTAAAAAAATCGTATAAATTTCAAAATTTTCGAGAAATAAATTGTAAAAAAATCGTAAGGATTGCAAAATAAATCGTTAAGATTGTAAAAAGTTCGAAATACAAATCGTAGAAGTCGAAACATAAATTGTAAAAATTGTAAAAAAATCGTTAAGATTGCAAGAAGTTCGAAAAATACATTGTTAAGATTGTAAAAAAATCGTTAAGATTGCAAAACTTCGACAAATAAATCGTGAAAATTGCAGAAAAATTGTTAAGGGTCGAAAAATAAATCGCTAAGATTGTAAAAAAATCGTCAACATTGTAAAAAAATCGTTGAGATTGCAAAAACTTTAGCTATTTCTGCGATATTTTTAAATGCTATAATTTTTCATAAAAAAGCAAAGAATTCGAAAGAATTACACAAAAGCTGTGTGTGTGTATGGTCGAGTGTGTATTTTGCTATTTCTGCGAGTTTTTCTAAATGCTACAATTTTTCGTAAAAATTGCAGTGAAATTCGAAAGAATTGCACAAAAGTTGTGTGTGTGTGTGTGTGTGTGTGTGGTCGAGTGCGTTTTTCGCTATTTCTACGATTTTTTTAATGCTACAATGTGTGTCTGTATGATCGAGTGGGTTTTTCGCTATTTCTATAATTTTTTTAAAATGATACAATTTTTCGTAAAATTGCCAAAGAAGTTCGCAAGAACTGCCGCAAATTGTGTGCGTGTTGTCGAGTGTAGTTTTCCCTATTTCCGGGAATTTTTTACAATGCTACAATTTTTCATAAAAATTGCAGATTTCCAGATTTTTTTTTCAATTGTTCCGAATTTTTTTCAATTATTACGATTTTTTTCCAATTTTTTCGATTCTTTTCCAAATTTTCCAATTTTTTTTCTCAATATTTACGATTTTTTTCCAATTATTCCGAATTTTTTTCAATTATTACGATGTTTCTCCAATTTTTTCTAAAAAAAAAAAAAAATATATATTGATTCCCAGCAGTATATACATATATACCTCCCCACATGAGCAGTTTCTTTTCTTCCTCCCACATCATCCTTCAATCCAATCTTGATTCAATATGAGAAATCAAACTCCGCGTACATTTCTATGCATATCGTCTTTGCATTCACAACTCATATCAAAATGATCTAATTAAGCAGTGATGAAGATTTTACCTATTACTACGATTTATTTGCGATGTGTAAGATTTTTCTAATTATTGTGATTTTTTTCCAATTTTTCCGATTTTTTTCTTAAAAAAAAATTAATTTATTTATTGATACAGCAGTATGTATACATATATGTACCTCTCCCCGTGGACAGTTTCTTCCTCCCACATTTGAATCGTCCTTCAATCTTGATTCAATTTCAGAACGCCGAACAAATTTCTATCAAAATGAGCATATCGCCCTGTGCAAAATGATTTAAATAGCCCTCTGACAGTTTTTAGGTTTTTTTTTCAATTTTTTTCAAAAACAAAAAAAAATAATAATAATTTATTTATTTATTGATACGACAGTATGTATATATGTACCTCCCCCCGTCCCAGTTTCCTCCAACCACATTTTATCATCCTTCAATCCAACAATCCAATCTTCCTTCCAACTGCTCATATAAATTTCTATCCATATCGCTCTTTCTCTTTTCACACCGTAAAAAGAAGTTCCCATATAAATTAATTTCTATACATACCTCGCTCTTTGTATTCGGACCGAAGCAAAATGATCTAATCAGCTCTGATGTCTAAAAAAAAAACAAAAGATTTGTTGCTTACTCCGCCCCAAGCACCCCCGACCTTCGATCAAACATGTCGGGGTAGCCTCGAAAAATGAAATCGTGATTTTCTGACTTAAATGCTCGATTTTGCCAATCTTGGCTGGACTTGTCGAACTTAAATGCTTGTAGAATTTGAACGAAATAACCAAATTGGCTCAAATAAATTTTGGATGATAAAGGAGGCATGAGGAACTCCGCTTTTGGAATACCAGGTCCGTGCGGTTTCAATGGCCGCCACCAGGTGTCGTCCATTGCGAGTGTCAATTTTTTCACATTTTATTTATTTTTTATTATTTTTTAATAAGAAACTAAAATCTGAGAATGCTGAAATTCGGCATAGACAATCCTTTTATGATCACAATTATAGAGAAAAATTAAAAATTGGAATAACCGTTATTTCATACGATGCCTCTGAAAGGGCACTTGCAGCCGTAATAAACACAATGGATTTGTGGCGGCGTCGGCCCCGCTTTGATGCATGCCTTTAACGCAACGCCGACGCGACCTGAGATTGCTCACGATTGGCTATCCTGGAAACGATTGCACCAAAATGTGTAGGTTTGTGAAATCTGTTGAGCAGATACTTTGCGGGTTGTGGGCGAGGTAAGAAATATTTAAAATAATCTACCAAGCGTGTAACGAAAAATGTTTTGTTTTAATTTTCCATAAGTCAGTTTTTTAGAACGCTAGTCTGATAAGTGGTTATTGACAAATTAAAATACTATTGTAGCATTGTTCCTATCAGAGAGTTCTATTATATCCTTTTAAAATTGTGTTTAAGATTTGTAAAATATAATAGTTCATATATAAGAGTTTAGCTACGTCGACGCGTTCTCAGGCAGTGCCAAATATACAGTTAAAAACGGCAAAATTTTTGAATGGCATCCGCAAAAAATGGAAAAATTCAAAAAAAATGTTTTAAAAATTAGAAAAAAATGTGGGGAAAATTGCAAAAACAAAATGTCGGGCAAATTGCAAAAAAAAAAGTTGGAAAAATTCGTACAAATTATAAAAAATTCGAAAAAATTAAAAAAAAAATCGTAAAAATTGTAATAAAAATCGTTGAGATTGTAAAAGTTCAGAAAATCGTAAAAATTGCAAAAAGAATCCCAAAAAAAATCGTCACGATTGCAAAAGGATCGGAAAAACTTAGTAAAAATTGCAAAACAAAAATCGTAAGGATTGCAAAAAATCGTTAAGATTGTAAAAAAATCGTATAAATTTCAAAATTTTCGAGAAATAAATTGTAAAAAAATCGTAAGGATTGCAAAATAAATCGTTAAGATTGTAAAAAGTTCGAAATACAAATCGTAGAAGTCGAAACATAAATTGTAAAAATTGTAAAAAAATCGTTAAGATTGCAAGAAGTTCGAAAAATACATTGTTAAGATTGTAAAAAAATCGTTAAGATTGCAAAACTTCGACAAATAAATCGTGAAAATTGCAGAAAAATTGTTAAGGGTCGAAAAATAAATCGCTAAAATTGTAAAAAAATCGTCAACATTGTAAAAAAATCGTTGAGATTGCAAAAACTTCGACACATAAATCGTAAAAATTGCAAAGAAAGCGTTAAGATTGCAAAAAGTTCGAAAAATAAATCGTTGAGATAGGAAAAAAATCGTTAAGCCCTCGGAAAATAAACTTAAAAATTGGTAAGAAATTTGCAAGAATTGCCACAAGTTGTTTGTGTGTGTGCGTTGTCGAGTGCGTTTGTCGCTATTTCTGCGATTTTTTTATTTTTTTTAAAATGCTACAATTTTTCGTAAAATTAGCAAAGAAATTCGCATGAATTGCCGAAATTTGTGTGTGTGTGTGTCGTTGAGTGTGTTTTTCACTTTTCTCAGATTTTTTTAAATGCTACAATTTTTCGTAAAAATTGCAGAGATTCGAAAAAATTGCACAAAATGTGTGTGTGTGTGTGTGTGTTGTCGAGTGCGTATTTCGCTATTTCTGCGATTTTTTTAAATGCTACAATTTTTCGTAAAAATTGCAAAGAAATTCGAAAGAGTTCCACAAAAGTTGTGTGTGGGTGTGGTCGAGTGCGTATTTAGCTATTTCTGCGATATTTTTAAATGCTATAATTTTTCATAAAAAAGCAAAGAATTCGAAAGAATTACACAAAAGCTGTGTGTGTGTATGGTCGAGTGTGTATTTTGCTATTTCTGCGAGTTTTTCTAAATGCTACAATTTTTCGTAAAAATTGCAGTGAAATTCGAAAGAATTGCACAAAAGTTGTGTGTGTGTGTGTGTGTGTGTGTGGTCGAGTGCGTTTTTCGCTATTTCTACGATTTTTTTAATGCTACAATGTGTGTCTGTATGATCGAGTGGGTTTTTCGCTATTTCTATAATTTTTTTAAAATGATACAATTTTTCGTAAAATTGCCAAAGAAGTTCGCAAGAACTGCCGCAAATTGTGTGCGTGTTGTCGAGTGTAGTTTTCCCTATTTCAGGGATTTTTTTACAATGCTACAATTTTTCATAAAAATTGCAGATTTCCAGATTGTTTTTTCAATTGTTCCGAATTTTTTTCAATTATTACGATTTTTTTCCAATTTTTTCGATTCTGTTCCAAATTTTCCAATTTTTTTTCTCAATATTTACGATTTTTTTTCCAATTATTCCGAATTTTTTTCAATTATTACGATGTTTCTCCAATTTTTTCTAAAAAAAAAAAAAATATATATTGATTCCCAGCAGTATATACATATATACCTCCCCACATGAGCAGTTTCTTTTCTTCCTCCCACATCATCCTTCAATCCAATCTTGATTCAATATGAGAAATCAAACTCCGCGTACATTTCTATGCATATCGTCTTTGCATTCACAACTCATATCAAAATGATCTAATCAAGCAGTGATGAAGATTTTACCTATTACTACAATTTATTTGCGATGTGTAAGATTTTTCTAATTATTGTGATTTTTTTCCAATTTTTCCGATTTTTTTCTTAAAAAAAAATTAATTTATTTATTGATACAGCAGTATGTATACATATATGTACCTCTCCCCGTGGACAGTTTCTTCCTCCCACATTTGAATCGTCCTTCAATCTTGATTCAATTTCAGAACGCCGAACAAATTTCTATCAAAATGAGCATATCGCCCTGTGCAAAATGATTTAAATAGCCCTCTGACAGTTTTTAGGTTTTTTTTTCAATTTTTTTCAAAAACAAAAAAAAATAATAATAATTTATTTATTTATTGATACGACAGTATGTATATATGTACCTCCCCCCGTCCCAGTTTCCTCCAACCACATTTTATCATCCTTCAATCCAACAATCCAATCTTCCTTCCAACTGCTCATATAAATTTCTATCCATATCGCTCTTTCTCTTTTCACACCGTAAAAAGAAGTTCCCATATAAATTAATTTCTATACATACCTCGCTCTTTGTATTCGGACCGAAGCAAAATGATCTAATCAGCTCTGATGTCTAAAAAAAAAACAAAAGATTTGTTGCTTACTCCGCCCCAAGCACCCCCGACCTTCGATCAAACATGTCGGGGTAGCCTCGAAAAATGAAATCGTGATTTTCTGACTTAAATGCTCGATTTTGCCAATCTTGGCTGGACTTGTCGAACTTAAATGCTTGTAGAATTTGAACGAAATAACCAAATTGGCTCAAATAAATTTTGGATGATAAAGGAGGCATGAGGAACTCCGCTTTTGGAATACCAGGTCCGTGCGGTTTCAATGGCCGCCACCAGGTGTCGTCCATTGCGAGTGTCAATTTTTTCACATTTTATTTATTTTTTATTATTTTTTAATAAGAAACTAAAATCTGAGAATGCTGAAATTCGGCATAGACAATCCTTTTATGATCACAATTATAGAGCAAAATTAAAAATTGGAATAACCGTTATTTCATACGATGCCTCTGAAAGGGCACTTGCAGCCGTAATAAACACAATGGATTTGTGGCGGCGTCGGCCCCGCTTTGATGCATGCCTTTAACGCAACGCCGACGCGACCTGAGATTGCTCACGATTGGCTATCCTGGAAACGATTGCACCAAAATGTGTAGGTTTGTGAAATCTGTTGAGCAGATACTTTGCGGGTTGTGGGCGAGGTAAGAAATATTTAAAATAATCTACCAAGCGTGTAACGAAAAATGTTTTGTTTTAATTTTCCATAAGTCAGTTTTTTAGAACGCTAGTCTGATAAGTGGTTATTGACAAATTAAAATACTATTGTAGCATTGTTCCTATCAGAGAGTTCTATTATATCCTTTTAAAATTGTGTTTAAGATTTGTAAAATATAATAGTTCATATATAAGAGTTTAGCTACGTCGACGCGTTCTCAGGCAGTGCCAAATATACAGTTAAAAACGGCAAAATTTTTGAATGGCATCCGCAAAAAATGGAAAAATTCAAAAAAAATGTTTTAAAAATTAGAAAAAAATGTGGGGAAAATTGCAAAAACAAAATGTCGGGCAAATTGCAAAAAAAAAAGTTGGAAAAATTCGTACAAATTATAAAAAATTCGAAAAAATTAAAAAAAAAATCGTAAAAATTGTAATAAAAATCGTTGAGATTGTAAAAGTTCAGAAAATCGTAAAAATTGCAAAAAGAATCCCAAAAAAAATCGTCACGATTGCAAAAGGATCGGAAAAACTTAGTAAAAATTGCAAAACAAAAATCGTAAGGATTGCAAAAAATCGTTAAGATTGTAAAAAAATCGTATAAATTTCAAAATTTTCGAGAAATAAATTGTAAAAAAATCGTAAGGATTGCAAAATAAATCGTTAAGATTGTAAAAAGTTCGAAATACAAATCGTAGAAGTCGAAACATAAATTGTAAAAATTGTAAAAAAATCGTTAAGATTGCAAGAAGTTCGAAAAATACATTGTTAAGATTGTAAAAAAATCGTTAAGATTGCAAAACTTCGACAAATAAATCGTGAAAATTGCAGAAAAATTGTTAAGGGTCGAAAAATAAATCGCTAAGATTGTAAAAAAATCGTCAACATTGTAAAAAAATCGTTGAGATTGCAAAAACTTCGACACATAAATCGTAAAAATTGCAAAGAAAGCGTTAAGATTGCAAAAAGTTCGAAAAATAAATCGTTGAGATAGGAAAAAAATCGTTAAGCCCTCGGAAAATAAACTTAAAAATTGGTAAGAAATTTGCAAGAATTGCCACAAGTTGTTTGTGTGTGTGCGTTGTCGAGTGCGTTTGTCGCTATTTCTGCGATTTTTTTATTTTTTTTAAAATGCTACAATTTTTCGTAAAATTAGCAAAGAAATTCGCATGAATTGCGGAAATTTGTGTGTGTGTGTGTCGTTGAGTGTGTTTTTCACTTTTCTCAGATTTTTTTAAATGCTACAATTTTTCGTAAAAATTGCAGAGATTCGAAAAAATTGCACAAAATGTGTGTGTGTGTGTGTGTGTGTTGTCGAGTGCGTATTTCGCTATTTCTGCGATTTTTTTAAATGCTACAATTTTTCGTAAAAATTGCAAAGAAATTCGAAAGAGTTCCACAAAAGTTGTGTGTGGGTGTGGTCGAGTGCGTATTTAGCTATTTCTGCGATATTTTTAAATGCTATAATTTTTCATAAAAAAGCAAAGAATTCGAAAGAATTACACAAAAGCTGTGTGTGTGTATGGTCGAGTGTGTATTTTGCTATTTCTGCGAGTTTTTCTAAATGCTACAATTTTTCGTAAAAATTGCAGTGAAATTCGAAAGAATTGGACAAAAGTTGTGTGTGTGTGTGTGTGTGTGTGGTCGAGTGCGTTTTTCGCTATTTCTACGATTTTTTTAATGCTACAATGTGTGTCTGTATGATCGAGTGGGTTTTTCGCTATTTCTATAATTTTTTTAAAATGATACAATTTTTCGTAAAATTGCCAAAGAAGTTCGCAAGAACTGCCGCAAATTGTGTGCGTGTTGTCGAGTGTAGTTTTCCCTATTTCAGGGATTTTTTTACAATGCTACAATTTTTCATAAAAATTGCAGATTTCCAGATTTTTTTTTCAATTGTTCCGAATTTTTTTCAATTATTACGATTTTTTTCCAATTTTTTCGATTCTTTTCCAAATTTTCCAATTTTTTTTCTCAATATTTACGATTTTTTTCCAATTATTCCGAATTTTTTTCAATTATTACGATGTTTCTCCAAATTTTTCTAAAAAAAAAAAAAAATATATATTGATTCCCAGCAGTATATACATATATACCTCCCCACATGAGCAGTTTCTTTTCTTCCTCCCACATCATCCTTCAATCCAATCTTGATTCAATATGAGAAATCAAACTCCGCGTACATTTCTATGCATATCGTCTTTGCATTCACAACTCATATCAAAATGATCTAATCAAGCAGTGATGAAGATTTTACCTATTACTACGATTTATTTGCGATGTGTAAGATTTTTCTAATTATTGTGATTTTTTTCCAATTTTTCCGATTTTTTTCTTAAAAAAAAATTAATTTATTTATTGATACAGCAGTATGTATACATATATGTACCTCTCCCCGTGGACAGTTTCTTCCTCCCACATTTGAATCGTCCTTCAATCTTGATTCAATTTCAGAACGCCGAACAAATTTCTATCAAAATGAGCATATCGCCCTGTGCAAAATGATTTAAATAGCCCTCTGACAGTTTTTAGGTTTTTTTTTCAATTTTTTTCAAAAACAAAAAAAAATAATAATAATTTATTTGTTTATTGATACGACAGTATGTATATATGTACCTCCCCCCGTCCCAGTTTCCTCCAACCACATTTTATCATCCTTCAATCCAACAATCCAATCTTCCTTCCAACTGCTCATATAAATTTCTATCCATATCGCTCTTTCTCTTTTCACACCGTAAAAAGAAGTTCCCATATAAATTAATTTCTATACATACCTCGCTCTTTGTATTCGGACCGAAGCAAAATGATCTAATCAGCTCTGATGTCTAAAAAAAAAACAAAAGATTTGTTGCTTACTCCGCCCCAAGCACCCCCGACCTTCGATCAAACATGTCGGGGTAGCCTCGAAAAATGAAATCGTGATTTTCTGACTTAAATGCTCGATTTTGCCAATCTTGGCTGGACTTGTCGAACTTAAATGCTTGTAGAATTTGAACGAAATAACCAAATTGGCTCAAATAAATTTTGGATGATAAAGGAGGCATGAGGAACTCCGCTTTTGGAATACCAGGTCCGTGCGGTTTCAATGGCCGCCACCAGGTGTCGTCCATTGCGAGTGTCAATTTTTTCACATTTTATTTATTTTTTATTATTTTTTAATAAGAAACTAAAATCTGAGAATGCTGAAATTCGGCATAGACAATCCTTTTATGATCACAATTATAGAGAAAAATTAAAAATTGGAATAACCGTTATTTCATACGATGCCTCTGAAAGGGCACTTGCAGCCGTAATAAACACAATGGATTTGTGGCGGCGTCGGCCCCGCTTTGATGCATGCCTTTAACGCAACGCCGACGCGACCTGAGATTGCTCACGATTGGCTATCCTGGAAACGATTGCACCAAAATGTGTAGGTTTGTGAAATCTGTTGAGCAGATACTTTGCGGGTTGTGGGCGAGGTAAGAAATATTTAAAATAATCTACCAAGCGTGTAACGAAAAATGTTTTGTTTTAATTTTCCATAAGTCAGTTTTTTAGAACGCTAGTCTGATAAGTGGTTATTGACAAATTAAAATACTATTGTAGCATTGTTCCTATCAGAGAGTTCTATTATATCCTTTTAAAATTGTGTTTAAGATTTGTAAAATATAATAGTTCATATATAAGAGTTTAGCTACGTCGACGCGTTCTCAGGCAGTGCCAAATATACAGTTAAAAACGGCAAAATTTTTGAATGGCATCCGCAAAAAATGGAAAAATTCAAAAAAAATGTTTTAAAAATTAGAAAAAAATGTGGGGAAAATTGCAAAAACAAAATGTCGGGCAAATTGCAAAAAAAAAAGTTGGAAAAATTCGTACAAATTATAAAAAATTCGAAAAAATTAAAAAAAAAATCGTAAAAATTGTAATAAAAATCGTTGAGATTGTAAAAGTTCAGAAAATCGTAAAAATTGCAAAAAGAATCCCAAAAAAATTCGTCACGATTGCAAAAGGATCGGAAAAACTTAGTAAAAATTGCAAAACAAAAATCGTAAGGATTGCAAAAAATCGTTAAGATTGTAAAAAAATCGTATAAATTTCAAAATTTTCGAGAAATAAATTGTAAAAAAAACGTAAGGATTGCAAAATAAATCGTTAAGATTGTAAAAAGTTCGAAATACAAATCGTAGAAGTCGAAACATAAATTGTAAAAATTGTAAAAAAATCGTTAAGATTGCAAGAAGTTCGAAAAATACATTGTTAAGATTGTAAAAAAATCGTTAAGATTGCAAAACTTCGACAAATAAATCGTGAAAATTGCAGAAAAATTGTTAAGGGTCGAAAAATAAATCGCTAAGATTGTAAAAAAATCGTCAACATTGCAAAAAAAATCGTTGAGATTGCAAAAACTACGACACATAAATCGTAAAAATTGCAAAGAAAGCGTTAAGATTGCAAAAAGTTCGAAAAATAAATCGTTGAGATAGGAAAAAAATCGTTAAGCCCTCGGAAAATAAACTTAAAAATTGGTAAGAAATTTGCAAGAATTGCCACAAGTTGTTTGTGTGTGTGCGTTGTCGAGTGCGTTTGTCGCTATTTCTGCGATTTTTTTATTTTTTTTAAAATGCTACAATTTTTCGTCAAATTAGCAAAGAAATTCGCATGAATTGCGGAAATTTGTGTGTGTGTGTGTCGTTGAGTGTGTTTTTCACTTTTCTCAGATTTTTTTAAATGCTACAATTTTTCGTAAAAATTGCAGAGATTCGAAAAAATTGCACAAAATGTGTGTGTGTGTGTGTGTGTGTGTGTGTGTGTGTGTGTGTGTGTTGTCGAGTGCGTATTTCGCTATTTCTGCGATTTTTTTAAATGCTACAATTTTTCGTAAAAATTGCAAAGAAATTCGAAAGAGTTCCACAAAAGTTGTGTGTGGGTGTGGTCGAGTGCGTATTTAGCTATTTCTGCGATATTTTTAAATGCTATAATTTTTCATAAAAAAGCAAAGAATTCGAAAGAATTACACAAAAGCTGTGTGTGTGTATGGTCGAGTGTGTATTTTGCTATTTCTGCGAGTTTTTCTAAATGCTACAATTTTTCGTAAAAATTGCAGTGAAATTCGAAAGAATTGCACAAAAGTTGTGTGTGTGTGTGTGTGTGTGTGTGGTCGAGTGCGTTTTTCGCTATTTCTACGATTTTTTTAATGCTACAATGTGTGTCTGTATGATCGAGTGGGTTTTTCGCTATTTCTATAATTTTTTTAAAATGATACAATTTTTCGTAAAATTGCCAAAGAAGTTCGCAAGAACTGCCGCAAATTGTGTGCGTGTTGTCGAGTGTAGTTTTCCCTATTTCAGGGATTTTTTTACAATGCTACAATTTTTCATAAAAATTGCAGATTTCCAGATTTTTTTTTCAATTGTTCCGAATTTTTTTCAATTATTACGATTTTTTTCCAATTTTTTCGATTCTTTTCCAAATTTTCCAATTTTTTTTCTCAATATTTACGATTTTTTTCCAATTATTCCGAATTTTTTTCAATTATTACGATGTTTCTCCAAATTTTTCTAAAAAAAAAAAAAATATATATTGATTCCCAGCAGTATATACATATATACCTCCCCACATGAGCAGTTTCTTTTCTTCCTCCCACATCATCCTTCAATCCAATCTTGATTCAATATGAGAAATCAAACTCCGCGTACATTTCTATGCATATCGTCTTTGCATTCACAACTCATATCAAAATGATCTAATCAAGCAGTGATGAAGATTTTACCTATTACTACGATTTATTTGCGATGTGTAAGATTTTTCTAATTATTGTGATTTTTTTCCAATTTTTCCGATTTTTTTCTTAAAAAAAAATTAATTTATTTATTGATACAGCAGTATGTATACATATATGTACCTCTCCCCGTGGACAGTTTCTTCCTCCCACATTTGAATCGTCCTTCAATCTTGATTCAATTTCAGAACGCCGAACAAATTTCTATCAAAATGAGCATATCGCCCTGTGCAAAATGATTTAAATAGCCCTCTGACAGTTTTTAGGTTTTTTTTTCAATTTTTTTCAAAAACAAAAAAAAATAATAATAATTTATTTATTTATTGATACGACAGTATGTATATATGTACCTCCCCCCGTCCCAGTTTCCTCCAACCACATTTTATCATCCATTAAAATACTATTGTAGCATTGTTCCTATCAGAGAGTTCTATTATATCCTTTTAAAATTGTGTTTAAGATTTGTAAAATATAATAGTTCATATATAAGAGTTTAGCTACGTCGACGCGTTCTCAGGCAGTGCCAAATATACAGTTAAAAACGGCAAAATTTTTGAATGGCATCCGCAAAAAATGGAAAAATTCAAAAAAAATGTTTTAAAAATTAGAAAAAAATGTGGGGAAAATTGCAAAAACAAAATGTCGGGCAAATTGCAAAAAAAAAAAGTTGGAAAAATTCGTACAAAGTATAAAAAATTCGAAAAAATTAAAAAAAAAATCGTAAAAATTGTAATAAAAATCGTTGAGATTGTAAAAGTTCAGAAAATCGTAAAAATTGCAAAAAGAATCCCAAAAAAAATCGTCACGATTGCAAAAGGATCGGAAAAACTTAGTAAAAATTGCAAAACAAAAATCGTAAGGATTGCAAAAAATCGTTAAGATTGTAAAAAAATCGTATAAATTTCAAAATTTTCGAGAAATAAATTGTAAAAAAATCGTAAGGATTGCAAAATAAATCGTTAAGATTGTAAAAAGTTCGAAATACAAATCGTAGAAGTCGAAACATAAATTGTAAAAATTGTAAAAAAATCGTTAAGATTGCAAGAAGTTCGAAAAATACATTGTTAAGATTGTAAAAAAATCGTTAAGATTGCAAAACTTCGACAAATAAATCGTGAAAATTGCAGAAAAATTGTTAAGGGTCGAAAAATAAATCGCTAAGATTGTAAAAAAATCGTCAACATTGTAAAAAAATCGTTGAGATTGCAAAAACTTCGACACATAAATCGTAAAAATTGCAAAGAAAGCGTTAAGATTGCAAGAAGTTCGAAAAATAAATCGTTGAGATAGGAAAAAAATCGTTAAGCCCTCGGAAAATAAACTTAAAAATTGGTAAGAAATTTGCAAGAATTGCCACAAGTTGTTTGTGTGTGTGCGTTGTCGAGTGCGTTTGTCGCTATTTCTGCGATTTTTTTATTTTTTTTAAAATGCTACAATTTTTCGTAAAATTAGCAAAGAAATTCGCATGAATTGCGGAAATTTGTGTGTGTGTGTGTCGTTGAGTGTGTTTTTCACTTTTCTCAGATTTTTTTAAATGCTACAATTTTTCGTAAAAATTGCAGAGATTCGAAAAAATTGCACAAAATGTGTGTGTGTGTGTGTGTGTGTGTGTGTGTGTGTGTGTGTGTGTGTGTTGTCGAGTGCGTATTTCGCTATTTCTGCGATTTTTTTAAATGCTACAATTTTTCGTAAAAATTGCAAAGAAATTCGAAAGAGTTCCACAAAAGTTGTGTGTGGGTGTGGTCGAGTGCGTATTTAGCTATTTCTGCGATATTTTTAAATGCTATAATTTTTCATAAAAAAGCAAAGAATTCGAAAGAATTACACAAAAGCTGTGTGTGTGTATGGTCGAGTGTGTATTTTGCTATTTCTGCGAGTTTTTCTAAATGCTACAATTTTTCGTAAAAATTGCAGTGAAATTCGAAAGAATTGCACAAAAGTTGTGTGTGTGTGTGTGGTCGAGTGCGTTTTTCGCTATTTCTACGATTTTTTTAATGCTACAATGTGTGTCTGTATGATCGAGTGGGTTTTTCGCTATTTCTATAATTTTTTTAAAATGATACAATTTTTCGTAAAATTGCCAAAGAAGTTCGCAAGAACTGCCGCAAATTGTGTGCGTGTTGTCGAGTGTAGTTTTCCCTATTTCAGGGATTTTTTTACAATGCTACAATTTTTCATAAAAATTGCAGATTTCCAGATTTTTTTTTCAATTGTTCCGAATTTTTTTCAATTATTACGATTTTTTTCCAATTTTTTCGATTCTTTTCCAAATTTTCCAATTTTTTTTCTCAATATTTACGATTTTTTTCCAATTATTCCGAATTTTTTTCAATTATTACGATGTTTCTCCAAATTTTTCTAAAAAAAAAAAAAAAATATATATTGATTCCCAGCAGTATATACATATATACCTCCCCACATGAGCAGTTTCTTTTCTTCCTCCCACATCATCCTTCAATCCAATCTTGATTCAATATGAGAAATCAAACTCCGCGTACATTTCTATGCATATCGTCTTTGCATTCACAACTCATATCAAAATGATCTAATCAAGCAGTGATGAAGATTTTACCTATTACTACGATTTATTTGCGATGTGTAAGATTTTTCTAATTATTGTGATTTTTTTCCAATTTTTCCGATTTTTTTCTTAAAAAAAAATTAATTTATTTATTGATACAGCAGTATGTATACATATATGTACCTCTCCCCGTGGACAGTTTCTTCCTCCCACATTTGAATCGTCCTTCAATCTTGATTCAATTTCAGAACGCCGAACAAATTTCTATCAAAATGAGCATATCGCCCTGTGCAAAATGATTTAAATAGCCCTCTGACAGTTTTTAGGTTTTTTTTTCAATTTTTTTCAAAAACAAAAAAAAATAATAATAATTTATTTATTTATTGATACGACAGTATGTATATATGTACCTCCCCCCGTCCCAGTTTCCTCCAACCACATTTTATCATCCTTCAATCCAACAATCCAATCTTCCTTCCAACTGCTCATATAAATTTCTATCCATATCGCTCTTTCTCTTTTCACACCGTAAAAAGAAGTTCCCATATAAATTAATTTCTATACATACCTCGCTCTTTGTATTCGGACCGAAGCAAAATGATCTAATCAGCTCTGATGTCTAAAAAAAAAACAAAAGATTTGTTGCTTACTCCGCCCCAAGCACCCCCGACCTTCGATCAAACATGTCGGGGTAGCCTCGAAAAATGAAATCGTGATTTTCTGACTTAAATGCTCGATTTTGCCAATCTTGGCTGGACTTGTCGAACTTAAATGCTTGTAGAATTTGAACGAAATAACCAAATTGGCTCAAATAAATTTTGGATGATAAAGGAGGCATGAGGAACTCCGCTTTTGGAATACCAGGTCCGTGAGGTTTCAATGGCCGCCACCAGGTGTCGTCCATTGCGAGTGTCAATTTTTTCACATTTTATTTATTTTTTATTATTTTTTAATAAGAAACTAAAATCTGAGAATGCTGAAATTCGGCATAGACAATCCTTTTATGATCACAATTATAGAGAAAAATTAAAAATTGGAATAACCGTTATTTCATACGATGCCTCTGAAAGGGCACTTGCAGCCGTAATAAACACAATGGATTTGTGGCGGCGTCGGCCCCGCTTTGATGCATGCCTTTAACGCAACGCCGACGCGACCTGAGATTGCTCACGATTGGCTATCCTGGAAACGATTGCACCAAAATGTGTAGGTTTGTGAAATCTGTTGAGCAGATACTTTGCGGGTTGTGGGCGAGGTAAGAAATATTTAAAATAATCTACCAAGCGTGTAACGAAAAATGTTTTGTTTTAATTTTCCATAAGTCAGTTTTTTAGAACGCTAGTCTGATAAGTGGTTATTGACAAATTAAAATACTATTGTAGCATTGTTCCTATCAGAGAGTTCTATTATATCCTTTTAAAATTGTGTTTAAGATTTGTAAAATATAATAGTTCATATATAAGAGTTTAGCTACGTCGACGCGTTCTCAGGCAGTGCCAAATATACAGTTAAAAACGGCAAAATTTTTGAATGGCATCCGCAAAAAATGGAAAAATTCAAAAAAAATGTTTTAAAAATTAGAAAAAAATGTGGGGAAAATTGCAAAAACAAAATGTCGGGCAAATTGCAAAAAAAAAAAGTTGGAAAAATTCGTACAAATTATAAAAAATTCGAAAAAATTAAAAAAAAAATCGTAAAAATTGTAATAAAAATCGTTGAGATTGTAAAAGTTCAGAAAATCGTAAAAATTGCAAAAAGAATCCCAAAAAAAATCGTCACGATTGCAAAAGGATCGGAAAAACTTAGTAAAAATTGCAAAACAAAAATCGTAAGGATTGCAAAAAATCGTTAAGATTGTAAAAAAATCGTATAAATTTCAAAATTTTCGAGAAATAAATTGTAAAAAAATCGTAAGGATTGCAAAATAAATCGTTAAGATTGTAAAAAGTTCGAAATACAAATCGTAGAAGTCGAAACATAAATTGTAAAAATTGTAAAAAAATCGTTAAGATTGCAAGAAGTTCGAAAAATACATTGTTAAGATTGTAAAAAAATCGTTAAGATTGCAAAACTTCGACAAATAAATCGTGAAAATTGCAGAAAAATTGTTAAGGGTCGAAAAATAAATCGCTAAGATTGTAAAAAAATCGTCAACATTGTAAAAAAATCGTTGAGATTGCAAAAACTTCGACACATAAATCGTAAAAATTGCAAAGAAAGCGTTAAGATTGCAAAAAGTTCGAAAAATAAATCGTTGAGATAGGAAAAAAATCGTTAAGCCCTCGGAAAATAAACTTAAAAATTGGTAAGAAATTTGCAAGAATTGCCACAAGTTGTTTGTGTGTGTGCGTTGTCGAGTGCGTTTGTCGCTATTTCTGCGATTTTTTTATTTTTTTTAAAATGCTACAATTTTTCGTAAAATTAGCAAAGAAATTCGCATGAATTGCGGAAATTTGTGTGTGTGTGTGTCGTTGAGTGTGTTTTTCACTTTTCTCAGATTTTTTAAATGCTACAATTTTTCGTAAAAATTGCAGAGATTCGAAAAAATTGCACAAAATGTGTGTGTGTGTGTGTGTGTGTGTGTGTGTGTGTGTGTGTGTGTGTGTGTGTTGTCGAGTGCGTATTTCGCTATTTCTGCGATTTTTTAAATGCTACAATTTTTCGTAAAAATTGCAAAGAAATTCGAAAGAGTTCCACAAAAGTTGTGTGTGGGTGTGGTCGAGTGCGTATTTAGCTATTTCTGCGATATTTTTAAATGCTATAATTTTTCATAAAAAAGCAAAGAATTCGAAAGAATTACACAAAAGCTGTGTGTGTGTATGGTCGAGTGTGTATTTTGCTATTTCTGCGAGTTTTTCTAAATGCTACAATTTTTCGTAAAAATTGCAGTGAAATTCGAAAGAATTGCACAAAAGTTGTGTGTGTGTGTGTGTGTGGTCGAGTGCGTTTTTCGCTATTTCTACGATTTTTTTAATGCTACAATTGCACAAAATGTTTGTGTGTCTGTATGATCGAGTGGGTTTTTCGCTATTTCTATAATTTTTTTAAAATGATACAATTTTTCGTAAAATTACCAAAGAAGTTCGCAAGAACTGCCGCAAATTGTGTGCGTGTTGTCGAGTGTAGTTTTCCCTATTTCAGGGATTTTTTTACAATGCTACAATTTTTCATAAAAATTGCAGATTTCCAGATTTTTTTTTCAATTGTTCCGAATTTTTTTCAATTATTACGATTTTTTTCCAATTTTTTCGATTCTGTTCCAAATTTTCCAATTTTTTTTCTCAATATTTACGATTTTTTTTCCAATTATTCCGAATTTTTTTCAATTATTACGATGTTTCTCCAATTTTTTCTAAAAAAAAAAAAAATATATATTGATTCCCAGCAGTATATACATATATACCTCCCCACATGAGCAGTTTCTTTTCTTCCTCCCACATCATCCTTCAATCCAATCTTGATTCAATATGAGAAATCAAACTCCGCGTACATTTCTATGCATACCGTCTTTGCATTCACAACTCATATCAAAATGATCTAATCAAGCAGTGATGAAGATTTTACCTATTACTACAATTTATTTGCGATGTGTAAGATTTTTCTAATTATTGTGATTTTTTTCCAATTTTTCCGATTTTTTTCTTTAAAAAAAATTAATTTATTTATTGATACAGCAGTATGTATACATATATGTACCTCTCCCCGTGGACAGTTTCTTCCTCCCACATTTGAATCGTCCTTCAATCTGGATTCAATTTCAGAACGCCGAACAAATTTCTATCAAAATGAGCATATCGCCCTGTGCAAAATGATTTAAATAGCCCTCTGACAGTTTTTAGGTTTTTTTTTCAATTTTTTTCAAAAACAAAAAAAAATAATAATAATTTATTTATTTATTGATACGACAGTATGTATATATGTACCTCCCCCCGTCCCAGTTTCCTCCAACCACATTTTATCATCCTTCAATCCAACAATCCAATCTTCCTTCCAACTGCTCATATAAATTTCTATCCATATCGCTCTTTCTCTTTTCACACAGTAAAAAGAAGTTCCCATATAAATTAATTTCTATACATACCTCGCTCTTTGTATTCGGACCGAAGCAAAATGATCTAATCAGCTCTGATGTCTAAAAAAAAAAACAAAAGATTTGTTGCTTACTCCGCCCCAAGCACCCCCGACCTTCGATCAAACATGTCGGGGTAGCCTCGAAAAATGAAATCGTGATTTTCTGACTTAAATGCTCGATTTTGCCAATCTTGGCTGGAAATGTCGAACTTAAATGCTTGTAGAATTTGAACGAAATAACCAAATTGGCTCAAATAAATTTTGGATGATAAAGGAGGCATGAGGAACTCCGCTTTTGGAATACCAGGTCCGTGCGGTTTCAATGGCCGCCACCAGGTGTCGTCCATTGCGAGTGTCAATTTTTTCACATTTTATTTATTTTTTATTATTTTTTAATAAGAAACTAAAATCTGAGAATGCTGAAATTCGGCATAGACAATCCTTTTATGATCACAATTATAGAGAAAAATTAAAAATTGGAATAACCGTTATTTCATACAACGAAATTTCCAAATCAATTTTCAGGACGGAAATTTCGGACGCCAAATTTTCAGATTTTGTCACGTACGTATTTCAGAGGAGTTGGAAAATATACTCAAAAAATCAGAAAAAAATTATAATAAAAATTAAGCTAAAAAATTTGCATATTAATTAAAAAATAACGGGATTTTTAATTAATTCCTTAATATGAGTATGCAAAGTAATGACATGATGAAATATATATATATATGACTATATTTTAAACCATTAGTCGGGCGCCATTAAAAAAGTACAATAAATTAGGTACAGTATTATACTACTTTCAATTTATAACGGGACTTACGCTATTGCAATAAGTCCCGTTAAAATTAAATCATTTCAATTATACGTGAAATTCACCATATAAATAAATGAGGAACCAATTTAATTAGATTCTAATTTAGCGAACCATGCAATTTTATTTGATTAGTTATTATTACACGACTCAAAATAATGACTTCCGTTTTTTTTAAAATGAAAGCTAAGAGATTGCAGATAATCTTAAGAGAAAACAAGTGGCTTAATTATTGCAGGATATAAAAAAAAGAGGGCGCTGAATGTAATGTAATGGCCGATGGAAGGTACTTACAAAAATCATCGGCGATTCGGTAATTAGTTTCATTTCGAAGTTTAGTAAAAAGATCTATTTTTAGGATAAATAGGGTTGTAATTACCTACTCCTGTACAGCCCTTCTTGAAAATTTCATTACTAAAAAATTGATTTGAAAAAAATAATTTTTCAAAAAATTAAAAAATTTACGGTTTTTATCTCCCCTTCCCCCCCATCCGCGCCAATCTTCAGCTCAAGCCAACCCTTAAATTTACATACATCCCCCGTAATGCCACTTATCCTACCTGTATTGTGAAAAAAGAATGATTGAAATCCAACCAACACATACAGAAACCTATCGACTTTGGTTTGTGAAGAAAATTTGAAATTACCCGAGCCTTCCACCACAGATGAATTGCTATAAAATTTTTAAATATAAACGCTAAAGGATGTTGGCGCTGTTGGGCAGTCGTTCGAAATGCCATGAAGCTCTGAATACAATGAGTCTTTAATTGTGACCGTACCCTATGTACTATTTAAGATACAGGGTGTGATGTGAAAATCTAGCTTTTTTCCTTCATAACCCTGTAACTCCCAAACGGTTGATGTGGACCCCCACCCCCAACTCCTTTGCCATACAATTTTTTGTTTGGCTAGGTGTCTATATCCGAACATTTCGTTTGATCAAGTTTCGAAAATACACATTATATATATATATTGTTGCGAGCGTGGCCCTTGGTTCGTTATTTAAAACACAAAATTAAATAATTAATATACAAGTTCTCTAATCATATAAAATTCACAAAACATTCATTTAATCAACTCAACTCTAATAATCGCTAACACTGTACTTTCAATAATCGCAATCTAATTACAATACTTTCGCCTCTTTATTTACTTTCGCCTTGTTAAAACTGCAACGTCTAAGACAAGACTCTTTTCTGGCGATTACAACTGTTATATTTATACCCTAGAAACTCTCCGGATTATTCTGGAGTGTTCTATTCCAAAAGCTTCTTCTATTTGTTCTATTCCTGAACCTTCCTGTAGATTCCATAATCGATTCTCTGAACCTGAAGTCGTTTACTCTCCATTTCCAGTAGATGTCACCAGTTGTCTCTTTTTATTGCATGTAACACTGCCCCCTTCATAAATTTGTTAGTCCCGAACAACAGGTGGTCTTCATCCGATCATATTTGTTGCTAATTTTGTCCTCGTGGCCTCGTGTACATCAGCTAATTGTTGTTTGAGCTCCGATACGTAGTCTTCCGGTAACTTTTGTTCACCTCTGGGGGTACCGAATTTGAGGTCCCTAGGTAAACGCATCTCTCTTCCGAATATGACTTTAGCTGGGGTTTGTCCGGTAGTACTATGAACAACTGATCTATAAGCCATTAGGAATATAGGAATATGTCGATCCCAATCGCGTTGATGATAGTCAACTACTTTCTATAGATGCTCGATCAATGTTCTGTTGAAGCGCTCTATCTTGCCATCAGATTGTGGGTGTAGAGGAGTTGTTCTAGTTTTTCTTATTCCCAACATTTTACACATCTCCTGGAAAGTCCGCGATACGAAGTTCCGTGCTTGGTCCGAATGAAGTTCGTGAGGCACTCCAAACCTACTGACCCAATTCGTTATTATTTGTTCCGCAACTGTGGTTGCCTCTTGATTAGGGATTGCATAAGCTTCAGGCCATTTACTGAAATAGTCAATGGCAACTAATATATAACGGTTACCGCCATCAGTTTCTGGAAAAGGTACAGCGATGTCTACAGCTATCCTTTCAAAGGGGGCTCCGACATTATAGTTATGCATTTCTCCTCTACTTCTGTGTTGCGGCCCTTTGCAAGCAGCACAGACAGTGCATCTGCGGCACCACTCCTCCACAACTTCTCGCATATGTAGCCAATAAAACCTTTCTCGTATTTTGGAAATGGTTTTGTTCACTTCCAAATGTCCTCCAGAGGTTCCACCGTGCATTTCTTCTAGAACATCTTTGACGTTTGTTGCCGGCACGACTATCTGCATTCGGAAAGTTTCGCCATTAGGTGCTTCCCACTTGCGTTTTAATATACCACATTCAGTTCCACTGAGCCCAGTAACTTTTCAGTTCCTCACTACATTCCGAAATTTCCTTCCAGTCTGGTCTTTCCATGTCTTCTTTCCAAGCGAGAATAGGTGAAATGTCCAGATCTTCTCGTTGTGCTGTTCGCAGGTCCTCGTTGTCCCAACCTGTAGACGGTTCCACGGTTACCAACTGTATAGCTGCTGTTGTTTCTTTTTCTTCCATCCGGGCGTAATGTTTGCATTCAAGTTTGCATGGACGTCGTGAAAGAACATTTGCATTTCCGTGGATACGACCTCTTCGGTGTTGTATTTCAAAATCATAGGCCTGGAGTCGCTCTCTCCATCTCGCCACTTGTCCCTCAGGGTTCTTAAACTGCAGAAGCCATTTAAGCGCTGCATGGTCGGTGCGAAGGATGAATTTCTGCCCGTAGAGATATTTATGAAAATGCTTTGTTGAACTTACAATTGCAAGTAGCTCTTTTTTTGTAGCACAATAATTTTTCTCTGACTTTGAAAGTGCTTTGCTATAGTAAGCTACCTACTGGAACTTCTTGACCATTTTCCTCCTGCGAAAGCACTGCACCAATACCTTCATTGCTGGCATCCGTGTCTAATATAAATGTTTTTCCCAGCTTTGGATAATGAAGTACTGGAGCTTCACAGAGCTGTTGCTTCAAATTTTCAAAACTTTCGTTGCATTTATCCGACCATACGAACGGCTTTCCCTTTTCTGTAAGTTGATGTAGGCTTCTTGCTATATCTGCAAAACCTTTCACGAATCGCCTGGAGTAGGTAGCTAATCCAAGAAAACTCCGTAATTGATGTTTGTCCTTTGGAACTGGCCAATTTTTGATGGCTTCGATCTTCTCTGGATCGGTTCTTACTCCTTGTGATGAAACTATGTGCCCCAAATATTTAACTTCATTTTTGAATAGAGCACATTTACTCGCACTGTGCTTCAATTTTGCATCTTTGAGTCTTCGAAGTACGTCTCGTAAGTTGTTTTTATGTTCCATGAATGTCCTTCCGATTACTATTATGTCATCCAAATAGACAAGACATGTTTTCCAGGTTAAACCACGTAGAACACATTCCATTAGTCGTTCGAATGTGGCTGGAGCATTACATAACCCAAATGGCATTACTTTGAATTGCCATAAGCCACTGCCAACTGAGAAAGCAGTTTTCTCTCGGTCCTCGGGATGTATTTCCACTTGCCAATAACCACTCTTCAAATCCAGCGTGGAAAACCATTGCGCTCCGGAAAGGGTATCCAACGTGTCATCAATCCTTGGTAAAGGATAGCTATCTTTTCTCATCACGTTATTTAGTTGGCGGTAGTCTACACAAAATCGGGTGCTGTCATCCTTTTTCCTGACCAGAACAACCGGCGATGTCCAAGGGCTGTTAGATTCCTCTATTATGCCTTGTTTCTTCATGGAGTTCATCATGTCTGCAACATCTGGTTGTTTGTCTAATGGCAATCTTCGTGGTGTCTGTCGAATAGGCCTAGAATCTCCTGTATTGATCCGATGCTGGACAAGATTTGTTTTACCATAGTCATCATCATTTATTGCAAATAATTCCGAAAATTCATCGATCACCTCTTTGGCATCGTTGTGTTGTTGTTCAGTTAAGGCACTGGACGAAAGAAGTTTCTGAACCTGTTGGGTAGTATCTGGTATAGTTTTTGTGTCCTTGACATTAATACCATTATCCAAATTGACGATGTGGTAAACGGGTTCACAATTTCCAATTATAGCACCTTCTTTTAGTTGTACCTCATTTTCGGATGTGTTAAGCACTCTGACTGGTATTAATGTTGCACCTTCTGCCTTCACTAAAGTCTTGCCAACAATGATGCTCGATATAAATTTTGTGGGGTAAGGCTCCACCAGATAGAATCGGCAGGTCCCGATGTCATCAGTAAGCATTGTCCATATTAGTGTCTCGGAGCATGGCGAAAGAGTAATATTTTCGCAGACCATCGTCCTTACTTTCGCAGGATGATCTGCTTCTTCTCCTAGTTTCACAGGAATTTCTATGTTCCTATATTTGAGAATCCGCTCTCCGACATCCAGATTTATTTTGTATGTGGTCATGAAGTCTATTCCAAGAATGCATTCATCCATTATGTCTGAAACCAGGAAAGTGTGAGGAAATAGTAGTTCGCCTAGTTGAACATCTAATTCTCCAAACACCTGTGCTGCTGCTCCAGTTGCTGTTCTTAGTAGATATATGGTGGTGTTGTGAAGCCATTTGTTCTTAACAAGATATGCTCTAATAATTGATATTGAAGCTCCACTATCGATAGTGACTGCGCAGTAATTTTTTCCTACACTTCTATATATAACAAGACTGCTATTATTTCTCTGTAACTGACCTACTTGGATGATGACTTCGGGGCTGTCGATTCCACCAACCAACTTCTGCCCCACAAAGTTGGTTTTTACTAGTTTTCCGACTGCTCAACAGGAGAGGCGATGCAACTAGTCGCTGCGTGATATCTTGTCTCTCCACGAATGGCTTGTTCCCTGGCTCGACATCTTTGGCATTCTTCTTCTGGTGATTCCACTCGTCGACGTTTTCTGCAGTCTCTTTGAAGGTGCCATGGTATATTACAATTCCAGCATCGAAGGACACCACGTGAAGGCGGGCTCTGTGATGATTGCACTCTGTTGCAAGTACATTCTTCCACTGAAATTGCGCTACTGTAGGCGATACACTTGCTGCATGTGCTCATCTCCGTAACGTAATTCTATCGCCTTTACTAATGAAGAGTAATTACGTTGATTTTCAATCGGCACAGTTTGTAAGAGTTCTGACGCAGGACCTCGAAGTGCTAACACCAGAGCTATAGCTTTGTCTTCATCATTCCAACCATTTACCTCTGAAGCTGCCTCGAACTGTCTCTTGAAGATATGCCACGAATTTTGTCCATTAAATATTGGAGCTTTCATTCTACCTGCTCCGGATATTTCAGCTGCTACGTTTAGAGGCTGACGATGCTTTATTCTTTCCAGATCTGCTTTAAAGTTATCAAGCTGTTCCGTGACATTTTGTTGTACTCCCGACACTTGTTGTCGAACTTCCAACACTTCGTGCTGGATTTCTTCAATTTTTACATTTTGTTCGTCTAATGAACCTTTCAGAAAAGTCTTCTGTTCCTCCAAACTAGTTTCTAGACAATTCTCCAGAGCGATCTTTTGTTCGTCCAAACGGATTTCCAGAGATTTCTTTTGTTCCTTAAGAGCATTCTTTTGTTCGTCCAAACGAGTTTCTAGAAATCTCTTTTGTTTCTCAAGAAAATTGCTTGTTTCCTCAAAAGCATTTTTCATCTGCAGAGCTAATGAAAGCTCCAATTTACTCATTAAAGTGCCCAAAACTTGTTCCATGTTCATCACAGACTTTTCTTCCACTTCAGTTTCTTCCAAGTTATCTTCGAAAACAAATGTCTCAGGATTCTGTCCTTCTTCTATCAAAGCTTGTCTCAGTCGCTCGACGAGAACATTCTTTGCACCTGTCGTTTGTAACGACCGGTTCCCTAACTCCACTTTCAAATCCTGCATTCGTAGCTCGTCCACTTTGCGCCCCATTATTTTAGTAATTCTCTTACAGATGAATATAAATTATTTTCCAGAACTTTCACAATTTAACATAATTTCTCAAAATTAATCACTCCTTTAATTTTTAGTCAATTGCCACCACTTTATTTCGCGAATTTATTTCACTTCTGACACCAGTTGTTGCGAGCATGGCCCTTGGTTCGTTATTTAAAACACAAAATCAAATAATTAATATACAAGTTCTTTATTTCAGTCTAATCATATAAAATTCACAAAACATTCATTTAATCAACTCAACTCTAATTATCGCTAACACTGTACTTTCAGCTCTCCTCATTTGGTATAATTTTTTAATTTTTCTCCTAATACACATACCATTTCGAATTTCCGAGACACATTAGCTGTGATACAATCCCCAAATTTATCCGGAAATCGAGGACACAATTTTTCGGAACAAACTTCCAATTGCTCCAACCTCATTAGTAGTGACACAGGATTAGACACATTTATTTGAATCAATTGCTCCAACCGCATTGGTGTGACTAAAGATTTAACACATTTATTTGAATTAATTTCTCCAACCGCATTAACTTGAATCTATCCGGTAACCCAGGACACTGTTTTAGTTTTGTTTTTATTTTTGGGACTGTTTCCTCACTACATAATGCTCGCTGTGGTTATGCTAATTGTTCCATCTCCGATAACAGCTCTTCCCTCATTGATTGTTGTGGATTGTGTGGCAGATCGTTCCTTCCATCCTGTGTTGGTCTCTCCGATTTCGGTCGTTTATCCGTAAAGTCTGTTCAGGAGATCACCAACGCTTTCTCCTTTTATTGTACTGAGTGCAAGGAAATTACCCTTCCACATGTATTGCTTGCCATCAAATGTAACAATGATCAATTGAAGGACTTGGCCAGCAACTCTGACAATCTGAGCATTCACCTTATTTCTATTAGATCTACACAAACTGAGCTGGCCTCGAATGTTGCATCAATGCTGTCTGCTTTTGACGTTCTTTCTTCTAATGCTCAGTTGATTACTTCCGTCGCTGCCAAAGTAAACAACATTGACGCCCTCGGTAAGAAACTTGAAGACATTGAGATCAAACTTGACTTCCTCAGCAATAAACTCAAGAGCAGCTTTTCACAAAATGCTCAAACTCTTGACGAGAAGATATAGGCCTATTGCAAAATTATCTTGCATGCCCAAGTTATTCGAATCTATCATCTACTCTCCGCTATCAATTTTCTGCAAGAATTTGCTCTCTTCAAACCAACATGGGTTTATTTCGGGACGGTCTACAACCACTAACTTATTGGAATTTGTCTCTGATACTATACACGGGTTTGTAAAAGGCTACCAGACAGACATACAGACTTTAGTAAAGCTCTCACACCGTGATACTGTCCAAATTGGAAATTATGGGTTTCCCACAACGTTCCTAAAATGGACGGAGTCATATCTTGATAACAGAACA
Organism: Dioctria linearis; assembly: GCA_963930735.1. NCBI lineage: Eukaryota > Metazoa > Arthropoda > Insecta > Diptera > Asilidae > Dioctria > Dioctria linearis. The sequence continues at coordinate 51,154,498 of OZ005744.1, forward strand.
TACCAAATATATTTCCGCCAGTCCATCTCTAGAGTCTTGGAAGCTTCGTCCGGCGTACCTCAAGGGAGTTATTTGGGCCCGTTGCTATTTATTCTATCTATTGACGACATTGTCTCCGTAGTGAAGCACTGCAAAGTCTTAATTTATGCTGATGACATTAAACTTTTCGCTCAGATTAAATCTGTTAATGATTGTCAACTGATACAGGATGACCTCCACAAATTTTATAATTGGTGCAAAAGCAATAATTTGGTACTCAATATCGACAAATGTGAGGTGATGACTTTCCACAGGAATTTGAATCCTATCTCTTATGTCTATGGGTTCTCAGCTTCCTCGATTCGGCGTGTGGACTCTGTCAGTGACTTGGGAGTCAAATGTGACCACAGATTGAATTTTATCTCCCATATAAACTATATGGTATCTAAGAGTACTTCTGTGGCGACGTCGGCCTACCGCCGACGCTTATCTTTAACACAACGTTGACGCGCGTCGTTAATACTCGCGATTGGCAGTCCCAGAAACAGTGCCACAACAATTGTAGGTTTTGTGGAACCAATAGAACTGCTACTTTGCGCGTTGTAGGCGCGGTAAGGTTGGGAAAACTTAGCAACCTTTCAAAAAATGTTTTGTTTTCTTTTTCAAGTCTTTTTTAAAAAATGACTTTATGTTTGTTTTTCATCAACTAACATGTTTTAAAAATAAGATAAATAACTGTGTTAGAAGTAAAAAATCTTACAAAATTTGTAGCTTGATATATTGCTACATTCGGGATACAATAAAAATCTATTCAATACCCGAAAATTGCATTTACTTGCTGATTCAATTGATTCATTTCTTTCTTCATCGTAGCTCTACGACTAGTACTGAGGAATTCTCGCCTCAAGGTAGTACATATGCTGAGCACAATCCGAAGAATTATAACTTGAAGGTTCCTCGTGGTTACCAAGATACCGAGGTAAGCTCCGAGAACCGAGAAGATTACGTTGACAAACTCAAAGAAGCCAGCAACAATAATTCGTCGGCAACAACATTCTCGCAGCCTTTCGCAGAACTCAAGATCCATACTGCGGAGTGCTACAATTATCAGCAATAACATCCCTACACCCATCCTATTGTGAAGCTAAAGACAGACATCATATTTGAAGTTTAAATATAGATACACACATCTATATTTCTATGCTGGGCTTTAAAAAACGTTGGTCCCGAGAGTTCTCGAATCCGTCCATGACATTACGTTTATATACTTGCTTTGTGAGACCACTTCTTGAATACGCTAGCCAGGTCTGGTCTCCTTTTTACGGTACACACATCGTCCGTATCGAGTCTGTTCAGCGAAATTTCCTGCGCTTTGCTCTTAGGGACCTACCCTGTAATAACTCATTGATTCTTCCACCCTATGAGGATCGTTTGCAGCTCTTGAATATGCACTCGCTTGAGAAACGTCGCATGGTTGCCGACGTAACTTTTGTTCACCAACTCTTAAACGCGAATGTTGATTCCCCGATATTACTTGACAAAATCTCTTTCCGTGATAATAGGCACAATTTGAGAAGGCTACCTCTGTTGCATTGTCAACTCTCAAGGTCTAACTTTGGCATGTATGAACCTATTAATCGCATGTGCATTATTGTTAATATTTTTTTTTGCTAATATGTATATATATATATTTTTGCTAATATATAAATTTTTTTTTTGCTAATATATATTTCCAGCAGATGTCACCAGTTGTCTCTTTCTATTGCACGTATACTTAATACTGTAAGCCCCCGCAAACTCTCAAAGTTACTGTTACTTAGCGGTTGACACACATTTTCTTTCCTTATTGGTTAAAAGGCCTGTTGCGAAACCATATCAAATACTACAGGTTGCATTCTGTGTCACTGCAGCGTCAGCGAAGCAGCAACGATTTCATGGACCGCGGTCATCGACACCGAAGCAAGCAACAAATCGCTGACAATACTTTAATTATTGAATGTAAAATATTTTTTCTAATCGTAATTAATTTTTAAATTGACGAGTCTGGTAAAACCGTTTGAGTCCCGTACACTTATTTTATACCAAATAAAGTCCTCTTAATAACCATTCCAATATTGTCGAATTTTTATTCCTTTATTTTTTTTTTCAATTTTTATTTTATTATCCCAACCACTTACATTTTGGTCCTTCGAGCCGGATATTGAGCATCTTACGGATATTACGAATATTTTCAGATTTTTATCGTTTTACGGAAGTTACTTACTTCTGCAGTTTATCGCGAAAAAATATATATCTCGTGTGAGCACGAAAATTTGAAATAATCGTACGAGTCATAGTGTCGATAACAAATAAAAGAATTTTTTTTTACTATTTGGATTTTACCGTGATCAGTGTTAAATCGAAAAAGGCTTTGAATTAAACAGTAAAATTATTTGTGATTGTGAAAGGAAAGCAAGAGAAAGGCCTAATTAAGCGTACTTAAATAACTTAAATAACAATAAATCGATACTGACCCTTCCCTTCCTTATTGATTTATTTATTTATTTAAGAAATTGATGCGATAGTAAACAGATAAATCCACTTACTTACTACCGTTGAAAAAAATACAAACTATAAGTAAAAAATAAAAAGAAAGCGGAACTACAAAATATATACAAAATAAAGAAAAAGAAAAAATTAAAAAATTCAAATTAAAAACGAAAAAGCAAAAATTCAAATCCATTAATTACAAAAAAAAAAAAAACGAAAAACGAAACAACAATATCAGATCAAAAATAGATAATAGAAGCAAAAAATAAGAAATAAGATAACAAATGAAGATAATAAGGATATCTTAAAAAGTATAATAATAATAATAAAAAAAAAGTAAAATAAGATAAAATTAAAATACAAAATAACAAATAAGCATGAAGGCAAGGAGGAAGAAAGCAGAAAAATAAAGATGAACTAGATCTAGCTAACGTAAAATGGAAAAACTATCCGAATGTTTTATTACGACCAAGAGCTTGCGTTTAAAAACCGTAAAGCTGTCACTAAGCATATCTGTATCGTTATATAAGACATTGTGGGCCTTTTGAATCCTAACCAAAGGGGATTTGAAGCGCAAGTTAGTGCGGGGAGCATCGATATGGAAAGTAAGTGGCTGGAGGGTGAGGCGACTAGGAAAGCTGATTTTTAAGCGAGATAGTAGGTGAGATGAGTCAATAGAACCATGTAAAATTTTAAACAGGAACATTTCGTCAAGATAGGAACGACGTGCTTCTGATGAAAGCATGGAGTATCTGACCAGTCTGTCATCATAATCCACATATCAGCACGTAAGTTTAAAACGCAAGTACCTAGTAAATCTACGTTGAATACTCTCTATTTTGTTTCTGTAAGTCGTATAGAAAGGGTTCCAGATTGGGGAAGCGTACTCCAGTATAGGTCTAACCAAGGTATTATACATAGTAATGTGCGAAAAAAGCTGTTTAAATGGCCTAGCGCACCTTAACAGAAACCCCAAGGTTTTAAAAGCCTTGTTGGTAATACGATTAATATGCGAGTCGAAGAGAAGTTTGCTATCAAATTGTACTCCTAAATCATTGATTTCTGATACGCGCATGATAGAGACGGTGTCGAGCTTAAAGTCCCAGTACAACGTTTGCTTTCTTCAGAAGGACATGCATTTGCCTTTATCCACATTTAAGGATAGTTGATTTTTATTACACCAAGAGAACAGTTTCTGGATGTCATTTTGTAGGTATTGGCAATCGGATGGATCATTTATAACTCGATAAATTTTGGTGTCATCAGCATATATTAAGGAAGCAGAAGATAACTCATTAGGGAGATCATTAATATATAATAAGAAGACAAGTGGGCCGAGAATCGAGCCTTGAGGTACACCCGAGGTTTGCATGTATGAATTTGATGAAAATCCGTTAATTACAACCGTTAGATGATGGTTCGAGAGATATGACTCAAACCAAAGGGTACTGTTAGAATCAAAGCCCAATCTCCTTATCTTATCTATGATTACTTTGTGATTTATTCTATCAAATGCCTTAGGCATAGAAAACATCCAGCTGTTTAGCTTCATCAAGAGCCAGAGCAACAGAGTTGGTGAATATCGAGAGATTAGTTACCGTAGATCGGCCTGATAGGAAGACATGTTGTTGAGGGCAGATGTAGGGTTTTAGTCGCTGTATTATAGCATTATAAACGATTCTTTCAAGGATCAAGGCTAGAGCATTGGAAGTAGAAATTGGGCGGTAATTCTTTACCAGCCCTTTATCCCCTGTTTTGAAAGCAGGATGAACAAAATGATCCTTAAGAACATCAGGAGCAGTATGGCTGGAAACAGATGAATTGATTAATATGCATATAGGATGTGATAGGACCAGAGAGCAGTTTTTATAAAATATGTTGGGAATACCGTCTGGACCTGCATTTTTATTTTCGTCCAACGGTACAAGAATTATTTCAACATCACTATGACGTATCAGGGGAATATGTGCAGAGCTGTTATAATGGATTTCATCGGATGTAGGAGGGATTGTTGAACTCTGCTGAACATTGAATGTAGTTTGAAAGTAAGTTGCAAATAAGTTACAAATACTTTCAGGTTATCAGCAGACGCTCCATCGTAATGCATTTCCCTAGGATAGGAGCCAGAGAGCTTCATGTTTTTAGCATAAGCCCAAAAAGCCTTAGAGTTAGAGGATATGCAGTTTTCAGTGTCTAAAACATATTTATCATAACACTCTCTAATTTTACTTTTTACATTACTGCCCAAGAAACTAAAAGTTGTATAGTCTTCAGGTTGCTTGGATTTTGAGTATTTTTGTCTATATTTTTCCTTAAGCTTAATAGCATAAATTAAGTCACGAGAAAACCATACAGGATATTTATTCCGATTTTTCGTTATCCGGAGAATGAAATTCTCAATTGCGTTGTTAAGATGACTATAAAATATTTGCAAGGCTTGGTTCACGTCTAGATGTTGTAACGGCGAGTAATCTATATTGGAGAGAAAGTTGCTGATAGCATCATAGTCGTCAGCCCGCTTAAATAAGCGCTTATTGATTTTTTCAGGAAGCTGGGTTACTTTCTTTATTTTGAATTCAACGAGAAGAGAAGGATGATGACTATCAATACGAGACAAGAGATAGAAGGGTTGAGTTACAACAATATTACCCAAATCTGCATTAGATAATATTAGGTCCAGATACCTCTGATTGCTATTCGGAATACAGTTAAATTGTTCAAATTGGCAAAAAGACATAAAAGTTGACAAAGAAAACGTTGTTCGATTATTTAAGTCATCTATTTCCATAGTATTTCCCGCATCAGCAACTGACCAGGATATATTGGGAAGATTAAAGTCACCGAGGATGAAAAATATAGCATTGCTTTCAGCGTTTTGGGAAACATTACTGATATTTGTAAAAATCTCGTCATAAGTTTCATGGGAAGAGGATGACCGAATATACAAGCAACAAATATATAAGTTCAAATTATTACATTTAATCACAACCAATAAGTCCTCGTATGTAGACTCACCTTGACTAAAACGAGTTGCCTGTAAAGACCTATCGATAGCAAGGAGAACACCTCCACCATCACAAGTCCCCATGGCCTCATGGTTCCTATCTCGACGAAAGACCTCATATCGACTATCAAGCATCTCAGCACTATTGACAGAATCAAGTAGTAGTAGAATCTAGTAGTAGTAGGTCTCAGTAAGGGCAATGATATGATAAGTATTAGATAGAACTGACAGCTTTAAACTTTCAGTTTTAGAACGCAACCCCCGGACATTTTGGTAGTAAATGTTCATTCTGAGTTGATTTTTCGGCGAATAAGATCAAGTGATTTGCTGTTCCTTACATGGTAGACATTTGAGTCATCCGTGCGTTTTAAATAAATTTTCCCATTTTTAACCCAAACAAACTTAAATTTCAGTTCATCTTTTAACATTTTAGAATCGTAGAACAATTTCCTTTTTGTAATTGATAAGAACTCATTAATAAAAATCCTTCCCTCACCTTGCATGCCTATTTTATCTAAAGTTAAATTTTTACTGATATTGTACGCAGCTAGAACCGTATCTCTAATGAATTCATTGGTATACTTAACTAAAATTCTATTTGGACGGTCTGCATTGCGATATCTTCGTCGGTTTCGATAAGCCTTAATTATATGAGAGTCTTCGACCGGAACTTTCAAGGAACCGTGCATTTTTTTGACAATATCCAGAATATTCTCAGAAGCAGATGCAGGAACATTAGTAATTTCAAGGAAGAAGGTTAAGTTCATCTCTTCAAAATGACTGAGTCTCTCATTCAAGCTATCAATATCCCGATGTAAACTGCTATTTTCCTCTTCGAGCTTTTTTTATACGCGTATTATGTTCGTCTAACGTTTTCACAATGCTTTTGAATTCCGTAAAGCTCGAGACTACTGATTTAATAGATTTATTAAATTCTAGTTGTTTTGTTTTTAGCGTATCAATGTCAAGAGCCATTTGGTCAATTATTTTGGTAAGATCTGAGACAGATGTGTTCCCTTCGGATTCAAAATCAGAATTTGGAGCAGGTGTGTCGGGAATACAGCTTGAACACTTATAAAGTGCCCGTCCACTCAGAATATTTTTCAGCAGGTCTGAAGAAACTTTAGCACAAGTTGCGTGATAGTTAGAGTTACAAGTTACACATGTCACACCAGGGCTAGTACGGCTGATTTTTGCCTTGCACGCTTTACATGGGGAAACCATTTTCAGAAGTCGGTTTAGCACAGTTTATTTAATTCACGCACGGCGCAAGTTCTTCGCAAATATTTCAATAGTATTGATAAGAATAATATTGTAGACAACAACCAGCAGAACCAATAATATGATTGGCGTATAGATGACGAGAGCGATGTTATGTATAGTATGTTGGTACATATATAGTTTATTAAATTCCCGCAGAGTGCAATTCTCCACAAATCATTCAATAGTAGCAAAGAAAATAATATTGTAGACAACAACCAGCAAAACCAATAATATAATTGACGTGTAGATGGCGAGAACGATGTTATGTATAGTATGTTAAATGGTAAACTTAAACATGAGGATCTTAGATCAACCACAATGTTTTAGACAAAGCAAATTTATAAGATATCTTAAAGTACCAGTAACGCTCCCTCTTAATCAAAATCCAGTAGAATTCAAATCACCTCAGAATCCAGCGAAGACAATCCAGCTTATTTTGAGGTTATGACATTGATGAGCTTACGCATACTGTATGTATCAGATCTTTGAAAATCATCAGGAATTCGCAGAAATGTAATGAAATTGGCACGCAAAAGAAAGATGTTATGTGTAGATAGATGCAGAAACCAGTCGGTTCATGACCAAAGCAGTAGGTATAAGTTCCGAAGCAGCACCCCAAGTCCGATCTGAAGATTTTCAATAATAGGCCGCGTATAACAACAAAACTTCAGCTGTTTGCGGTAGCTTGTGAGTCGAATAATAAATTGTATCAAAGAATAGACCACAATTATGAGTATATGTATAAACACATTAAATTAGAAATAATCACGGATTCGATAATCTAACAGACTGACACTTGTTCTTCTTCCAAAGTAAGTGAGAGTTGTCTTATATCATTGTAGTGCTCATTGTTAAGATATATAAAAATAAAAACTCGCCATGCCAAACGCCACAAATGAAACTCAAGCTACCAAAGTAGCTGTTGAAGAAGCGTTAAAAGGGCAAGCAAGTAATAAATTTGAGATTGAACGATTCTGTAGAAACTACAGAAAAACTAATAAAGATCGGTTAAATGTAGAATTTATTAAAAAGAAACAAACTCTCTTAGACGACTTGTGGAGAAATTGTTATAAATCGCATAGATTAATACTTAGTGGATACTCCAGTACATTTGAAAAGCATGTATATTTTGAAGAGGATCAGTTTAGTGAAATGGAAGATTTATATTGTACAATTAGCAGTCTAATGACAGACCAATTGCAAGATATTCAACCTGAAACTGGTGAAATAAGTGTATCACAAAATAATACTACTGTTTGTGAGTACTCTCTGCAAGCTATGAATCTTGGTCATCTTATCATGATCTTTTCGAAGCAATTGTGCATAAAAATACGCAAATCAGTAATGTGCAGAAGCTGCATTATTTAAAAACTAGTTTAAATGGTGAACCTGCACAACTGATTAAACACCTTCAGCTAGTAGATGCCAATTACTTTGCTGCGTGGCAATTGCTGAAGAATGTTACCATAATCATAGAATTTTAGTTAATACCCAACTACAAATTCTAACTTCATTGCCCTCTCATACAATAGAAACCTCGGTTCTTATAAGGCGAATGCTTGATAAAGAAAATGAAGTTCTAGAAGCACTTAAAGGATTAAAGGTATCCGTAGAGATCCCTTATTAATCCATATTTTAATTGCAAAATTGTCTAATGAAATAATAATTCACTGGGAAACCAAATTAAGCTCGCGAGATAATGCAACTGAATTACCGACAATTAAATTATTTACAGAATATCTAGAAAGCCGATTCAGAACATTAGAAGCAATACATGGTGTAAAAGGTGGAACTAATACCCGTAAAGTTGATTCTCATATGGCCCAGAGTACGACAAAAAGGTCGGGCTATCAAAATAACAATTTTAAAGGCAAACCAAATAATTCATATATCCCTGCATGCACTGTTTGTAAACGGAATCATAAAATAAAGGAATGTAGTAAGTTTATTGCAATGAGTCCCAAGACTAGATATGAGTTGATTAAGCAGGATCATCGCTGTATTAATTGCTTTTCATCCAAACATAACCCCAAGGATTGTTTACAACAATTTGGCTGCAGAAAATGTAATAATCACCGCAATACCTTTCTACATTACGAACACGACAATATATCATCTCCTTACAATAAAATGCCAATGCCAACTGCTACAAATTCTTACCAAAATGTACACTCATCTTATGTAGCAAACCAAATCACAAATAGTGAATTAGTTTGTCCAGCCAGAAATAAATAACCAGTATACACAATCATCTGCAACAAGAGTTGTATTATTAGCAACTGCTTTAATAAATGTATATTCCACTAACCGCGGTCGCATTACATTACAAGTCTTACTTTATCAAGGCTCCCAAGCATCCTTTATAACCGAAAAGGCTGCACAATTATATCAATAAGACGCAGGCCAACAAATGCAATAGTCACAGGAATTGGTAGTACCAAAACAAAGCCAACACAATATGTGGCCAATCTTGATATTGCATCTCATTTTGATTCCAAAAAGCGCAATAACGTAGAAGCATACATAATTAAAACCATAATCGGACTCCTTCCACCCCAAAAATTAGAAATAGGATCCAACTGGAATCATATTCAAAATCTGCAATTAGCTTACCCGCTATATCTGAACCCTGGTGAAATAGATATCCTGCTAGGTGCTGATATATATACTACTCTCATCGATATAGAACAAATACGCGGTCCTTTAGGAACACCACTGGCACAAAAAACCACTTTAGGATTGATATTGTCAGGTCCAATTCAGCAAGATGTCAAAGCTTCATTTCTGATAAGCGTACAAAGTGATAGAAATGTAAATGATTTACTCAAAAGATTTAGGGAAGTCGAACATTATGAGACAAACAAAATTCGAACACCTGAGGAAGATCTCTGTAAGAACATTGATGGAAAATATGTAGTAGCTCTCCCCTTCAAATCATTTCCTAATTTACCGAAACTAGGCGAGTCTAAAAATATGACCATTAAACTTTCCTAAGTATGGAACGGAAATTGCAAACCAATCCCGAGATAAAAAACTGAATATATAAAATTCATGCAGGAATATGAAGCGCTAGGACATATGAGACGCATAGAAGAACCTGATAATGATTATCAATCTCCATGTTATTTCTTGCCACACCACGCCGTATTCAAAGCGGATAGTATAACAACAAAGACCCGAGTCGTATTTGATGCTTCCGCAGACATCCAAATGTCATTAAATGATAAATTATTAATCGGTCCATTCTTCTGAGATGGAGAAAACATCGGATAGCATTTACGGCAGATATAGAGAAAATGTACCGTCAGATTCTCATCACTCCAGAAAATTGTGTAGCGTGCAGATCCTAAAGAACCAATTAGAGAATATAAATTAGTCATTGTAATTTACGGTACAGCAAGTGCGCCCTACCTTGCCATTAAAACATTGCAACAATTAGCCTCAGATGAAAAGGTTATATCTGAGAAGGCGTCTGAAACTATTATCAACGACTGTTACGTAGATGACTTCCTTTCTGGTGCAGATTCAGCAGAAGAAGCAATAAACATAGGGAAGTACGTCAGATTTTATTCCGGGGTAAATTACGGTTGCGTAAATGGGCAAATAATAACATAGAAATTCTTATCGACATACCGAAAGATGACTTAGAATTAAAGGGTGCTACTGAGCTAGTCATCAATGTCACAATTAAGGCACTAGAAATATATTGGAATCCTGGTCGCGATGCTTTTCAATTTATAATAAAAGAATACGAGGCAAATTTTCAAACAAAGAGACAATTACTGTCACAAATCTCCAAATTATATGATCCACTCGGCTGGCTTTCCCCTATTATAGTCAAAACAAAGATTCTAATGCAACAATTATGGCTATCAGGGACACAATGGGATGACGATATACCAAATAATATTCGAACCCAATGGATAACATTTAATAATGAGTTAAAGTAAATTTAAAATATACGCATTCCCAGATGGATCTCATACAAAAAATATAACCAAAATTGGCAATTCCATGGTTTCTGGAATGCATCCGAACAAGCATATGCAGCTGCTATTTACTTACGAGTAGCAGAAGATGCATTTGTGAAGGTCGAATTATTAACCGCAAAAATAAGAGTAGCTCCTATAAAACAAATTAGCTTACCAAGATTAGAGCTAGCTGGTGCGGTATTATTGACCAAATTAATAAAAGCAACTAAATCATCACTTCAAATGGAAAATGTTGATACGTTTTTGTGGACAGATTCGACAATAGTTCTCGCATGGCTGAGAAACCATCCCTCCAAATGGAAAACATTTGTTGCTAATCGCGTAACTGAGATATTAGAGAAAATGCAGCGTCAGCGAAGAAGCGACGATTTCATGAACCGCGGTCATCGGCCAGAGAGCACTACAGCAAGCAAAAAATCGCTGACAATACTTTAATTATTGAATGTAAAATATTTTTGTTAATCGTAATTAATTTTTAAATTGACGAGTCTGGTAAAACCGTTGGAGCCGTGTACACCTTATTTTATAGCAAATAAAATTCTCCAATATTGTCGGATTTTTATTCTTTTATTTTTTTTTCAATTTTTATTTTATTTTACCATCTCAACCACTTACAGGCCTGTGTTTTGGGATGGCCCGTCGTGGGTCGGAGTTGTGTCACAATTTAAGTGAGTCTATGATATCTAGTTTGGATACCCCGGCCGAAGGCTCGGCGCCGTCGACATCGTTCGATACACACCCTCCAATTAGTGTAAGCGCGGTTTCAGTTAAACCGGCTCCTTTCTGGAAGAGCTGTGCGGAATTGTGGTTCCTCCAGCTGGAGTCCCAATTTGACTTGGCGGGAATTATACAAGACAAAACAAAATTGAACCATGTGGTCAGTGCTCTAGACGAAGGTGTTATACGGGTGGTCAGCGACGTTATACAGGATCCGCACATACTGAATAAATATTCAAAGTTAAGAGAGACATTAACGTCCAGGTTGTCCGGTAGCAAAAATAAGAAGTTAAAGTGCTAAACGAGATGGTTTTAGGCGACTCAGAGCCTTCCCAATTATTTAGAGAAATGTGTAATCACAGCAGAGGGAAATTAAGCGAAGAGATTTTAAAGTCACTGTGGCTGCTGTTATGGTCGTAGCGTGCTGCATGCAGCAGCATGCTACATGTACGATGGCGACAAAAGCAGCAGTGGTGACATTGGTAAATACGGCGAAGGTGCTGAGTGTTTGAGGAGGGTTGAGGAAGCAGTGAACGTCTCGCATTTTTCTAGTTACAACAGATTTTTGTCAATTTTCAAGAAAGTTGTTTTTAAAGCCTAAAGAGTGGAACTGCTGAAATTTATTCCTTTCTTCCGCATAAAAGGAAAAAAATATTATTCTGGAAAAGCGCACCGATATGAGTTCCATTGGTGAGAGATGAAGAGGAACTCTGCCGCAAGTAATGACGACAACCCCAAAAAGGGATTTGTCGCCTCGTTGGATAATTCGAAACCAGGTGCTGTAGGAAAAAAAAATATTTCTAATATAGCGAGATTCAAGGTCCTGAAACCTTTTAACCGGGAACATTTCCGCCCCTTGTGTTGATGGAAACCATGATTGCGAATGGGAAAATGGCGTCCACGTTGCACATATTTAATTGAAAGTTCAAAATTCTTCATTGACTGGAATTGTAATTGTCATGCTGGAGAGCAGTAAACGAGAACTTACAAGATATTATAGTAGCATCGAAATTCAGAAAATAGCCCAATTACGATGTATCATCATTTCCATGCACTTAACGCATAATTCTTTGGAATAAACCACAGTACACCAAGAAGTTATCAACGATAAATATAGATCCTAGGCAGGGTCTTTGTACTATGCCACAAGAATCTGTTTGGTTTTAATATCGACAATCTAATCGTAAATCAGGCTCGGATGAAGGATGAATTTCAACGCATATCAAAACAAGCAATTCGCATGGAAGTTCGACTAGTAGCCGTCACCTAATTTAATAGTATGATTATATCATCGTTCAGGCCTAACCATAGTATTTCTCCTATTACATCATCATATGTTATAGTTTGTAGTGTATAATTATATTAACTTTTACTGGTGTGTCAGTTTCGATCGTCGTTTGCAGTACTTTTATCTGATTGAATTTAAATTTTATTACCGAATATGCCAGGTACTCGTCAGCGTCACACGAAGCTTCGGAGATGCAGTGGTAGGTACGTTTATTCTTTTTGCTGATAAGGTTTTTGGCAGACGACTGCAGTAACATATTTAATTTTTTTTTTCATCACATATTGTCTCTAAGCAATAGTAGTTCTAATGAGACCACACATGAATTGAACTCTAGGTTTTTATAGTTTTTAGTATAGTGCTCACGCTTACACTTTAAAGTACCTTTAAGTATTTATAGAAAGATTTTCATGTCATTAACCATTGTATTGGGTATATGAAGGGAACACAACCCTTTTGATAGGCAACCACGGCATAAATTTGTTGGTGCTGACACTAAGTAGGACCTTTGTCTATTTTATTTTTGTGATCAGATATGTCAATCGGTTCGTATATAGAGAATGAATTTCTGTGGCACCAAGACCAAAGATCTAGAGGCATAGTTCAGTAGAGGGCATCACCCCAGTTTGTGAATGTATTCTGCCCCACACTCACCGCCAATATTCGAGGCGAACTAGCGTGCCGGCCTGTAGCAACGATGTCACCGAGTGATCTGTCAGCTCATGATGGCAGTCTGGACTTCACTTCCAAGCCCATCGCTCACCATCTACTACACCATAACACTGCAGCGATTACCCGTGTATATGGCGTCAAATACTGCCTTTGTGCTTTTAGTACAGGCAAGATGAACTCAGCCGATATCTATCTATATACAGGGTGTTTCCCACTAGGAATCAACAGAGCAGGATAGTACTCACCTAGATGAACCAACAAATTTATGGCAGAAGCGGGCGGGGGGGGGGGGGCGATAACAACCGTTTAGGAGTTACAGGGTGATTAAGAAAAAAAGCTGGTTTTTCACAAAACACTCTGTAGTGAAATGGAAGTAAAAGCAATGTAGAGAAATAAAAAGAAAAAAATTGAAGAGTATTGTGCAGTGGTAGAAATTGATGTTGATAGCTACAATGTCATAATGAAAATGGGTAAAATTACTTTAGGATGGATAAGTGCATTGTAATGGATGGGACCTGTGTGAGAAGATGTTACAAATGCTTTGGCTTTAATCATAAAAGTGAAGATTGTGATCTAAGAGAAAAAATAGTTTGTTTTAAATGTGGTGGTGATCATAAAGGCATAGATTGCACAAATAAGACAAATCTTATAATTATGTGTAGGTAAGATAATGAAAAAAAAATAAACATAAACATTACTGAACTAAACTAAACGTACAAAATAAGATATCTAATATCTAAATTAATAAAGATAAATACAGTTTGCTTTATTATACTACGAAACCATATCAAATGTATACCGTTATGCAGATCTTATTAAATATTCAATTAAATTGTTCCGAAAACTATGATTGTCCCTGCTCCTTCTAAGGTGCATAGGAAGAGAACTCCAGAGTCGTGTGGATTGAATAAAAAATTGACGACCACTTGAAAGACAGGTGGACCGAGGAGTGTTTAGAGAAAAAGTTCTTACGGATTGAGAAAAATCCAGTCTAGTATACAGGTAGTCAGGTTGCTCGGTAATCATCAAATTACGAAGGAATAGTATCGCACCATATTTAAAGTAAGTTTCCAATGTGCATCCCAAGATTGAATTTAAATATCCCGAGACATGGTCGTATCGCCTCAAGCCAAACACATACCGCACAGTAGAGTTAAAAGCCAGATTGAGCTTACGCAATGAAATTGAATCAGAACCACGAAAAACTTCACATCCATAAGTCATGAGGGCAACAATTAACGATTTAATTAACATAATCCGCGTGTTAACAGGAGTAAAGGACGCAGTGACAGAAAGTTTACGCAGCGTTCCATAAACTTTGCAGACAAGCGCGTTAATGTGATTGGACCAATTTAACGTACGATCCAAAATTATTCCAAGATTCTTTATGGTACTACTGTAAGGAATAATTACATTGTTTAGGATAACATTCGGAAAGCAGGAAGTGCCTAATTCACTTTTATAGATCACGATAGCTTTGGATTTAGAGGCATTTAAGCTCAAACTATTACTAACAGCCCAATCAAGCACATCAGCGAGGTCTTCATTCATACGGCATATGGCATCCTCCAGCAATCCCAACGGCCTAGAAATGTAAAGCTGTATATCATCAGCATACACGTGGTAATCACAATTTCTCAGAAACATTGCAATCATTAATAAAGATAGTGAATAACAAGGGACCCAGACTGGAGCCTTGAGGGACTCCACTCCGCAAAGGTAGGAAGCCAGAAGCAGAATTAGACCAGACCACACTTTGATGACGCCCGCAAAGGTAAGACCAAACCAACGTGCATGCAGAATTAGAAAAATTGAAATTAAAAGCCAGCTTACGTAATAATAATATGTGGTCAACTATGTCAAAGGCCTTGGAACAGTCAAGGAGGACAGTGCCGTAAATTTATCACTATCAAATGATTTGGTAATATCATCTGTTATATTTAGCAACGCTGAAGTGCAGCTACGCTTGGTTCTAAAAAATCCGATTGAAGATTAGACAGGAGGTCCTCCTCATCTAAATAACTGGTGATTTGGGTGTGCAGGATTTTTTCAAAGGCTTTAGAGAGAAAAGGCAGTATGGAAATAGGACGATTCTCCGTTGAACTACGAGACTTCTTGGGAATGGGAATAATTTTAGAATACTTCCAAATAGAAGGGATCGTAGATCTTAAAATAATGTTGTTGAGAAAGTAGGTGAGGTTTGGGAGTATAACAGGCAAAAGAATTTTTATAAATTTGGGGTGAAGGTCATCCAGTCCAACAGCGTTAGATTTCACTGCCATAATAGCAGAATAAACCTCTGGCTCGCTAACTTGACTAAAAGCAAACCCATCAAAAGGATCAAGTGTATTTAAAACACTAGCATAATCACTGACAGTAGAGCCCGGGCCATTTAAGTTATTTGAAGCAGAAACAAACATCTGGTTTAACTCACATGGGTTTACATATACGGTTGAACTCCTAGATCGCCTCACTCCAATACTTCTAAGGTTCTGCCAGAGTTTTTTGGATGAAATATTGCTTTTAAATCTTGAACTATAATATTGAAACTTGGCACGGGATATTTCAATATTAACTGCATTACGAGCGGACCAAAAAATCTCCCAGCAATCAGGTGTACGGAAGCGATGCCATTTACGATATGCATTATTTCTTTGCAATATCAATTGCCTGATTCTTAGCGTAAACCAAGGTATTTGGGTATTGATAATTTGACGATGTTTCAGTGGGACATATTTATCGAAAAGGTGTTTAATAAGCCTCATAATATAATATAATAAACAGTAATAATAATATGTTGATAAATATGACTCAACTCAGATAGGACTGCCTCTAAAGGAGAGAAATCCATAACATTGGGAGGTCTGTATACGACACCAACCAGACATTTTTCTGCATTAACTAAAAACTCAATAAAAATATATTCTATAGGAAGATGATCTGACCGAGCCACAATTCGAGCACGAAATGAATCTTTAATGAAAATAGCAGTCCCTTCACCAATGCGGCCGACACGATCATTCCGAAAAATCCTATAATTATTTAAATCTAAAAGCTCATTATCAATGTGCGATCTCAACCAAGTCTCGGAAATGCAGATAATATCAAAGAGAAGAAACGCTAAAAAGATCACGAAACTCATCAATCTTGGAATATAAACTTTGAGCATTTAAATGGCAAATTTTAAGCCCACTACAGTGATTACACATAATATCCAGCAGAACGCGTGAGTTGTTCAATCCACCAGACTCAGCAGTAATGGCATTATCCATTATCCAAATAAAAAAGAAACAAGATATGAAAAGAGCAGGAACAATAACACAAGCTGTACATACAGCTAGAAGGAAAAATAATATAGTATAAAAATTAAACAGAAAAGTTAAAGGCAATTGCAAAAAAATAATAAAGATTAACCTAAAAACGTAAAGCCTAATCTAGAATGGAAGAATAATGAAGGCAATACATTATTATCTGGAAAGGTAACCGTCCACGACACTAATTGCAAAAACACTGAAAAGAACATTGCTATTTCCTATCAACGGTGGCTGCAAGTTGTTTAAGCATAAACAAACTAGGAACAGTTGGCAGTTGGATTCAGTCTCACAAAGACAATTCCATTACGAGATGAAACCGAAAATAATGTTTCTGCTTCCTCAAACGCTGAGCCTCTCGGTAAACAATGTAATTCTTTTTAGTGAGGCTCTCATGAACAAAAATTCTTTTACTTACAACATATCGATGCGTGAATTGTGAGAAGATTAATAGCGACCTAAAACTTAATTTGAATTTGAATCATCATGCCTTTAATAATAATAACTGTGAAGTGTGTGAAGTGTTTAAAAGAAAGCTTGCAATAGCAAAGAAAAAGATTTCATAGCAACCAAGCAGGAATAAATAATATAAAACTATTTGCTTAGCAAAATCACAGGGAGTTTGGAGTGTAACTATGCAGGTCTGGATAAATAAAAAAAAATGGTCAGTTGCTGCAGTATACCGGTCTCCAAATCAACCAATTGAGGAATTTAAAAACTTTTATATAGGCTGGTATAATAGGTATTTAGAAAAGGAGAATAATGTCATTATAATGGGCGATTTCAACATAGATTTACTGAGAAATGATGCTAGTCAACAATTTATGTACAGTAGTATGAAGGATCAAGGCTTAAAGCAATTAGTTGACCAACCAACTCGGACCTAGATAGAATGAGAAGAGAAAAAATCGCAGCATATAAGATAGCAGTATACGGTGATGAAAGGAATGCATGGAATCGTTACAAAGGTATTGAAATAAGTATAAAGCTGCAATTAATAAAGCAAAGAATGAATACATAAAATTATTAGTATTAAATAAAAGGGAAAGCCAAAGAAACGTATGAAAGGCAATAAAAGAGCTTGTCATTGGACCAAAGAATCGAGGGAGTAATAATCTGAATGTAGTACAGTTTGGAGACCATGATATAATGCATCCGAGTGAGATTGCACATAACTTTAATACGTACTTTGTCGAAAGCATTAAACATATAAACATCTCTATCCCGGTGGTGGACTTTCTTGAAGTGGACCTTGCAACAAAGTACATTCAAATTTAGTTTTTGTAGTGAGAAAACACTGTATGATACATTAAAGAGGTGCAATAATAAAAACGACGTCTTTGGCCTGAGCTGCGATATGATTATTCAATCCATAGATACAATAGGGCATATATTAATGAAGTTAATAAATCTAAGCCTCCAAAATGGAACATTTTCTTGCTGAAAAGAAACTATCGTTATTTCGATCCAAAAGATTCCCAATACAACGAAATGTGAAGAATTCCGTCCAATTAACATGTTGCCTAGCTATGAAAAGATTCTAGAAAGAATAGTGGCAGATCAGCTGGGAGAATATGTAGAAAAGAATAAGCTATTATTAGAAGAGCAGTCTGGCTTCAGAAATAAACATTCATGCAATACAGCATTAAATTGGGTAATATTTGAATGGAAAAAGGAATTGGATGCTGGTAAGAAAATAATGGCAGTTTTCCTAGACTTCAAGCGAGCGTTTGAAACTATAGATAGGGATATTTTACTAAAGAAACGTAAGACATACGGAATAAGAGGAACTGAACAAAAGTGGTTCAACTCATATCTCTCTAACAGAACACAAAAAACGAGGGTAAATGGTATAATGTCTGATCCAATAGATGTGGATTTGGGAGTTCCCCAAGGTTTAGTACTAGGCGTCACATTGTTTCTTCTGTACATAAATGATATAAAATCAGTAATAAAATACAGTCAATTGAACAAGCAGACGAATGTATTCGTAACATAAAGGAAGACCTTGAGAGCATTGACAACTGGCTTAAAATGAATAAACTGAAATTAAATGTTGAAAAAACTAAGGCAATGTGCTTTAATGTCATTGATCCAGAAGATATGTACCTTGGCAATGAAAAAATTGAATATGTAACAAAATTTAAATACCTTGGTGTAATAGTGGATAACAAATTGAAATTTCATGAGCATGCAGACTACATATGTGGAAAAATCGCAAAGAAAATGGTTTTTTAATTTTTTTTATTATGTTATTCAATTCTCTTGTAACTACTTCCACATTTTAATTATTGTTCTTCGCGGGTACTGCAGGAATGAAACACAGACTTCAACTTCTACAAAACAGAGCAATGCGGAGTATACTGAGGTGTTAATGGGATACACCCACGCGATACATGCTAGAGATCCTCCAGTGGATGAATATTAATCAACGCTTGACATATAATGCAATGATTCTTGTGTTTAAGATGAAGAATAATGAAGTGCCTGAGTATTTATACAGAAATATTGTATATGTTGGGGACGTTCAGCCATACAACCTGCGAGGAACTCACTGTTTCAGGTTGCAGAAATGCAATAGAGTTAGTACGCAGAATTCTTTATTGCACAAGGATTTAAAAATGTTTAATGGTTTGCCTGATAAAGCCAAAAATGAAAGAGTGCTAAGTTGTTTTAAAAGAAAACTAGTTCAATATAATTTAGAAAATGTTCCTTGAAATGTAGATATAGCAAATTTTAATATTATGTCTGTAATTAATGACGTAGAATTGTGAATTTGTTAAATAATCATATTTTTTGTATGCTTTATAGTTACATGAACTAATAAATCAATCTTATCTTATATTATATTATCTTAAAAACTACAGGCCGTACGGTCATAGTTAAAAGCTCCTTGTATGCAGAACTTCATGTCCTTTCCAACGACTGCTCAACCAGCCCCATACCCCTCTCCCATCAAGAATTATGGTTGTCTAAACTAAAAATATTGGATTTTCTTACCTTTTTTAAATTTTGCAAAACGGTCGTTAACATAACTGCTTTTTATAAAACTCTAAGCTGTAGACTCTCCTCTTTAATTTGACCTATTACACCCTATGTGTAAGTTACGTCAGTTGTGAATGGTCAAATTAAAGTGGAGAGTCTATAGTTTAGAGTTTTTATAAAAAAAAATTATGTTAACGACCTTTTTGCAAACATAATACAGGTTAAATTTAAAAAAAATGATAAGAATATCCGAAATTTTTAATTTAGACAACCATAATTTTTTATGGGAGAGAGGTATGAGGCTGGTTGAGCAGTCGTTGGAAAGACCATGAAGTTCTGCATACAATGAGCTTTTAACTGTGATGGTATGCCCTGTAGTTTTTAATATAGTGTGTTTTGTGAAAAACTAGCTTTTTTATTTAATCACCCTGTAACTCCTAAACGGTTTGATATAGCCCCCCCCCATACAATTTTTGGTTTGCCTAGGTGAGCACTCCCACCTCCTGCTCTATTGACCTCCTAGTGGGAAACACCCTGTATATGGCATCAAAGACTGCCTCTGTGTTTTTAGTACAGGCGAGATAAACTCAGCCGATGTTTATGTGTATGGCGTCAAAAGACTGCCGAAGTGTTTTTAGGAGCAGCGGGTTAGGGCAATACTGCCGATATAAATAAAATTACTACTACTAATTATTCCCTTTTTATTGTCTGAACCACTTATTTATATAATTCCCTTCCTATTAGTTATTCTCCATACTTAATGTATAGAGACAAAGAATTAAAGAATTTACCTGTCATCACAATGCTTACACAAATTCACAATGTATCAGTTATTGACCTTAACTCTTGCCAACAATTCGTTGACATTCATTCCAGACATTCAACACTTGCGGGTTCACCAAGTTCATTGCAGCGCATGAACGGTGCTGAATGCCGCGTCAGCAAGTTGACGTGTGCCGCAGTCAGGTGTGTTAACCTTACCTGGTATGTTCACATAATTTCTTATTTCGTAAAGAAATTATGTGAATCATATTACATTCATTGCTGCAACGAAACCACTGACGTGACATGATACGTTTATTCATTCAAATTAGCGCTGATTGTTATGCGTTCAATGAGCTGGCATCTTTGGGAGCCTTTTGTAATTTTTATATTTCTCTCTTCTTTTTCCCTTCTCTTGTTTTAGCTTTTGCTTTCTGCATATTTTTATATGCTTTACATATGCATTACAGCATACGATTTCTCGTACAACTTGGAAGGCTGTCTTTAAATTAGATCTAACTAAAGCTTACCATCAGATCCCAATTGAACCTGAAGGTGTTCCGAAAACGGCGATATGCAACACCTTTCGGACTTCTTGAGTTCACTCGGATGAATTTCGGTCTGTGCAATGCCGCACAGACTATCCAGAGGTTCATATATTCTATTTTGCAACAATTTTCATATTGTTTAGTCTATTTAGGCGACATGTTAATCGCATCAAAATCCGAAAGTGAACACCTCATCAAGCATTTAGAATTAGTTTTTGCTCGGCTTAAAGAATACGGATTAATAATCTATGTTAGTAAATACAAATTTCTGTTACCAGAGGTGACTTTTTATGTCACTTAATTTCGGCAAAAGGCATTAAACCGCTCCAGATTGGGTTGCAGCAATCGCCAAATGCAATCTTTCGGAGACGGTGAAAGATCTACGCCGCTTCTTAGGCATGATCAATTACTATCGACGCTTTCTACCGAATGCCGCGCAAAATCAGGCAGTATTAAACAGTTATCTGAAAGGGCCAAAGAAAGAAGGCAGCCGGAAAATCGTTTTGGACGGAAGAGGCTAATAGAGCTTTCGAGTCTGACAGAAGCAGCTGTCCGAGGTTACTCTTCTGGCTTTCCCCAGTTCTTCCCCTGATGTTGTGACTCAGGTGCCTATGGCCCGAATCACAACCATAATAAAAGCACATCGATATATCGCCCCATGCAATATATCGATGTGCTACCAATTTTGACCCTGAAAAGCAAGAATTCTTTCATTCAAAAATTTCATTTGCATTTAACAATGCATTTTCATACTCCAACAAAATTCAATTTAGCATAAATTGCAATTTGTTATTAATCATACATTCCGTTCACACGGCATATATGCTTACCTACATGCAGTACCATGTATGTACATACATACAGTACAATATTATATCTGTGGTTTTTTCAAATCGTTATCTGCAAAATTTACGATTTTAAACTAAATATACCAATCGACATAAAAATTTTATATTTTATAATCCTGCGTACTCTGTTATAGCAATTATACTATTATTAACAAAAGAATAACCACTCAAGTACCCAAAAATCTCAAATTATTTTTTTCAAGAAACAGCACAAGTAGACATGCTACCGAGAAGTTAAAAAATGTTGTCAAACACCAATGCAAATGCAGATAAGTTGTTATTTTAAAATGAAATTCTGACGTTTTAGTTTTTTTTAATTTTCATTGTTTTGTTTGATTTTTTTAAGTCGATGTGTAGCTATTACCTATTTTCAAATAACTATTCATCTTCAATTGAGTTGTTCGTTCGCACACAGTATATCGAAAAACAGATATAATTGAGAGCGAAAAACATTGTATGTGCAAGTTCTTCGCTATATTTAACAATTTTCCAAAAATAGTATCAGTACTGCTAATAAAATTTATTTCAAAATGATCTGTGAGAAAAAGAAAGAAAAATTCCACAAACTGATGATTTCCCAATACTTTTTCTCACTATTTTCATTTCCCTTGTTTTCTCAAAACTGGCTTTTAGCAGATAACGAGTTATTTGAAAAAACCACAGATATATTAATACATACAATTATTACAAATTATTCGCGCCCTCATAAAATTAATATTTCAAGACGGGCGCACAACTGCATATCAGATTTCATTTTCTTTTGAATGCTTATGCATGGCTACCAAAACTTTTCCCTATTTTCTCACGTACGTTTTTTCTACGTCGTGAGAAAGCAATAAGATAATAAAAAAGCTTTAAAGTAATCGGGGAGTTTGTTTTTTAACCGCTCGCGGAGTAGAGTTAACGGAAGATTTGCCAAAAAGAAATTATTCATCGAATTATTTTTTAGATTTGCAAAAAAATAAATTATTGTGAGACATCGAATTTTTTTGAGATTTGAGAAAAAAAATTATTGTGAAACATAGAACTTTTGTTTAAAAAATAATTATTGTGAGGGATCGAATTTATTTGAGATTTGAGAAAAATAAATTATTTTGAGCCATAGAACTGTTTTTTGAAAAAATTGTGGGGCATCGAATTTTTTTGATATTTGAGAAAACTAACATCCAATTTTTTTGTTGAGAAAAATAAATTATTGTGAGACATCAATTTTTTTTTAGATTTGCAAAAAAATAAAATATTTTGACGGATCGAATTTTTTTTAGATTTGAGAAAAATAAATTATTATGAAACATAGAACTTTTTTTTTGAAAAAATTAATTATTGTGAGGGATCAAATTTTTTTGAGATTTGAGAAAACTAACTTATTGAGAAACATCGAATTTTTTTGTTGAGAAAAATAAATTATTGTGAAACGTTGATTTTTTTTTTTTAATCTGCCAAAATTAATTATTGTGAAACATTGGATTCTAAACGTACGCACTCTCGAAGGAGCACGGTGCGTACGCGTACAACACTGATGTAGCTTTATAGGTGGATGCTTCCTATACGGCTTGTTTTGAATTTAAAAAATAACGCACTCACTTATCCGATAAGAACAATTTTTATTTTCTGTAATTACAATGCACACGAATTGGCTGGGAACTATAAACTCTAACTCAACTGACTGCCTGATCAAAACTAGAATGCCCTGTACTTAGGTAAGAACACATTTTGCTGATATAACTGTGCTGTGATATTTGACTATGATAAAATATAAATGTATGTGCTAGTGATGTACTATTGGTGCTAGCTTGATTTTGATTTAACAAAAGGAAAATGTATATGTATTCTACTCTAATCTGTACCCTTACTGTAATATATCACATTGAATTGCAATGAACTTGAACATAAACAATATTGAGTATGTACATATATAAGCAAGAAATGTGTAGACTATTGTGACGTACAAAGTATTTAGATCTAGAATCCTAAACATTCTGCCGCCATTAAGACTTGTCTTAATTTACAGGTTATTTAACAAGTTTGGTTATAGGTCGTTTAAGTACTCCTCTTGCTGTCTTCAGTGTTACGACTCGAAGAAGTTCATCTAATCCAGGATGGGTTTCAATTATGCTACCGAGAGCCCATGCTGAAGGTGGTAAATTGCTTCCTTTATGATAACAAGATCACCCGTGCAAAGGTTGTCTGCAGGTCTTGTCCACTTTGGTCTGTTCTGCAAACAAGTTAGATACTCTGTATGGCAGCTCCAAGTCTTGCCTCAACTTTTGAATTACCCGCCATCTTGTCAAAGTTGATATCTGCTTATTCTCCAATGCTGAATCTGGTAACGCGGAAGTGGGCTGTCCAATGAGAAAGTGAGCTGGAGTAATTGCGTATATAAGCTGTCTGGAATTGAGAGTCCTCTCAATCTCGGCAATCAGCGTGGAAAGTTCCTCAAAGGTGAGGTGGTTCTCACCGATAACTTTCTTTAGTATAGTCTTCACTGACTTAACTCCGTCCTCCCATATACCTCCAAAGTGCGGAGCGGCCGGTGGATTGAAATGCCAGTTGATATTTTTGTCTGCCAGAAATTCTGCAACTAGAATGTTGTGAGAATTGTAACTTACTAACTTATATATTTCGTTAGCTTTCTATTTACGCCCACGAAGTTAGTTGCATTATCGCTGTAGAAGTTCAGTGGAATACCTCTTCAAGCAATAAAACATTTTGAAATAGGGCCCGCATAGTCTACACCTACATTCTGAAATGCTCTAGTGAATGAAACTCGCTGTGATGGAAGATTGTTTCAAATATCGTTTTACTAATGTCCTGCATGAAATGATCCATTATTTTTGTTTGTCTTAACATACTGATAAGAAGGGAGGTACCGAAGGAAGTGATAATGTTGTTCGTTAGTGTATCTTCCTAAGAATTTAACAAATATATATATGGGTGCCTTGTGGGGTACGGACAAGACAACTTTTCCAAGCGTCCAGCAACACGTAAAATAAGGTTAGAATCAGTAAATGGTGTCAATGAACGTAATTTGCTTGAGTTGGGGATTGATTTTTGGTGTTTTAGGAATTGAATTTCTTCTTGGAAGGATTCCGATTGAGTCCAACGAATGCATATTTTCCACGCCCTATCTAACTCCTCTACCGTTAGCCATGTTGTCGATGTTTTAATTGATCCTTTCCTGCAATTCTGATAGAATCGCATGCATCTTGCTAAACTTCGAATTATCGTTTTTAATGATGATTTTCTTTCAAACAGGTCGGATAATAATTATTACTCATGGTAGTGTGATGGACGTCTGCGTGAATGTTTACTTTTTCCAATTCAACGCTATTTGAATTAGGTGCTGGACTTGAAATGATTTTTGTTGACCAATCCCCTTGAAGCCACTTCGGATCGTTCCACCAAAGCTCTGAGTTTAAAAGTACCTGGGGTAAAGCTCCTCGGGACGCTATATCGGGAGGATTTTCCTTAGATGGCACGTAATACCACCACTTCCTTGGTAAGATAGTCAAGATTTCAGCCGCTCTATTCCCAATATAGGTTTTCCAGGACCTCGGGTGTGATGATAACCATGAGAGGACTACCTTGGAGTCCGTCCAAGCAAAACAAAACAAGGTGGATTTATCAAATGCGTCTTTAACGTATTTAAGAAGCCGTATTAAGAGCAGGGCTCCGCATAATTCTAATCGCGGGATAGAAATCTGTTTAATTGGTGCAACTCTTGTCTTAACAGCGATGAGAGTTAACGATACTTTTCCGGTGTGTGATGTGCTTCTGCAGTATATAATTGCAGCAAATGCCGCCTCTGCAGCATCAGAGAATCCATGAAGTTCCAAATTCTTCCAATTAGTTGAGAGCCATCGAGGTATGTGAAAATTTCTTATCTGATGAAGATTGCTTTTCCATTGTATCGCTATGTTACCATCTATGACGTCGTCCCATCCATAATTCTGTAGCCATAGTTTCTGAAGCAGTATTTTAAACAGAACAGTAATAGGTGCTAGTAGTCCCAGTGGATCGAAAATTCGGCTTGGCTCAGAAAGGATTGTTCTCTTTGTGATGAGTGAATTGGGAGGAACATTGATGTCAAAAGTGAAAACGTCGTCACCAAGTATCCATTTGAGTCCAAGAACTTTGATTGCGTGCCTCCATTTTCTTGTATTAATGTACTTTAAAATCTCTTTCCATTGGATGCCCGTTTCCTCAAGTAAAATCCTCTCAGCTGAAGTAATGTCGACAATTCCTTATGTAAATGAATGGCGCCTTCCTCGCCTGCTCCAGTCATCAAATCGTCAACATAGAAACAGTTTTTAATTGCATGCTCAGCTAATAGAAATTGTCCTTCGTATTCGTTTGTGAGGTGCGGATGCTGTTCCATATGTGACGGTATTTAACCACAAATGTTGGTACTTTTGAGATGGGCTCTCCCTCCAAATGATCCGTTGGTAATTTCTATCCTGACTATCTACCAAGATCATCATCATCTTTTCGATGTCTGCAGTTATTGCATATTTGAATGTTCTGAATGATAATAAAATTTGGAGATGGTCGCGTTGTGGTTTTGGTCCTACAAGAAGCTTGTCATTCAAGGATATACCCGTTGATGTAGAGGCGGATCCGTCGAATACAACCCTGGTCTTGGTTGTTGTGCTCAAAAGGTTTAAGCACTGCATGATGAGGTAGATACGCATGTTATAGATCATTGTCTAGAACATCAGCTGGAATTGGTTCCAGATGATTCAATCTTTTGTATTCTTCCAAAAACTCGTAATATTCCTTATGAAGTGTCGGATTTTGTTGTAATTTTCTGTCCAACGATTTGAATCTACGGATTGCTATCCCCAGAGAGTTTCCTAGAGGTAATGAGTCAATTTTAAACAGCAATCGTACTGTGTATCGTTCAGAGCCTTGATCTATGTAGTGAGTTTGTACAAAATGTGACTCGTAGAATTGTTCTTCCACGGTATACGGTGAATTCTCCTGTGATATTTCTTTTATTTCCCAAAATGTTCGAAGTGTATTGTCAATGTTCGTAATGTAGACATGAAAAGAAGAAACTTGCGGTGTAGTACTTTCCTTGATAAGAGCTCCAGCTATAATATATCCAAAAATATTGTTCTGCATGGCAGGATAATTTGGTAATGTAATATGTTCTTGTTTTAGAATGTGAATGAAGTGCTCTGCGCCTAATAAGATGTCAATCTTTCTAGATTGATTAAACCTTGGATCTGCGAGTGGGTAATCCTTGAGATAAACCCAATCACCAATATTTATGTCAGTTGCAGGTTGTGGTGACGTTACTTTATTTAAAATTAATGCCTGAACTAAGATTTGTTGTGACGTGTCGTACCGTGAGGACATAGTGAGTGTAAGCTTTCCTCTAGTATATCCTGATTTGACCGAACTAAGTCCTTGAATCATGAGCTTGGCATTTTCCCGTTTTAACTTTAATCGCTGCGCGCTGTCCTCTGATACGAATGACACCTGAGATCCTGAATCAATTAATACACGGCATTGTTGCAGGTTTCCATAATTGTCCATGACGTTTACAAGTGCCGTTGGCAGTAGAGATAATTGAGCACGTTATGAGTGGAAAGCGGTTAACGCATCGATGTGACTTTGTGAATTTACTGCTTGGGATTGAGTTTGTGACTGATTGGGATTAAATACGGCTGAACAAGCATTGAGGTTGCTTGATGTAGATTGTTGCAAGGTTTGAACAGTTTTGAATTCATTCGATGTATGATGCGCGGTGAATTGATTGTTGTTTGAAGTGCCCTTAAAATGCAGAGATGAGTGATGAGCTTGCTTACAGTAGTGACAGCTGAATTTTGATCTACATTTTTGCGCATGGTGCCCAGGGCTAAGGCAATTGAAACACAATTCATGCTTTGTGACAAACTTAGGTCTGTCTGCTATTTCCATATCCTTGAATTTAGAACACTTAAACAGTGGATGTGCTTGCAAACATATTAGACACCTAACTTGTGTCAAGAGTGAAGAGTGCGAATTGTTGTTTTGCCAGAACCCTGTGTTTTTCTACTTAAGGGTTCAATGGTCTCTAATGCATCACGTCGATTGTTAAGGAATTTAAGTAGATCCTGATATGTGGGCAAATCCTTGTTTGCGATGTGCTCTGCCCATGCTTGGCGCGTGTCAGGGTCAGTTTTGTTTATGGTGAGATAGAGTAAACATGGATCTCGGCCTGTACAGTCATTTCCCAGAGCTTCGATACCTTCAACTAATTCATCCAAGGTGTCAGTGAGTCTTCGTAGCATTAGTGAAGATGATTGTGTAATGCTAGACTCGTTAATGAATGTTGTTATGTATGAATTTAAAATGCGTCTTTTTTTGTCATAACGCGTTAGAAGCTTAGACCAGGCTTCAGTGTAATTAGCTTCGGTTACAGTCAGATGCTTAATTAATGCTACCGCTTCACCTTTCAGTAGGCCTTTCAAATATTGTAGTTGTGTATGTTTGATAAAGCTTCTCTGTTGTCAACCGAAGATACAAATAAATCCTTAAAGGACGGCCACTCTTTGTAATCACCATTAAAGGACTGAATCTGAATTTTGGGAAGTTTGACCTCTAGCGAATTATTCACATTGTCTTTGGAAGTAGAATTAGTCGCGAAACTGTCTGCTGTTCTTCAGTAAATTTAATCATAGTGCTATTTAAGTCTTGAGCAGTTGTATTAGGCGGCGTAGATATAGGTGGTTGCAAGGATTTTAAAAATTTCATAAGTAGTAGTTTCAGCGCGATATATTTATCCTCAAACTTAGAAAATTTTGATACAATGTCGAGACTTACTAATTTATCATCAACGCGTACGAACTCACAAATGTTTTTTTCTAAATTTTCCAATCGTAATTCTAATTCTTCCACAGTTTTTCTTTCAGGTGTAATATTATCGAGATAGGATTTTAATTTTGTCATAGAACCCTTTAAACGACCGCGTTTGGCTTTAAGTTCTGCTATTTCACTCATAATTGCGTAATGGAATAATGTATATATTTTACAGAAAAATTTTTCCTTAACACACTTAGTAATTGTTCTTGCCTACATGTAAATGTACAACTGTTTTCAATCACGAGATGAAGTAAATAATTAGTTATGTCTATATGTAAATGTGCAACTGTTTTCAACCACGAACTAAATTTTTGTGAACGTATACACCACACTATATATTATCATAATCTTTCGCTTTCGTTCTAAGATCTGATTTTGTAATTGCTCATATACTCGTATCTGATAAATTTTATAATTCCTGACAATTAATTGATAACTATGATTAAATGATAATTGATTAATTCATAAATAATGAAATCGGGTACTTATCTGCTCAATCCTCGAGGTTTTGTGCTCAATAAAATTGCATCTAATTAGATATCTGCTACCTTTCAGTAATGATCCACTTTGTATGCCCTTTATATTACAGTTACACTAATGTCTCAGTTTCTTGTCTTTATGTACATTTAATCACCTATATCGTTTTGATTTGTCTATTTATTTCGCTTTGATTCTACTTTCCGGGTTTCGGCACCAAAAAATGTTTTGAATTGAGTTTTAAAAAATAACGCACTCACTTATCCGATAAGAACAATTTTTATTTTCTGTAATTACAATGCACATGAATTGGCTGGGAACTATAAACTCTAACTCAACTGACTGCCTGATCAAAACTAGAATACCCTGTACTTAGGTAAGAACACATATTGCTGATATAACTGTGCTGTGATATTTGACTATAATAAAATATAAATGTATGTGCTAGTGATGTACTATTGGTGCTAGCTTGATTTCGATTTAACAAAAGGAAAATATATATGTATTCTATTCATTCCTAAAAATGTTAGATTTCAGATTTTTAAAGCAAAACCATAGTAACCGATCAAGGAGCTCAGTTCGAATCAGCACTGTTTCCTGAGCTTGTTGAGTTTCAAGTGAGTCCGCACCACAGCGTATCACGCTTAGGCAAATGGTTTCCTCGAACGATGGCTCAGAACGCTCAAGGCATCCATCAAGAGTTACAAGAAAAAATCTTGGTCCAAAATTCTATCTATGGTGCAATTAGATCTAAGAACCCCGTTTTCAGAAAAGAGTTCCTTGCTGCTCCAGCAGATTTGGAATTCGGGGAAAGTTTACGGCTCCATTTTTTACAAAGGTCACAGTCGCGGCCTTAAAACGAATGCATAGTACCTCTTCGAAATTTTTTCTCCGACATCAGACCAGTCCCCGCTTCACACCATTCAAGGCATTCGCCTTTTAAATTCTAAGATCTCAATTCCTGTTTCCATGTTTTCACCCGAACAGATGTCATTAGAACTTCGCTGCAGCCCTCCTGAGGGTCCTTACAAAATAATTAAACGTGACAAATCCTATTTTACATTGGAAGTAAAGGGCAAAGAAGTTAATATCGACTAAGCCCCAATGAAAACATGACATTACCTCGCGAGACCACTATTCCTAAGGTGCCCTCCGAGGGATCCGTTCCACCAAAAAATGGAGAGCCTCCTATTGTGACAAGCGCTGCTCAACAAGATGAAGCTCCTCAGGAAACACCAGGAGACTCAGAAACACACGTAATTACGCCTGATTGCACGGACGACGGTATACCACCTTCAGACCTGCAGGAGCAGGGAATATGCAGTTTCCCCCAACGAATTACTCGCACTGGACGAACCACAAAACCACCGAAACTTTTTTTTCACAAACGAAACTTTTAGTTTTGCCGTAACGCCGACGCGACCCGAGATTGCTCACAATTGGCAATCCTGCAAACGATTGCACCAACATTTGTAGGTTTGTGGAATCTATTGAGCAGATACTTTGAGGGGTTGTTGGCGAGGTAAGTTTTTAAAATAATGTAGCAATCATGTAAAGAAAAATGTTTTATTTTAATTTTCCTTAAGTCAGTTTTTTAGAACGCTAGCCCGATAAGTGGTTATTGACAAACTAAGATATTATTGTAACATTGCTCCTTTCCGAGAGTTCTATTATATCCTTTTAAAATCGTGTTAAAGATTTGTAAAATATAATACTAAATCAGAAATAATATATCCTGAATAATAACTAGTCGCGTTTAAACCGGTACAACCGAGCCGTCATCGCCCTCATCTTTATTTTCATTATAATTCAGAACTGACCTTCAATCTTTTCCAGCTCTGATGATACCAAGGTAAAAGAAAACCTTCAAGAATAGGAAATAGTGCAGCATAAGGATCCCCTCTAGCAACCACACAGCGCTTATATAGGTATGTACCATCGAGGTGTGCCGGATTAGAATTAGAGCACGTACCCTGCCATCGACTTTCGCAACCACCAGCAAGGTCGTCTCATCCGTAGGACCCGTATCCTACACAAGCGTAGGTTCTACGTCCGAATTCTTCAAACGGCTTTGATATTGAAATCGAAACACACAGAAGAAATTCGTTTACAGCGGTTCCGATTGCTGGACAAGCGTAGGCTCAACATCCTGCATCCTCATCCCTAACGCCCGTTGACTCTGTGTACGGAAAAGACACCATAAATTCAAAGGGTCTATATCCTATACAAGCGTAGGGTCAACATCGTGCTGACTCTACCACCAGTGATCCATGTTTTACGACTGTATGGGAAGCTCAGCAACTGGTTATCTATGCAACAAGGACGTATATTTACATATTACGAAATATAATTATTTATATTATATAATTTTAGTTTAAAGAATAAGAGAACTTTTTACATAAAAAGTTGTGTTGTCACCTCATACATAATATGAGGGTACAGATATCAGGAACCAGTTCTTTTTCTCTTCTCTCTTTTTTTTTGTTTTGCTAAG
The DNA here is from genome assembly GCA_963930735.1 of Dioctria linearis. NCBI lineage: Eukaryota > Metazoa > Arthropoda > Insecta > Diptera > Asilidae > Dioctria > Dioctria linearis. The sequence continues at coordinate 51,186,213 of OZ005744.1, forward strand.
CCAGAGTTGGAAAAGTTGTATATCTTTTCTCTTTATAACTTTGGTTGCTTGAAGGGAAGCAGGTAAAAATCTTTTCTATGAAGTTGCTAACGGAGCGGCGATCATATACGCAAGAATCCGTTATCTTTTCTTTTTGGTTTTCGTTTGTGTTGTTTTTGTTTGTACGACTACTCGAGGGATGCAGCAATTAGTCGGTAAGGCAAATGTGTCGCACGCTACAATGCGCAGGAAGAAAAAAAAAACAAACGACAACCAATTAAAAACGGAATTTTTATTTGTGTGTTTCAACATTTTCCTTGGGGTAAGAAAAATAACAAGGAAGGTTATCTCGGCATTTTTTCGTTAAAACGTGAATGCGTACAGTACGAGTGAGAGTTTTTCTTTATCGTGTTGTTAGTGACTAAAATTATAGTTTACTTTTGTTTTGGTTTTTTTTTTTTTTGTAAATCAAAATGTCAGAAGAAATAATAATCCGGATAAATTAAAAAAAAAACTATATATAAATATATAAAAAACAATTCAGTGAAGTGTGGTGAGAAAAATAGAGCAAACGAAATTGAGAAAGCGACCGGACAGAGACATGCGAAATATACCCGATCAAACTGAAGCATTCACTGAAACCTCGAGATTACGCCAAAAAGAAATTCTACCCAGACCATTTTACACAATGCATATCGACCACCTTGGCCCTCATATTAAAAGTTCCAAGGGAAAAATGTATTTGATTGGCATGATAGATGCGTTCAGGAAGTTTATTATAATTCGGACTGTGAGAAACGCTGGAACTCAACATGGCAGTTGCAAATATAACTGAGAGAGCAGATGGTCATGATTCAGATAAATCACTAACAGTGATACAATGGAAACTAAACGGTATAGCACATAGGATAACGAAAGTGACTCCACATAAGTTGTTGCTCGGTTATGAGCCAAAGAGCTTATTACAAAATCAATTGAATGCCGTGTTGCAAGGAGACATAATATATGACGAAGATGAGATTCCCTTGTCCGAACTTCGGGAAAGAGTAACTAAGGAAATGAAATATGAGCCGCCACTTATCAACAAAATATCAAGTTGGAGATTTGGTTTTAATTAGATGTGATTATAAAGCTACAGGACAGCGATAAAAGCACATACAACCTTATAAAGTCACCATTAAAATGTATTTAAGAAAAAAACTAGTAACTATGTAATAAGTATTACGTAAAAATAAAAAACACAGTGGCATATAATAATACAATATACAAGTATATACCAGTACTATGTCGCTAGTTTTATTTATAGAACAGAAACAGAAAGGAAAGCAATGAATGGGTAAGATATGCTCGACATCCGCGAAGGGCAACTTTAAGCATGAAGGGCCGGAATAACAACGTATGTTGGAGCAGTGAAGCCTTTTTGGCCCATAAGTTCTATGACTGTATTTATAACCCTTCAAAAAAAATCAACTAAATAACGTCGGGAAAACCGACGTGTGCTGTATTTGCAAATCAATAGTCGGAATTACCGACTTGCCGTTGTCATCCTTATGAAGGTAAAGGTATAAGGATAATGGAATAAATGAATGTTAAGCAATGCTGCGCTATTTTAAGTAAAATCAATATGTAACACTACTAATAACTAACGCCTGTATACCAGGAAAGAATAGTGTGTGTGTGTGTGTGTGTGTGTGTGTGTGTGTGTGTGCGCGTGTGTGCGCGTTGATTATGATTGATTATGATTGATTATGATTGATTATGGCGCGTGATACCGCAGGTTTTTTTACTCACCCCATAATCTCCGCCATTAACCGAAGTGTGTTGGCATGCCGATCTGACACAAGGGCTATCACGGGTGAGTTGTCAGCTCATCCTGGCCGACTGAACTGTACGTCCAACACTATTCACTCGAAATTTAATACCAAACAAAGGAAAATAACCGAGCATCCTACGAGGAAACTTACTTTTACCGAGAAAGCTAGGGAGATTTTTTTAAGGTATCGGGACCTCCACAAAAACGCTTTTTCACTAAACTTGGTGGATAGGTTCCCCTTGAGTTCGTATTTCGTTTCCGCAACTCCGTTATGCCCGGAAGGGCTCCCATCGGCGGATCAAGGGGGCAAAGTTTCAACTTTAAATGCTTGTAATTTCTGAATCTGAGATTTAGAGGAGGGCAGCATGTAGCATATCAAATGAAAGGTCTCACCGAGTTCAATCGGATGGTATAGTTTTCCTCCCGACAGTTAATTTTATAATCATGCATCATTAAAGCATGTATGTAATTGTATATATATTGTTACGTGCAATAGAAAGAGACAACTGGTGACATCTACTGGCAATGGAGAGTAAACGACTTCAGGTTCGGAGAATCGATTATTGAATCGACAGGAAGGTTCAGGAATAAGAATGAATAGAACAGTCAAGAAGCTTTTGGAATAGAACACTCCAGAATAATCCGGAGAGTTTCTAGGGTATAAATATAACAGTTGTCACCGCCAAGAAAAGAGTCTTGTTTTAGACGTTGCAGTGTTAACAAGCGAAAGTAATAAAGAAGCGAAAGAGTGTAATTAGATTGCGATAATTGAAAGTACAGTGTTAGCGATAATTAGAGTTGAGTTGATCAATTGAGGAATTGTGAATTTTATATGATTAGAGTGAAATAAAGAACTTATATATCAATTATTTAATATTGTGTTTTAAATAACGAACCAAAGGCCACGCTCGCAACAACTGGTGTCAGAAGTGAAATAAATTCGCGAAATAAAGTGGTGGCAATTGACTAAAAATTAAAGGAGTGATTAATTTTGAGAAATTATGTTAAATTGTGAAAGTTCTGGAAAATAATTTATATTCATCTGTAAGAGAATTACTAAAATAATGGGGCGCAAAGTGGACGAGCTACGAATGCAGGATTTGAAAGTGGAGTTAGGGAACCGGTCATTACAAACGACAGGCACAAAGAAAGTTCTAGTCGAGCGACTCAGACAAGCTTTGATAGCGGAAGGAAAGAATCCTGAGACATTTGTTTTCGAAGAGAACTTGGAAGGAACCGAATTTGAAGAAGAGCCTGAGATGAAAATGGAACAGCTTTTGAGTACTTTAATGAGCAAAATGGAAGCCCGTTTTGATGAACAAAAGAATTCTCTCGAGGAACAAAAGAATTCTCTGGAATCACGTTTAGGTGAATAGAAGAAATCTATGGACGAACAAAAGAATTCTCTCGAGGAACAAAAGAATTCTCTGGAATCACGTTTAGATGAACAGAAGAAATCTATGGACGAACAAAAGAATTCTCTCGACGAACAAAAGAATTCTCTCGAGGAACAAAAGAAATCTATGGAAACCCGTCTGGAAGAGCAAAAGAATGCTTTTGAGGAACACAAGAATTCTCTGGAAACCCGTTGGGATGAACAAAAGAATTCTTTGCAGAATTGTCTAGAAACTTGTTTGGAGGAACAGAAGAAATTTCTGAAAGTTTCATTAGACGAACAAAATGTGAAAATTGAAGGAATACAGCAGGAAGTGTTGGAAGTTCGACAACAAGTGTCGGGAGTACAACAAAATGTCACGGAACAGCTTGATAACTTTAAAGCAGATCTGGAAAGAATAAAGCATCGTCAGCCTCTAAGCGTAGCAACTGAAATATCCGGTGCAGGTAGAATGAAACCTCTCATATTTGATGGACAAAATTCGTGGCATATCTTCAAGAGACAACTCGAGGCAGCTTCAGAGGTAAATGGATGGAATGATGAAGACAAAGCTATAGCTCTGGTGTTAGCACTTCGAGGTCCTGCGTCAGAACTCTTACAAACTGTGCCGATTGAAAATCAACGTAATTACTCTTCATTAGTACAGGCGATAGAATTACGTTACGGAGATGAGCACATGCCGCAAGTATATCGCCTACAGTTGCGCAACAGGATTCAAAAACATGGCGAATCACTACAACAACTGCAGGCAGATGTAGAAAGATTAGCGCATCTGTCATACTCCAGCGTGAGTGCGGATTTTCTCAATGAAGTGGCGACGGAGGCATTTGTGAACGCTATTACAGATCAAAATTTACAACAATCATTAAGGCTAGCAGGAAAGAAATCAACAGCAGAAGCACTAGCCTATGCATTAGCATACGAATCCGCCAGACAAGCTTCACGGAGTGCAATACGAGTGAGAGAAATTTCAGTGGAAGAATGTACTTGTAACAGAGTGCAATCATCACAGAGCCCGCCTTCACGTGGTGTCCCTCGATGCTGGAATTGTAATAAACCAGGGCACCTTCAAAGAGACTGCAGAAAACGTCGACGAGTGGAATCACCAGAAGAAGAGGGGAAAGAAGAATGCCAAAGATGTCGAGCCAGGGAACAAGCTTTTCGTGGAGTGACTAGATATCAAGCAACGACTAGTCGCATCGCCTCTCCTGTTGAGCAGTCGGAAAACTAGTAAAAACCAACTTTGTGGGGCAGAAGTTGGTTGGTGGAATCGACAGCCCCGAAGTCATCATCCAAGTAGGTCAGTTACAGAGAAATAATAGTAGTCTTGTTATATATGGAAGTGTAGGAAAAAATGACTGCGCAGTTACTATCGATACTGGAGCTTCAAGATCAATTATTAGAGCAGATCTTGTTAAGAACAAATGGCTTCACAACACCACCAAATATCTACTAAGAACAGCAACTGGAGCAGCAGCACAGGTGTTTGGTGAAATAACTTTAGATGTTCAACTAGGCGAACTACTATTTCCTCACACTTTCCTGCTTTCAGATATAATGGATGAATGCATTATTGGAATAGACTTCATGACCACATACAAAATAAATCTGAATGTCGGAGAGCGGATTCTCAAATATGGGAACATAGAAATTCCTATGAAACTAGGAGAAGAAGCAGATCATCCTGCGAAAGTAAGGACGATGGTTTGCGAAAATATTACTCTTTCGCCATGCTCCGAGACACTAATATGGACAAAGCTTACTGATGACATCGGGACCTGCCGATTCTATCTGGTGGAGCCTAATCCCACAAAAGTTACATCGAACATCATCGTTGGCAAGACTTTAGTGAAGGCAGAAGGTGCAACATTAATACCAGTCAGAGTGCTTAACACATCCGAAAATGAGGTACAACTAAAAGAAGGTGCTATAATTGGAAATTGTGAACCCGTTTACCACATCGTCAATTTGGATAATGGCATTAATGTCAAGGAGACAAAAACTATACCAGATACTACCCAACAGGTTCAGAAACTTCTTTCGTCCAATGCCTTAAGTGAACAACAACACAACGATGCCAAAGAGGTGATCGATGAATTTTCGGAATTATTTGCAATGAATGATGATGACTATGGTAAAACAAATCTTGTCCAGCATCGAATCGATACAGGAGATTCCAGACCCATTCGACAGACACCACGAAGATTGCCATTAGCCAAACAACCAGAAGTTGCAGACATGATGAACTCCATGAAGAAACAAGGCATCATAGAGGAATCTAACAGCCCTTGGACAGCGCCGGTTGTTCTGGTTAGGAAGAAGGATGGCAGCACCCGATTCTGTGTAGACTACCGCCAACTAAATAACGTGACGAGAAAAGACAGATATCCATTACCAAGGATTAATGACACATTGGATACTCTTTCCGGAGCGCAATGGTTTTCCACGCTGGATTTAAAGAGTGGTTACAAGTGGAAATACATCCCGAGGACCGAGAGAAAACTGCTTTCTCAGTTAGCAGAGGCTTATGGCAATTCAAAGTAATGCCATTTGGGTTATGTAATGCTCCAGCCATATTCGAACGACTATTGGAATGTGTTCTACGTGGTTTAACCTGGAAAACATGTCTTGTCTATTTGGATGACATAATAGTACTCGGAAGGACATTCATGGAACACAAAAACAACTTACGGGACGTACTTCAAAGACTCAAAGATGCAAAATTGAAGCTCAGTGCGAGTAAATGTGTTCTATTCAAAAATGAAGTTAAATATTTAGGGCACATAGTTTCATCACAAGGAGTGAGAACCGATCCAGAGAAGATAGAAGCCGTCGAAAATTGGCCAGCTCCAAAGGACAAACATCAATTACGGAGTTTTCTTGGTTTAGCTACCTACTACAGGCGATTCGTGAAACGTTTTGCAGATATAGCAAGAAGCCTACATCAACTTACCGAAAAGGGAAAGCCGTTCATATGGTCGGATAAATGCAACGAAAGTTTTGAAAATTTGAAGCAACAGCACTATCCAAAGCTGGGAAAAACATTTATATTAGACACGGATGCCAGCAATGAAGGTATTGGTGCAGTGCTTTCTCAGGAGGAGAATGGTCAAGAAGTTCCAGTAGCTTACTATAGCAAAGCACTTTCAAAGTCAGAGAAAAATTATTGTGCTACAAGAAAGGAGCTACTTGCCATTGTAAGTTCAACAAAACATTTTCATAAATATCTCTACGGGCAGAAATTCATCCTTCGAACCGACCATGCAGCGCTTAAATGGCTTCTGCAGTTTAAAAATCCTGAGGGACAAGTGGCGAGATGGATAGAGCGACTCCAGGCTTATGATTTTGAAATACAACACCGAAGAGGTCGTATCCATGGAAATGCAGACGCCCTTTCACGACGCCCATGTAAACTTGAATGCAAACATTGCGCCCGAATATAAGAAAAAGAAACAACAGCAACTATACATTTGGTAACCGTGGAACCATCTACAGGTTGGGACAACGAGGACCTGCGAACAGCACAACGAGAAGATCCGGACATTTCACCTATTCTTGCTTGGAAAGAAGACATGGAAAGACCTGACTGGAAGGATATTTCGGAACGGAGTGAGAAGCTGAAAAGTTACTGGGCTCAATGGAACTCTCTTCATGTTGAATGTGGTATATTAAAACGCAAGTAGGAAGCACCTAATGGCGAATCTATCCGAATGCAGATAGTCGTGCCGGCATCAAACGTCAAAGATGTTCTAGAAGAAATGCATGGTGGAACCTCTGGAGGACATTTGGGAGTGAACAAAACTATTTCCAAAATACGAGAAAAGTTTTATTGGCTACATATGCGAGAAGATGCGGAGGAGTGGTGCTGCAGATGCACTGTCTGTGCTGCTTGTAAAGGGCCGCAACACAGAAGCAGAGGAGAATAAGTATAATGTCGGAGCCCCCTTTGAAAGGATAGCTATAGACATCGCTGGACCTTTTCCAGAAACGGATGACGGTAACCGTTATATATTAGTTGCCATTGACTATTTCGGCCTGAAGCTTATGCAATCCCTAATCAAGAGGCAACTACAGTTGCGGAACAAATAATAACGAATTGGGTTAGTAGGTTTGGTGTGCCTCACGAACTTCATTCGGACCAAGGACGGAACTTCGAATCGCGGACTTTCCAGGAGATGTGTAAAATGTTGGGAATAAGAAAACTCCTCTACACCCACAATCTGATGGCATGGTACAGCGCTTCAACAGAACATTGATCGAGCATCTAAAGAAAGTGGTTGACTATCATCAACGCGATTGGGATCGACATATTCCTATATTCCTAATGGCTTATAGATCAGCCATTCATAGTACTACCGGACAAACCCCAGCTAAAGTCATATTTGGAAGAGAGATGCGTTTACCTAGCGAACTCAAATTCGGTACTCCCAGAGGTGAACAAAAGTTACCAGAAGACTACGTATCGGAGCTCAAACAACAATTAGCTGATGTACACGAGGCCACGAGGACGAAATTAGCAACAAATACTGATCGGATGAAGACCCGCTATGACTTACGTGCTAATTCCGCAGGATTTAACGAAGGTGATCGTGTTTGGCTCTACAACCCGAAACGACGTAAAGGACGTTCTCCAAAATTGCAACAACACTGGGAAGGACCGTATTCAGTAGTAACTAGAATTAATGACGTGGTATACAGGACTCAGCGTGGCACAAGAGGCAAGCATAAAATTGTTCATTTGGACCGCTTGTGTCAAAACTACGAGCATCAAGACCGTGGGCCACCTGTTGTTCGGGACGAACAAATTTAAGAAGGGGGCAGTATTAAGTGCAATAGAAAGAGACAACTGGTGACATCTACTGGCAATGGAGAGTAAACGACTTCAGGTTCGGAGAATCGATTATGGAATCGACAGGAAGGTTCAGGAATAAGAATGAATAGAATAGTCAAGAAGCTTTTGGAATAGAACACTCCAGAATAATCCGGAGAGTTTCTAGGGTATAAATATAACAGTTGTCACCGCCAAGAAAAGAGTCGTGTTTTAGACGTTGCAGTGTTAACAAGCGAAAGTAATAAAGAAGCGAAAGAGTGTAATTAGATTGCGATAATTGAAAGTACAGTGTTAGCGATAATTAGAGTTGAGTTGATCAATTCAGGAATTGTGAATTTTATATGATTAGAGTGAAATAAAGAACTTATATATCAATTATTTAATATTGTGTTTTAAATAACGAACCAAAGGCCACGCTCGCAACAATACATAAATCATATACACATCTCCCTAAAAAAATAAGAAACCAAGATTGCAGCTGAAGTTTACATATCTTTTCAAAAGGAGTTGAATTAACTTCTCGAGTAATCAAAACTGAAAACATAATTTACATACATACAGATTCGTATGTAATCATTTTTGTGTGATTCATTCATACCTCGTTATGAATGAGGTAAAAGACAAGCGCATCAAATTACAGCGCGAGCACAAAGTATAATATGTATGTACAGTGCACTAGCAAAGTTAACCTAATGAGCTAAGCCTAAGCTGTAGAGCAAAATTGGAAAATTTCTGGCGTGTTTTAGAATGAAAGAAGTAATTTCATATACTATCGTCTTTTGCATGGATGAGGGAAAAGAATGTGGCTATGCATTATTGCAGTGCGACTGAGACAACGAGTTAGAAACAAAAATCGAGAGAACGTAGGATTACCCGAACGACAAAATCTTAGTAAATCCCTCAAAATCCTTTTAACCTATTGATAATAATGTACATCAGGTCACACTACCTCCCATTTTGAAGAAAAAAATAAATTTCGCTTTGGCCAAGATGCTGAAAGGAGATGTAAAGTTCCTCTCAAATAAAATTCTCAATTTTCCCGAAAATATCAGAGAATCCAGCATGAGTTCTGCCACTTAATCTCTTCATAGCAAAACGAATGTAAACAGAAACACGTGCTGTTCAAATATCATAGGATTACAGCAACAACATGTTTCCTTTTACAGCAACAACATGAGTCCAAACATTATCAATATTTCATGAAAACCGGTTTTCACAAAAGCGCGCGAGCATTTTATGAGAGTAAAACGTGAAAACTCCGCCCTTCTCACTTATTTACGAAAATGAAACATTTGCCATTCTTCGTTGCATGCGACTTGCGTTTTCACATTTTTTTTCTTTATTCATAAAAGTTTTAAAGAGAGTTTGATTTTTTTCGATTTTTTTTCTTTCTTCCTTTTCTTGCCGTGTGCATTTTAAATGTAAAACACTCGGAAATATCGCCTGCTTCCTAGCTTGATAAGGTAGGCAAATAATTTCATTAGATTTCGCAATAACAATTCTTGTTTACAATATACCAGACAAAATGTTTACATTATAGACTCATTTATGAACATTTTTTGTATCCTTTGCGAGTCAGAGGTTCTCAACATAAGATGTCGCCAAATAATGTTTGTAATAAAACTATATTGCATGTTTTATCTAATATATTTTATATTGAATATAATATATCAATCAACATAATCTCGATACATTCTGCAAGTGAGGTAGCCAGAGATTGTTGGTCTTCAAAAAGAACACAACACCTTTCCTTAGGCCATTTTTCATTACACTTTCAAGATGAACTGCTAATTATGAAGAGGCTCGTGATTTATGGCTTTTTACAAATTGCTTCCTCATACACACCAATTACAAAAAAGAGTTGGAGATCACTGATAGCTATGGACTGCTACAAGGATATTTATTCATAATAAAACCATAAAAGCCCCACATCACAGTCAGGACAGTAATATCTTCTCTCCTTCCTCACTCTATTCCCTCTTTCATTTACTTTGGAGCAGCAAACAGCACAACGTCTTGCAGCATTCAGTTTGCCTTCGGTAGGGGGAATTACATCAATAAAATGTCTATCAGTTAGACATAAAGGGTTTGGGTTGCTTGATGGTCTTCCCCCTTTGGATGAAAACTCTGCTGCATGGTAATTTTCTAAATATTCAAAGATTACCTTTTCTCTAAATTTAGAATTATTTGAAACACCTCCCTTTTTTTATACAACACAAATGCATTCCAGAGTGCTTGCTCCAATAAATGGAAAAACATTTTTTTGTAATATTTTTTCCCCTGTTTTCTGGTAACAGGGCGAATCGCCAAATGCTGGTCACCCGATCTACTCCTCCCATCGTGAAATTATAATCATTTACCACAGTCGGGCGTTGTTTACCCGATTCAGTTTGCACCATCGGGCAGCTATGGACAGTGGAGAGAAAATACAATTTTTTTTTATCTCTCCACCTCATCACCATGATTTTCCCCTTTCTGTAGGCTTTAGAGTATCCACGAGCAACCTTCTTAGGAAAAACAATAGTTTTGGGTACTCATTTTTGTCTGAATCTTAGAGTTCCATATGTGTCAGTTCTATTTGTAACTAACAACTCCGCTAATTCTGGTGACGAGTAAAAATTGTCTGTTGTCAGGCAGTACCCCTTATTGAGTAATGGTCTCATTAGTGACATAACGACTTGGGAGGAGACTGGAAGATGTTTGTAGCTCTGGTCAAAACGGCTATTTTTTCCTATATAAATAATTGCTGATGAGTATCCTGAGCTGGCCTCACATAACATCTATATCTTCACGCCGTTGAGTGGCATGTACTGTGTCCATCCTAGACGTCCTTTGTATAACATAAAACTGTCGTCTATGGTCACATTTCTATCGGAGGTATACCCTTGTTGAAATTTTTTTGTAAGTATTGAAACACATGCCATATTTTGTTCAGTTTGGGATTGCGGTGGGTCGATTTGTTGTATTCAGCATTATTGCTAAAATGCAAAAAATTCTTTAGCAATAAAAACCGCCGGTATGAAAGCGTGCGTGCAAAAATGGAGTCTCAAATATCGGACTTTTCGACCAGTACATCTTCTCTTCTGCTTTCTTTACCACACTTTGCACTAAAATGATTGCTAAAAATATTCTCATTTCTTTGAGTTTTTGATAAAACACTAAGTACATAAACGGTATAAAAAAGTTACTAATAAATAGTCACACATTCACTTAAACCTCATTAAAAAACACGCAACGTAATAATATTGCTGTAAAAACCGCGCCATTTGCGTTGAGTACCACTGCTTAGTGACGTAACTTGTATTGGAGAGACGAAAATACCCGAACACATCCGTTAACTTCGACTGACCTCGAAATACAGGAAGCAACAACAAACGAATCACGAACGTTTTATGGGTTGCGGGTATAGTGTTTTCGTATCACGTACGTTCGTATGTGTAGGGCGGTTTGTAGATTGCTTACTTAGCAATAGTTAATGATTATAAATAAGGTAGCATTAAGGAATAAGGTAAGAATAAAGGATTGACCACAGACGAGTAAACAGGTAGTTCTTATTCTTCAAAACACAGAGGTAAGTGGCCTGCTGTTCTAACCTTTTTAGGTATAGAGGCTTCTCAGCGAGATATCTATCGCATAAAATACCGAGTCAATCAGCCAAGTATTTTGTTCAAAGATATTGAGCAACCCAACCAGATATCAAGTGAGGATTGAGGCACTCAGCCAGATCCGTAGGTAATTATTGCTTCTTAGCCTTTTATGAATATTGCGGCCACATGCCATATATTCAGCACATTAATTGTATTAATCTCATCATGAAAAGAATCGTGGCCATCGAATGCGCAATCTATTGGCGACAAACGTAACATAGGAACGCCGATGACATGTTGCCCCCAGTGTTATTGGGCGGATGGGGCATGGTAAGGAAGGCAGGATATCTGCGTCTTCATCACAGGTAAAGGTAAGTGGTGTAAGGGTCCCTTCTGTGCCGGATGTGGTGCTGCGTGTTTTTTTGCAATCACGATATTTTTATTATATGGGGCTGTGACAGCGGCAGTAATTTAGTTTAGTCACCCCACAACTCTCTCGCACTAGCCGAGATACTAACGTGCCGCCCTGTGTCAACGCTTTTCACAGAGTGAGCTGTCAACTCATGCTGACAGATTGGAGTTCACGTACAAGCATACTCACTCCTATGCTTCAATAACAAAAAGGGCGCACAACGTGGGGATATAGCATAACGTTGTGTGCGTGTCCAAAGTTATGCTACCATAACAAAAAAGGCGCCCAACGAGGGGCCATAGCATAACGTTATGCGCGTGTCCAATCTTATGCTACTATAACAAAAATAGCGCCCAAAGTGGGGCCACCTCAGTTAGACTTCGGTAGTCTAAATATAGATTTTACTGGGGACTGGGACTTTGAATGATACGATTACTTGGCATTCTGTAGTTGATTGACCACAAGTCTCACATCCAGTGGAAGTTGAGTGCAGACCTGAGTTCAACTGATTTGTGCTTACATTTTGTTGTTTAAAGTTTTTCGAGTTTTGAGTAGTTCAAGTTTCGCGAGTTTTGATGACGTTTTTCCAAGTTTCATGATTAAAGTAAAATTTGCTGATTTTCTATTTCATCTATACTAAAGTTTTGTTATTGTTGTTTGTAATTGAAGTTCGACTTCAGGTTTGACTTTAGTCATAAAATTAAAAATTTTCGAGTTGGTGAATTTTTGAATTTTATTGTTTATTTTCGTTTGAGTTCTCACGGAGGCATGTCTCTTTAGCTATACGGCTGGACAGAATCATCTGTGAGATGACTTTTTGGCTTTTAGCTAACTAGTTGACAAGATTCATGGCTTTGTCAAAAATGAAAGAGTTGTTAGAGGATTGGAGTGATGCTGGAGACCTTCAGTAATCAGGAGCTGATACTCTGCCAACTGCCTGGTTGAAGAATCTCTAGTAACAATTTTAGTCTTTGACCTCTCCAACTCGACGCTTCTGAGATGTCCTTGAGATTTCAAATTTTTCATGCACTCATCCACACTGCTTACCTTTGACTTATGACCTGATTGGAGAAAGTGGACCTGAAAGACTTTTGTTTTTGACAGTTAGCTCTTGGAGAAAAAGAGAGACAATTCTTATGAACTGTTCGATTTTCTTTAAATTTGAATTTTGCTCATAGGGAATACTATGATTTTTTATTCTTGTCCTTGGAATATTAAGCCCTCATGGGGCAGAGCTTTCACTACAGTTGATAATCGTAAAGTCTTAGTTATTTTGTTAAGAATAATTTGCTAGTTCCGTTGTCGGTATTGATTAAGCGTCGGCCTCCATTACAGCTTGACGATTTCGTTGAGTATGAATTGCACTCAGTTTTTGGAACATAGCTGTATTGTCTGAATAGTCTTAGAGATTTTTGCTATTTTGGCAAGAATTATTTGGTGATTTTTTTTATTCTTGTCAAAAACATGGTATATTCGTTAGGCATATAGTAGTGAACTAAGAATCGGTATCTAATAGTACGTTTAATTAGCAACAGTGAAGTGTCCAACGACTTCTGAATTGAATTATTTGGTGATTTTTTTTTATTCTTGTCAAAAACTTAATATATACGTTAGGCATATAGTAGTCAACTAAGAATTGGTATGTAATAGTACGTTTAATTATGTAGCAATATTGAAGTGTTCAACGACTCTTGAATAGAATAATGGCCTTCAGGTAGAGATGTTTTTTTTTAAATTCAAATAAAGTTTATTTTCAACGCTATACAAGTAAGACAAATCTTATAGTTATGTGTAGGTAGCATAATGGACAGAATTTAAACATAAACATTACTGAACTAAACTAAACTTTACAAAATAAGATATATAATATCTAAATTAATAATATAAAGTACCTCGAATACAGATTGCTTTACTACTAAGAAAACAGATCAAATAAACAGTGTGATGTGAATTTGCACAACAATTTCCAAATCAATTAAAAATACAAGAATGCACATTCTGCATTCTTGCAATATTCAATTGACCCGAAATTAATCAATAACAATAAATGCGATCAATTCCATTATTGCAATTAAGCAAAAACATACGCTAAACCAAATATGTGTCACAACCTAAAGAAGTGACTGTAATTGTTTACATGCGTTTGTTTACCTTTTTGCAACCAGCGTAATATGGGTCAAGTACATTGCGTCACATCTTTCTGCCGGAGTTAAGCACATAAGTGCAAGTAAGCGATTTAGCTTTAACATGCATTAGTAATAATTAACGGCTGATTAGCATATTGACATTTTGTATAAATAAGCTAGAACAATTGAATAAAACAACGAATTAGAATGTTATGGCCCAATATACGGAAGATTCTTCCAGCAGCCAAGGGCTAGCAATTGCTAAACAATACCTCGCATGGTATTGTTCTGCAACTGTCGGTTGTTTTGCTGATTAGCCCAACAGCTGGCTGCGATGAGCGCTTGATGCAGCAATCGACGATTACGATAACAATTAACCTAGCATGGTAATTGTTATGTAAAGTGATTGTTTACTACTAAGCGACTCAGGTGCTACAACCGGTAGAACAAACGACAAGATTGTTGTCGTTTGTTTACATCCGCGTTGTGAGCAAAGAAAGTACTTCCGAGTATCGGGGCATAAAAGACCAATGACTGGTCTGGCGAGTGCCGTTAATTTTTCAGTCGCGTTGTAACTTTGAGGTGTCAAGTTACCGTTCGGTTCGGGTTAGATTGTTTTAAATTATTAAGATAGGTCAGTTTGTTTGAGTAAAATAAAGATTTATATATTTGAAATTCGAGAGTTGTTATTTATTCGATTTTCCGCTATGTGATTGCTTTGGGACACGACATTTTGGCGCAGCCGGTGAAACTAGGTAAGAAATTTGAGAATTTCTTGCTGGTGTGTTTTTTTTTATTGCTAACTTTCTTTCAAGAAGTTTTTGTAAGAAGGTGGAAATTTATTTATTTTATATATGGATTTTTTTAAATTCTTTTACGTTTCAGGCATTAAAGAAGTATTAGATTAAGTGATTTAAATTTTGTGGTTTGTGGTTTGTGATTTTTTTTTTTTTTTTTTTTTTTTTTTTTTTTTTTTTTTTGTGAAATAAAATTAGAAATTACACTTATACACTTACATCATTTGAGGAGTTTATCTTTATCAGCTACTCAACACAAACATACACTGGGAGCAAAGCTAATTTAGCTACTCCAAATACGCACACTGGAGCTAATTTAGCTACTCCACAAACATACACTGGGAGCAAAGCCAATTTAGCTACCCCCCACACACACACTGGGAGCAAAGCTAATTTTAGCTACTCCAACAAACACTAGGAGCTGAGCTATATTAGCTACTCCAAGCATACAGACATACATACAGAGTTAATTTTAAGATGTGATAAACTTATAAGAGGCAATATTGTAAGGTGCAAGATTTTTATAGATGTGTTTGAGATAAGTGAAAGTTGGTAATAAGAAATTCACCAGTTTTAACGTTACGTTTCGATTTAGGCGTTGGTCGTACGCGCGTTTATTTAATTTGTGGGGTTTTTTTTTTTTGATAGTCGTAATAATGTCGTGTTATATTTACGAAATGATCTTTGTTTAGACGCATTTGCATGTATTCGTATTCGGGTTTTACGCGATTAAGTAGGTAGGAAGTTTTAAGTATATGGTTTATTGTATTTTCTCTTATTGTGTGACGTGTGCATCTGAATTAGGAAGAATAAAAATTCAGAGAAAGCATGTTTGTGAGCATAATAGCTGAATTCAGAGTAATTGAGTGTTGTAATTATGTTAGAGTTTTGAATGTTTAGCGTTAGATACGAGTGTGTATTGTTGTTCGGCTAAGAAAGATATGAGTGTTGCGAGAAATCTTTTCTAGAGCAAGTTGTATAAAATTTGCGATTCCATGTATATGAAGTATAGACGTTAGAAGTTATTTCATCTAAAGTGAAATTTTGAAGTAACTATAATCAAGAAAATCAGTAAGAAAACAAGAGGAATCAAAATAGATAGAAAATCACCATCTGTGTACAAGATAGCAGATTCGTATGAGAAGATTGTGGACCTAGTTTCTAAATATGTGCCGATGTTTTCAGGAGAAAAGTCACCGAAGTTGGCAAAGGAAGTATTTCGATTCCTTAGTTGCAGTAAAGACTTGCACATGCATAAAGTACCGCTTATCCGAAGACGCTTATTACCTAATAAGTTGACAGGAGCTAAAGGACTTTGCATCTTTGCAACAGGCGATTAAGACAGCCTACATTCCACGGAAATCTTTCACTGAGTTACGCACTGAAATGTTAGCATGTAGGCAAAGGCCGGGTGAAGATGCTAGAGAGTTTGCGGATCGGATGATGGAGCTGCTGGACCATATTAAGTCTGCGGTATCAGCCAAATACCCCAATAAGGATGGAGGTTTGATAGCAGAGCTAGAGGTCGACGCGGTAGCTACTTTTAAAGCTGGTGTCGGCAGTCAGGCCACACGGGTATACTTAACTGGAAGAAAATTCGAAGCACTAGAAGAAGTTCGAGCAAAAGCTCTTTATTTCGAAAAAGAATCAAAAAGGCTTGAAGCTATGACCACAGGTGCATGGAAAGAAGAGCCAGAATATTCCAAAGAAACATCACAGGAAGAATGGAGAACCAGGAATTTTACTGTTGAAAGGCAGAGACAGTCTCAAATACCTTTTCCATCGGTGCGGAGGCCGGCCCAATCAGGAATGAACTGGCAAACTGCGGCTAGGACAACACGACAACCCAGAATTATCAAATGTTTTAAATGCGGTCAGTCGGGACATATTTCCAGATGTCAGGAATATGGGCACGAGGTGGCCAATTGCCGAGTTCATCGCGTCAGAGTGACAAACTGTGCAGCTAGCATTCAATATGAGTTCCATTCAGGAAAAGAGGGGCTTTATTGCCAATTCTGCCGAACACGGGACCAATAAACGGAGAACTGGCTTAAGAAGTATATAGCAGAGAAAGAAAGTGAAAAATTGAATTCAAGAAGTAAATTTGTCATCACAGTGCCATCTGACATAGCCTTAGATGGTAAGTATAGACTTCTCATTGACACTGGGTCCACCTGTAGCTTAATCAAGGTCAGTAGAATAAAGAGATACAGCTATAAATACGCACCAGAAAATAAGAATTGGGGGACTCTTTGGATTTGCCAGGACTTCCATAGGCACCTGTGAGGCGAAGTTGTTGATAGACAACGGTCAGCAAGAATGCAATTTTAACGTCATTGGTGATACCGACTCGATTCCAGCTGATGGTATCCTTGGAATGGATTTCCTCAGTGACAGAGTTATTATTGACTGTGTAAATATGAAACTTTGGGTACAAGGTGCTGGAAAAGGCAACGAGGCAAGTGCCTCTGGTAAAAGTGTTGCAGCTTGTGCACATGTGGGACCCACAGCTTGGCAAAGTAGCAGTCAAGGAGGATAACATTAACATAACATAACATAACAGAAAATAGACCGATACTTTACGCTGCTCCGCTTATAGTCCATGAGATCTTAGATAATGACTTCCATTTATCCGAACTTTATGCTGTACTTTATAAAGTTAAGGATAATAAAGCACCGGGAATTGATAGAATTCCTTATGAGTTCTACAAGAATGCTCCAGAATGCTTTTTAGTAAAGCTGGTAAGCTATTTTTATTATATTTACACTCAATGTGATATACATGATTCCTTTACCACATCTATCATTTTTTCTCTTCATAAAAAAGGTGATATAAATAGAATTGAAAATTACCGCGGATTGTCGTTTATGAGTACAGTTTCTAAGCTATTTGTGGGTATGCTATATAATAGAGCAATTTTCTGGGAAAGGTACTACAGTATTCTGAATGAGAATCAAGCTGGTTTTCGTAGCGGTTATTCGACGTATGACAATATTTTTAATTTAATGAGTGCAGTTAAGGTTAGTCATTCACTCAATATAAAGAAAGTTTACGCCTTCTTCGTGGATTTCAAGGCAGCATTTGACACAATAGGCCGCGGTGCACTTTTCTATAAATTATTTAATATTGGCATGTCTAGCAAGTTTGTACGAATGGTTCAAAAGCTGTATGAAGGTACGACTGCTCAGGTTTGGAACGGAGAGTATTTGTCGACAGGTTTTCATACCAGATCGGGGGTTAAACAAGGTTGTATTCTGAGCCCGCTTTTGTTTGCGCTATTTATTAATGACTTGGAGGACTCTATGGAAGTTGGTCTTACTCTTGGTGATATTAGCTTAAAAGTGCTAAAATATGCTGATGATATTGTCATATTGGCTGATGATCCGTGCAAACTACAGCGTATGATTAATAATCTTCATGAATACTGCAGGTTATGGAGCCTAGTTGTCAACTTAGAAAAGTCTAAGGTCATGATCTTCCAACGCGGAAATGGTCCGAGAAAGACTAATGAATATTGGGTTTATATGGACACAGAGATAGAGATTGTCACAAAGTATTCTTACTTGGGTATTACATTGACACCAAAACTTGCCTTAACCTCCAATTTTAAGAATAGATTGGAATCTGCTAAAGTTGCGATGAATGTGACCTGGAAAAAATTTATTGGGAAAGATAAAGTTACATCATCTAACAAGATCGCTATATTTGACTCTGTCTCAAGGGCAGTGCTTTGCTATGGAGCTCAAGTGTGGGGGTTTCTAAAAAGCGATATTGTTGTAAAGAAATTGCTTCGGTTACCTCAAAATACACCTAACTATATGTTAGATCTTGAGTTTGGCTTATCTCATATTTATATATACACATTGAAGTGCCACTTTGATTATATGTTGAAGCTCTTGTTCCGCCTCGCTCCAGATAGGCTTCCTTATCAACTAGCCTGGAGGGCTGTTCGCGACCATGTATTCTGGTACCAGTCCTGGCAGGAATTAGCTAGTTCTCATAACGTTGATCTAAATTTATTGGATCACACATGCGGGTATGACGGCATGCGAAATATTTTGTCTGATCTTTTAGAAAGGGAAGAACACAAAATAAAACAAAGAGCTATTGATAAAGCAAGGGGTTCTATACGACATGAGCTGTACAGTAAACTGGAGTACTTGAATGAAAATAGCTACTTCCGTGATGAGTATTCCATTAAAAAAATTAATATAATTTGTAGGTATAGAGGTGGTCTTATAAATTTGAAGGCCAATCCTTTTAGGCGTGGAGGCAGCGCAATCTGTTCTCTGTGCAATTTAGACAAGGAGGAAAATTTGATCCATTTTGTTGGAACATGTCCCATCCTAACCGAATTTCGTGTTAGGGCATTCGGAAAGAGAAAACTGATAGAGGAAGAAATTATAGAGATATTAAACGGGAAAAATAATTACAATGATATCTATTTGTATACCATAAGTGCCTGGAAATATCGAGACTTCTTGGTGAAAGAATTTAATTTTTTTCGCTCTGATATATTGGGTATAAGTAGTTAATATTAAATAGGTTTTAAGCTAACTTGTAAGTTGTAAGTTCTAAGTTACTAATCCCGGCAGACGGCTTCGGTGCCATTGCTGTAGTTTATTTTTATTATTATTATTAAGTATGCATGCATGAATTATGAAATAAACATTATTATTATTATTATCGCAGAGACCGGACGTGTCATTTTGAGTTCCGTGAAATATCGAAAAATTACCCGGAATAATAGTGAAAAAGTAAGAGTAATCAAAAGTACTGTGTGTGTGTGTTGTTCCACAAGGTATTTGGTGAAAATCCTGTAGAAAAAACTCAAAAAATAATTTAAAATTGTATGAAAAATCACAAATATTGTGACGTTTAAAGAATTTAAATTTAATTTCGGTCGTTGCCATGACAACGAGGCAAGAGTGAAAAAATTTTTAGTGCAAATTAGTAGTCGAATAGTTTGATTAATTAATTATTTTGGACAGAAGTAAAAAAAAATAAAAATTGTTAATAAAAAATATATTTAATTTACCCTGCCCCGCTCACAATGAGCTCGAGCAGCATCGATTCTGGGGGACTGATGATCCCCCCAAAATTAAATGGTAGGAGGAAGAAGAACTCAAACGCTACTTCTTCTTCTTCCAAGAAATCCTTGCAAGGGCCCAAAGAAAAGGTCATTAAGGGCCCAATTGAAGAGGTCAACAGCTTCAAAAATGTACAGCCATCTTCCTTGGAGAAGAATATTGAGGGGACAGCCGTAGCTGTCCAAAATGAGGATAAAGCATTAGTTCCAACGACTACAGCTATTGATGCAGTATCTGTGGCTGCAGCCTTAGGTAATGTTCAATCGACGTCTTTGAGGCCAGGACAACATCCTACGTTGAAGGAAGTTGTCAAAACGGCTTCGGCGTCAGCACCAAAGCCTAGCGGATTGATAATGAGACCACCGCTTTCTTCAAGCGTCTCCAAAAAGCCGCCAACAGTACCAGCAGGACCAGCAGCAGCACCACGATCCCCTACGCTAGTATCAGGGATTTCGTATGCGCAGGTAAGTGGCAGTTCCCAGAACAGTTCCACCATCGAAATTCTAGGAAAGGGCATCACTCCTCGTCCAGCCCCATTGGACGCAGGTAAGCCTCGGCCTAAGACCGGTGCGGGTCTGCAGGCTTTTTTCGACGGGAGGTGGCAGGATGAGAGCTACGGTATGCAGCTCGAGCACATCAATAGATGTCCTCAGAGCGCATACCTGAAAGCGATCTTCCAGGTCATCTCTCGCGAGCAGCTATTTTCCATGGGGATAATAGCTGGGGGAATGGTTGAGGTGTACACCACGACCCTCGAGAGTGCTACCAAGCTTATGCTTGCGGGCATCGAGGTGGATGGTAGACACCTTGTGCCGTTCCCACTCAGGGAAAAGCCCACAAGAGTCATGTTTTCACGGGTCCCTATGCGAGCTTGCCTCCTAAATTTCTTGGGAAGATTTGGGAAGGTTCATGGCAACGTTCGTGCTATTCCCTTAAAAATTGGGGACGAGGGTCTCGGGCGGGGTGTCTTCGGTACCAGCCGGGAGGCGTCCATCACCTTGAATAAGGGGTGTACGCTTCCAAAGGGCTTTTACCTGAGCTTATCCGACTCGAGGAACTGGATAGACATTGGCACCGAAGCGAAATGCCATGCTTGCCATTTGGTAGGGCATTTTATTGCTGACTGCCCCAGGAGAACCGGGAAGAAGGCTGAATCGAGGGTTCCCTCGAAGGAAGCCACTACTACAGTAGTGGATCTGGAGAAGGAGCCTTCGGCCGGCACTCGACCTGCTATTTTGGAGCAGCCAGTGGTTAAGGTGCCTGAAGTTGTCCTAGAGGCAAAAATAGTTATGGCTGTAAACGGCGCCACGTCGGCACGTGAAAACACGGCTATTCCGACGAGGAGTCACCTAGCCATTTAATTAGGAGGAAGAAAGTTGACCGTGTGATGCTGCCTCCTCCGGAGCCAGCAAAACCGGTCGCTCCAAAACGGCCCCACTCGATAGTGGAGCTCGCGGTTCGAAGGTTGTTGTGAGAGAGGCGGAAGCATATCTCGAACAGCTTTCGGACTGCGATATGACCGGTTTGGAAGAGACTGGTCTCTCGAGCTTCAGTGGCTACGAGTCGTGTGGTAGCACCATTTCGACTTTTAGCCAATTTGAGGTCTCGAAGGGGATGGAAAACATTCCTAGGGAGAAGATCTCTGAAATTCTGGGCCAGCTGCAGTACAAGAAGAACTCAGATAAAATCTGGAGCATTCTTGTAAAGGAGCTGGAGAGGCCAGAGTTGTTACTTCCTCAGCTTCGAATCCTACAACAGGAGTCCAAGAAGAGGAGGAAGTACAACCATGTAGCTCGGTTAGATCGTCTCCATAGGAAGGTGGAGGAGTTGCTTCAGGAGCATCGCTTGGCCGATTCTCCTCGTCAATAGACGTCGCACATTCATCGTTTGAGCTTTTCATCTCTTTGAATGTGCAAGATAGCTTCGATCAACACCGGGGCTTAAGTGCACATACATGGTTACACAGCACTATCGAACATGTCAAAATGTTCGATATAGACATCGCGCTTCTACAGAAGAAGAATTTTACACAAGACACATACACACAACTTGAGCGCTATGCTTATTTACACACTGGCTATGCAATGTTTGCCACACCTGCGCCTCGCCGAGGCTCAGGGGTGGCAACCATTGTATCCAACAAATTTACACTATCGTCTCCTGTCTATACAGATATCTTCCCAGGCTTCGCTTCTTCCTTGGACTTTGTCATTCAAGACAAAAATATCAAGGTAGTAAACGTGTACCTTCCTCATGACGAGGACATTACAAGACAAATTCTTGATAGTGTTCAGTCCTGTCTGGTGAATTTTAGCGGCGAAACTGTCCTCGGTGATGATTTCAACTGCACTCTGAATCCCTCAATGGATCGGCACTCTGGAGTTGAGTTCAACTCTGTCAATGCTACTCGGTTGAGGAATTTTGTCGGTGTTTTCAGACTCGTGGATATCTATCGTTGGATGCATCCTACGACTAGATCATACACGAGGGTCTCGCGAAATATCCATGGAAGTCTCGCAGGCTCCAGAATTGATAGACTTTACGTCTCACCTGGAATACTAGAACATTTCGTTGGTGTCACTCATGAAGTGTGTTCCGTTAGCGATCATCTTCTTGTAGTGGCGACCAGCACTCTAGTTGAAAGAAGAACTGCATACTGGATATTCAACAACTATTTGTTGAATTCCGAGCAGTTCATCAATGAGTTCATTGATTTCTGGCACGATTGGCAAGAGAGGAAAGCTGACTTTCCTTTTCTTAGTCAATGGTGGGATGTTGGAAAGCTCCAGATTCGGTCTTTTATCGAGACGAATTTCAATCGAAGTGGCTATCAAGCTTCTAGCTTGTCGGCCGAGGTCTTTCGGGTGGCAGCTCTTCTCCCAACTCAGCCGGGGTTGATTTTTCAATGGAATAAAAGAACGCTTGGCGACACAGACTTACAAGCACAGCTTGGAGTTTGTGCTGCGCGGCCAATCACGCTGGCTGAGAGAAGGCGATTCTCCAACCGAGTACTTCTTTCAGGCGACTAGACGTCGTACTGCTTCTTGTGAGGTCGAATCGATAATTGATGAATCTGGACAAGTCCTCAACGGACAACAGCTATCAGAATATATTCGAGACTACTACAGTAGTCTCTACTCTGAATCGACGTCGACAACATGATCGACCACTCATGAATTTCTTGAGAATATTCCCACTTTCTCTGAAGACAGTAAGGAGCTCCTGGATACAGTAATCACATTGGAGGATATGATTGCTGCAACAAAGGATCTAAGGCGACACACTTCACCTGGTTATGACGGCTTGACTCCAGAATTCTTCATACGTTTCAGGGATTTATTAATTCCTGACCTTTTGGAAGTCTTCAATTCGGCGGTTGAGACACATTCAGACTTTCCTTCTAGTTGGAGGAGATCTGTTATGCGCTTGATTCCAAAGAAGGGAGATTTGCAGAGGATGGGGAACTGGAGGCCAGTAACCCTATGCAATGTAGACTACAAAATTGTCTGCAAAGCATTAGGGGCGATACTCCGTTCAGTGATTGCTTCGATAATACACCCGGAACAGTCCTATTGTGTACCTGGTCGTAGTATCTACGACAACATCGCGGTAGCCAAGCATTTGTTTGCCTACCATGAACAGACAGGTACACAAATGGCCATGATTTCACTTGACCAGCAAAAGGCTTTTGATAGTGTCTCGCACGAGTATCTCTTGACCGCTCTCGAGACATTTGGGTTTCCGCCCAGGTGGCTCGATATCGTCGGGAAACTGTATAGAGATTCAGCGATTTTGATTAAGCATCAAGGACAATTTCTGGCTCCTATCTCGTTTCATCGAGGTATCAGACAGGGCTGTCCATTGTCAGGTATGCTTTATGATCTTTCGTTGGAGCCGCTACTGGTGAATCTTCGTCGGATGCTCGGACAGTATGCGGTTATTCTGCCTTATACCAATGGGAGGTCTCTTATGTTGGCGTATGCGGATGATCTGTCTATTTTCGTGACAAGAGATGAAGCTTTTCCGGTCGCTCGTGCTGTTTTCGAACAGTTCGAACGTATAGCGGGCGCTAAAATCAACCTTAGTAAGAGTCAAGGCTTGTGGTGTGGAAGGTGGAGAGATCGTACAGATACTCCACTGAACATCCAATGGACTAATACTTGCCTGAAGTATTTAGGTGTGTATATCGGACGCGAGAGTAAATCAAATAATAGCCACATCGCTCTTGAGAAACTCTCTAGAGCTGTAAACTCATGGCGCAGTCGACTGTTTCCATTATCCTTAATGGGTAGGTCAGTCGTGATAAACTATTTGATTACCTCGTCCATCGTTCATCTGCTAAAGTCTGAGACGTTTGATGAAGGCTTCGTAGGTCTTCTTCAAGCAAAAGCGATAGACGCCTTTTGGTGCGGAAGACGATGGGTTGCTGAAAGCACGCTCTGTCTGCCAGTCAAGATAGGTGGATTAGGTCTCACTAACTTGGTTGTGAAATCAAGGTGTCTCCAAGTGCGTGCATTCCAAAGAGTGTTTTGCCAGAGAGACAGCTTGATTTCTCAACTGTGGGTGAATGTACTGGGAGGGATCGGCATAGGGGAGTATTACTACCTACTCTCTGTTCGACCACCTTATCCTCGTGACTGGCCACAGGATCTAATCTCAACGATTCAGACCTGGGGCAGAATCAGGCCAGCATTTCACCTTCAGTGGAATGCTCTACGGTACACGCAATTCGCGTCGATTCCAATCAGGTTTAATCCTGAATTAATAGATTCAGTGTTCAGTAATGCTCGGGGTTTTGAAGCTGACACGCATACACTGACGGTTCTCGGAGATATTATTGATATCTCTGGAAACTGTCGAATAAACACCAACACTGCACAACTACACGACCTGACTGCTTCTGCGCGGGAGAGATTTCGCCAAGTTGGGACCAGTGACCCTGGCATTAAGTTGGAAGATGCTTTCGTTCTGAACAGACCACCACACACACCTTTCAGCACACTTACAACACGTGCGCTCCGTGACGTGCTTATGTCAATAAGACCTCCGGAGTATACAGGATACAACAGATGGCGAACACACCTCGGGGTGAATATGGGCGTGATGGGAGGGATAACTTGCAGAGTAGTCTACAGTTATCCTTCTAGTTACAAAGATGCTGATGTAGCATTCAAATTGCTGCATCACAGTCTTATGCATCCTAATCAGTTGTCACATATCGGCCGCCGAGTTCAGAGGATTTGCACAGTTTGTGCTGGTGAAGGCACCCTGTTTCACAGGTTCTTCACCTGTCCGGCTTTGCAGGGTCTAATGGATCTCGTGCGCGGTATGTGTCAGTTGATCCACCCGAATTTCGGCATTACTAGGACATCGTTTCTATGGGGACCAAGGGTCTGTAGTCGAGTGAATTGTTTGATTGGCTTTGTGTTGACACTGGCCAAATCTACAATTCACCTGTATTACATGAGAGTCGACGATGGGAATCAGAACACTCACCCACAACACCACGCACACGCACTTAAGTGCCACTTCGTTGACAGGTTGAAGAGACGTTTACGTCTCGAATATCTGGCAACGAACGCAGACACATTCAACTGCACATGGCAACCACTATCGTCGGTGCAGGATGGAGCTCTTGTCTTTCGCTGGTGAGAACAGGCCACAGCATTTGCAACACTAGTCCACGGGGCTTCTCCCCGCTTAGGAATCGTTGCACGTGCTGTGGAAAGGACAAGCACTCTGTTAGAGATGCTAAGCTGGAGGGATGATGAGGGCAGTTTGTAGAGGTCTACGATACTACAGGCTGCGCTCGCGGGACTCTATAACGGTATCGGCTAATTTTTTTCGTTCGTTCGGTCATTTATCTTTGATTCGGTTTCGGTCTCGGTGCTAAATTACAAAAAATTTTGTTGAAAATTCGTTCGTTTAGGTAAATATTTTTATTAGATTATTTTGGAAATTGAAGCTTCTTGGAACTGCCACTTACCCAATTGTCAAAATTGGGACAAGTACTAAATTTTTTGTTTTCTCATATTTTAGGCATTTTTCAAAATTTTTGTTATCCGTTATATACAGTCTCTTTTGAGAATTGAATGTTTCATTTTTTTCTTCTCGTTTATTGTTAGTGTCTAATTTGTTCTCGTTGTCCCTTTTGACCAATTTTGTGTTATTTTAGATTAGTTATTGTCTGTCTTTTTTTACACATTGTAGAGCCTTTTGCCACCTAGTTTAAGGATTTTGAAAAGAGCCACAGACAGAGCCAAAAATAAAAGAGACTTATTTACATAAAAAAAAATTATTATTATTAATAATAATTTAACGGAAAGCATCGCATCTTGCGCTTATGACCGACACTTTGAAGCGAAAAGTCCGGCACGCAATGCAAAGGAAGCTTTAGGACAGAGAGAGGAAAGTATATCCTTTAGGAGGAGCCATTCGGGGCACAATTATGGAAGAAGACTTTATCCACAGCTTATGACAGTGCGGTATTTCATAATGTAAGTGTCGACGAATTTAGTGAGGAGAGGGTACAACCGGAATATAAAGGGTGCAGTAGAAATAGGTTGGAGGATGAGCATGCATTCGTAAGAATCGCCAATGCAACATCCTATTTTGTAAAAAATCCTGATTCCTCGCAAATAGAACTGCGCAAATTTTACAGACGACCTGCATGGAATCATAAGAACAGTTACAACCGACGGCGATCTCAGTGGACCTTGCCTCAAAGAGGTAAATTAAAGCTACAAAAATATAGCTTGCAAACGGTTACGACAGCAACGGTGCGAAGTAGGACCAATATGAAGAATATCACGCCTAGCTTCGCCAGTCTATACAAGGTAGGTAACGGTTATGACCCAGGAATCGGGGAACTTAATCATAGAAATGTCCAAAAAATTCCCTCCAATTTCAGAAGAAATTCGATGAGCGGAGTTTAACATGAGCCGACAGATATGGAAAGGATATAAAAAGTCAACCCAGTGGATCCAATGTAAGGTAAATCTATAAAATAAAAGGTATGAAGGTAAGGAAATGTTTTTTTTTTTAAATAAAGAGAGCAATGGAATAATGGCAATTTGAAAATTTTAAATAAAAGCAGGTTAGAAAAAAGATTTCTTTAATTACCCGAACAAAAAAAAAATAGAGATTTTGAAACAATAATTGAATAAAAAAGAAAAATTGAGATTTTAAAAGAATAATTGAATAAAAAGGAGAAAATAGAGATTTTAAAGTAAAGATTTCTAAAGTAATAAAAAAAAGAGAGAAAGAGATAAAGACAATTTAAATAAGAAATTTAAAAAAAATAATAGATTTAAAGGAGCAATTTGCAAAAGAAGTAAGATATTTAAAAGAGAAGTCAAAGAACCTAGATTTTAAGAGAAAGTTCTAAAGTATACAGGGTGTTTCCCCTTAGGAGGTCCATAGAGCGGGAGGTGATAGTACTCACCTAGACGAACCAAAAATTGTATGATACGGTGGGGGGGGGGCAATATCAACCGTTTAGGAGTTACAGGGTGATTCATAAAAAAAGCTAGGTTTTCACAAAACACGCTGTATTTTAAAAACTACAGGGTGTATGGTCACAGTAAAGGGCTCACTGTATGCAGAACTTCATGGCCTTTCCAACGACAGCTCAACCAGCCCCGTACCCCTCTCCCCTCAGAACTTATAAAGGTCTAAACTAAAAATATCGGATTTTCTTTCCTTTTTTTTTTACTTTGACCTCTATTATTTTTGCAAAAAGGTCGTTAACATAACTTTTTTTTATAAAAACTGTAAGCTGCGGACTCTCCTCTTTAAGTTGACCTATTACAACCTATGTGTTAACTGTAGCCGTTAAACAGTTATTAACTCATAACCTATTCAGGTCACACCGAAAAAAGACGATATTTTTTAAAATGACGTGCTAAGAGAACAAATTATCGTTGAGAATAGGTTTGAAAATAGGTTTGAGAATAGGTTTAGAGCTAATAACTCTTAAAGTGCTTCAAATAGCACATTGGGTGTAATAGGTCAACTTAAAGAGGAGAGTCTGCAGTTTACAGTTTTTATAAAAAAAAGTTATGTTAACGACCTTTTTGCAAAAATAATAGAGGTCAAAGTAAAAAAAAAGGAAAGAAAATCCGAAATTTTTAGTTTAGACCTTTATAACTTCTGAGAAGAGATGGGTGCGGGGCTGGTTGAGCTGTCTTTGGAAAGGCCTTGAAGTTATGCATACAGTGAGCCCTTAACTGTGACCATACGCCCTGTAGTTTTTAAAATACAGGGTGTTTTGTGAAAACCTAGCTTTTTTATGAATCACCCTGTAACTCCTAAACGGTTGATATTGCCCCCCCCCCCCCTGCCATACAATTTTTGGTTCGTCTAGGTGAGTACTATCACCTCCCGCTCTATGGACCTCCTAAGGGGAAACACCCTGTATAGTATATAGATATAGAAAAAATAAGAATAAGGGTTGCCAAAGATTAGCATAGGGTTTAGTTATCAAGATGAAAGCAGTTATAACGGTAATATTTGCACTCATCATCTTGCTGGAGGCAGAGAAAACAGGCTATAATATCCAACTGATACCCCATACAGGAGTGTTGTTCGAGCATCTTGGAAAAGTCAACTTCTACAACAAGCACTGGACTATCCTGTCCAAGGTGGAAATGCCAGATCTAACAGAGGACATGGAATTTGTAAAAAATTGCACTAACCTAATTACGCAGTTATGTTTGGAGGTGACACACGACGGAATAGTATCCAGGTGCACCATAGCGGCCAAGGAGATAAGAAGTTGGGTCTCGAAAATTAAGAGGCAAAACGAGGAACTGCTACACCATACCCATAGTGAATCACCACGACGAAGCAGACGTTCAATTTTTGATGGATTAGGATCAGCATTCAAATACCTTTTCGGGACAATGGATCATGCAGACTCAGAAGAAATCCATGCAGCCCTAGATGATCTTAGCGGAAAAGAGAACCGAACCTTCACTCTGTTAAAGGAACAAATAACGGTCATTAAGTCTACATTCGACGTATTCAACGCTACCAGAGTACAAGCGGCAGCAGAACGAGAGAAACTAGGTAACAAAATCTCAGCATTAGCAAAAGCACAACAGGGTCAATATCGTGAATTGTCGGCATTGCAGCTCAGATTAAAAATGAGCGAAGTAATTACACTGATGAATCTTCATCTACGAGAAATCAGTGAGATGCAGGAAAATATAATCAGTATGTTGGTCGCTCTGAGTGTCGGAAAGCTACATCCATTGATTATTCACGCTCGGGAAATGAGTGAAATAATGAGGAACGATACTCGTCAATTGGATTTAGATGAGAAATTCCAGAACTTTCAGTTGTTGACGCAGATTGCAAAAATGAAAACCCTTCAAGTAAATCAAGGGATATTGATCCGGATTGAAATTCCACAGCCACAAAGAGTTGCGTTCGATATGCACAAGATGTATACAATTCCTGTTACAATAGACGACACCGGGTATCACATATATGATCTGGATGCCGAATTTGTAGCCGCTAACAACCATGAAAGGCAGTATGTCCTAATGAGTTATCAGCAGTATCAAGGGTGCCAGCAGCTTTCGACCACCGCCGATCAACCACAATTTCTTTGTCCACAGTTGGGCCCGACCTTCACAGCAATTGGAGAAAATTGCGTATTAAACCTTTTCCGAAGCTTGAATGTGAACTCGAGAGCATGTAAAGATCGAGTTGTACCGAAATGGAACAGTCTAGTTCGAATGATGACGAGGAACCATTGGCTATTTGTGGTATTCGAAAAAAACAAAATTAGAGGTGAACTGCCAAAATTCACTTCACCAACTACAATTGGAGAACTATCATCTACAGGGGTGTTATCAATTGAAGAATACTGCCATTTACAGATTGGAGACCTACGGATAGCTGCCGAAGACGACAGCCAGAAAAATATTTCAATTTGGCAGCCGAATCGTTTGGAGTTGCCAGCCTGGAATGACGTAGACATAGCTAAATCAAACAAGCAGAAAGCGGAAATTATAGAGAGTAAAGAGACTGGGATAAGACTGTTGACAGCCAAGAACTGCAACCAAGTATGGAAAGACAATGAGGCCGATATAAAGCGAGTACAGGAAGCCAATAAGAACGAAGAGACTAGACAATTTATTCCACATCACGTCCACTTAGCAGCTACATCAGCTACCGGGTGTTTATGCATCTTCACCTTAGCAATACTAGCAGGAGAAGTGAACAGACTCGAACGATCATCAGCAAACCATTTACGGGGCCGATCCAATCGAGGGTATCCAAGCAAGCAGAATCCAGTATAGAAGTCATCATTCCAACAACACCAAACCTACCAACAGCAAATTTACCTACCGTCGTCGGGAAACAGCTGGTACAATTAGAATAGTAGAGTAATTATTGAATTGTAATAATATAATTAGGGAAATTTCGGGCACCCACAGAAATTAGAATGTTAAGGCTAAGGTTGTAAAAAGTATTAAAATTATTGAAGTTTATTTTCTTATGAATTGGACAATACTTTTAAAATTATACTAAGGTAAAACTGAAAGGAAAACAAAAAGTATTATTAGAGAAAAGATTATTGGCGACGGAATTATTAAAAATTAGAGTACTTATTTAAGATATATCAAGCTTATAGTATTGTAACAGAAAGAGAGGTAGAATAGATAAAAATGTAGAAATATATATATTTTTTTTAATTTTGTGAGATGTTTGAAGAGTAACGTAAAAAAAAATTAAAAAAACAAATGTAAGAAATACAGGAAAGAGAAAATGTTAAATAAATTAAAGAAGTATAGAAATATTGTAAGACGATAATAAAATTGAATGTGAGAAGCAATAAAAGAAAGTAAAATATGGAAAAATAAAAACATGGAAAACAGAAAACAAAAAAAAATGTTTTTAAGGTGAAAAGAACATAGGAAAGAATATTAAGGAAGAAATAAATGGTGAAAGAGAAATTAAATATGAGAAGAAAAAAGAGAAATATGAAAAGATGTAAACAATGTTAGAAAAAGAAAATAAGAAAATTTCGAAATAGGTAAAAATGTAATGATTTAATGTAAAGAATCTGAACCGAACGAGGATTAAGAAATTTTCAGTTTATTTAATTGATTTCATTCTCCAGATCTAGTTCCCTGCGGAAACTATTCTTTCCAAGGGGGGAGGGATGTTATGGCCCAATATACAGAAGATTCTTCCAGCAGCCAAGGGCGCATGGTATTGTTCTGCAACTGTCGGTTGTTTTGCTGATTAGCCCAACAGCTGGCTGCGATGAGCGCTTGATGGAGCAATCGACGATTACGATAACAATTAACCTAGCATGGTAATTGTTATGTAAAGCGATTGTTTACTACTAAGCGATTCAGGTGCTGCAACCGGTAGAACAAACGACAAGGTTGTTGTCGTTTGTTTACATCCGCGTTGTGAGCAAAGAAAGTACTTCCGAATATCGGGGCATAAAAGACCAATGACTGGTCTGGCGAGTGCCGTTAATTTTTCAGTCGCGTTGTAACTTTGAGGTGTCAAGTTACCGTTCGGTTCGGGTTAGATTGTTTTAAATTATTAAGATAGGTCAGTTTGTTTGAGTAAAATAAAGATTTATATATTTGAAATTCGAGCGTTGTTATTTATTCGATTTTCCGCTATGTGATTGCTTTGGGACACGACAAGTATTCTGACTATCAACGAAGCTGCATCTTTTATTTAACAGGGCATCTGCTAATTCTAGCTTGCCCAGAGTCAAACAGGGCATCTGATAATTCTAGCTTGCCCATAGTCAAACAAGGCATTTGCTAATTCTAGCTTGCCCAGAGTCAAACGGGGGATCTGCTTTCTATAAAGCTTCCTCATAAAGAGATCTGATTTTTAAGTTTCTCACTACGTGACGATATCTCTCACCACAGATTCTACTAATCATACTACATAGTCTCCCGGTCCGTAACAATTTATCACTACATGGCGACCGTGACAGCCTGTAACAAGATATTACTACATGGCGACCGTGACAGGACAGAAAATTACAGTGCATTACTGTCTCCTTGATGAAGCTAGAGAAGCGGCCAAGGAGCTATCAGTAGACAATTACAGAAACATTGACGCTCGAATTGGTAACGAAATCCATATAGCACAGGAATATAGTAATACTAATAGAACAGCACAAAGCCAGTAAAATTGTACGAAAACATGATGCAATGTTTAGAATGCCAATTTATAACTGACTCAATTGGACCACTAAAAGAGCATATAAAAATAAATCATGAATGAAACGTGCAATCCAACACAGCATCAATAAAAATTACAACTTCAATCAAAAATAACACCATTAATAGAAGAACTAGGTCATAAATGCAGTAGATGCACATGCGTCTCTGACAATATAGACGACCTTAGGGATCATTTCAAAATCAACCATACCTCGGAGAGATACCCCCAAAATTAAAACAGATTTTTGTTTTCTGCTCAACTAAGCTAGGAAATAATTAAATAGCATAGACAATAATCAATAATACCAATTACACAAAAGAAAAAATGTTTGGCAACTAATTAAAAAAAAATGGAAAACACAAAAGAAAAGATAATTAAATAAAAATAAAGGCGAAATATAAAAAAAAAATATTTATAATATAATAAACTAAAAAGCTAATTATAATATGTAATAGCAAACTCTATCATCGGCCAAACTCAATATAAGTATATACATATCCCTGTTACTATTGCTGTTACAAAAATGACAAAAAAAAAAGAAACTAACAGCC
The DNA here is from genome assembly GCA_963930735.1 of Dioctria linearis. Taxonomy (NCBI): domain Eukaryota; kingdom Metazoa; phylum Arthropoda; class Insecta; order Diptera; family Asilidae; genus Dioctria; species Dioctria linearis. The sequence goes on from OZ005744.1 coordinate 51,219,009, forward strand.
ATTCATTGGCCTGCAAAATATTTATACCACATGTCTATGACCGAAAATCTATAGTACGAACGGACCATAGAACTAGTGTGTTTGCTCGGAGTAAAAATAAAAATACGATTAATCTAAATGTGATTAGATTTGGAAGATTTCGATCTTGAAATCCAATATATCAATAGTGCTGAAAATTCTGGACTTAACGCGTCGTTCAGATCAAAGCTTGATATATCGGATCCGAAAGAGATCAAACTATTACAAATAAAAACTCTGGCAGTAAAAAAACAAAAAAAAGATAAAAGAAGAAGGAAGGAAGAAGGCAATGTTACAGAAAAAGACGCCAATGAAATAAGTGTACAGACTGATCATCTGTATATCACTGAAACCTTGGCACCATCAGACGTAACAAAACTACCAAATTTGAAATTCAACGTTGATAATGGAAAAATTGAAAGCACGCCAGCAAAAAGAAAAAATGGCACATTAGTAGATACGCAATAAAGATTGAAGCCATGAGCAAGCATATTAAAGTAAATATATGTAGAAAGGTAAACCAACGAGTAGAGCCTGCACTAGAGCAGGTATCCGAAAGGTTCGAAAGGTTATGGATATCAACTCATGAGCCGTAAATAGAGATACACAAATCAATTAGTAGAATCCGCACTTGAGCGAAATTTGAAGGAATAATGAAAATAAAGGAATTGATTTAACGCTAGAATACATACATATATATAAAACACAAAAAACAATTTTTTTTTAAAGCGGTGCATATAATGAAATAATACCTAATTATTAGAACCCGCACTAGAGCAGGATTTCGAAGCATTGGAAGAATATATTGATAAAGCTCTCTGCAGATATTTGAATATAATGAATAATTTAATATAATGAACATAACCGCAATTAAAGGCATATTGAAATGTTAACCTCAAGTGCTCGTGACTAAAATTAAAAGAATAAACCAGATATTACAAAAAAAAGAAAATAGAAAGAAACTAGATCCACTATATAATGGTCCATACACAGCGAAATCTATAGATAATGTAAACTGTACAGTAGAAGATAAGAATAAAAATACAATTATAGAAATACACAAAAATATACTAAGGAAGATAGATAATTAAACTTATATCAATAGCACAAACATAAACATAACAACATAAATTAGTGTAGGGGAAGGTGCTGTACCTTGGTACCTTTTTTGAAATAGTCTTTTTTTTGACAAAACTAATAACCAATAATAGTCGAATATGCAGTTAAACATTTATATTTCAGGATATCTGAAAGGAAATATGAAGGTCCTCCTTTTGGTCCAAGGTACAACATGCAGCTGTACCATGAACAGTGGGGTATTGCACCTTGGACATTTGCAATTTACTAAGTAGAAATGATGGTATATCAACAGAGTTAAATTAAATAACACTCTTTATTCAACCAAGAGTTACAATATTCGCAAAGCAGGTTACAAACAAAAAACTGCTATAGATATACATCTTTGATCTATTCTTTAACTAAAGGCCGATCTATGGCTTTTTTTACATGTGCGTGGGGAAAATGTTTGAAGTGTCCAAGGTACATACCCTTTGCAAAAGAAACAAAACTGCCTGTAAAATATTTTAAGACGCGCAATTCACCACATGATGATCGATTTATAATAGTACATATAAACAGGTTTAACCATAGTTGGAGTCCCAAGATATAGAAAGAATAGAACTCCAACACTTTCAATTGTTTATCACTGGAAAATATTTACTTTTTTCACGACTTTTCTTTAAAACGCAATAACTGCTCATTTGTCCGACATACTAATTCCCAGAATAACTTAGGTGTCATCTGTTTATTAGCCAAATTGGATAAAAATGCGTTTATTTAGGTGGTAGCTACAGTCCGTGTGGAAAATAAAATGACCAAGGTACACACATGTCCAAGGTACAGCATCTTCCCCTACATAGTATGTAAACAATACCATAGCAATGTAATCCGATTGCTCATTAATAAGCATGTAAAAAAAAAAAAAAAATAACAAAAGATTGTTATTCTCATTTTTTTTCTAAGTAAAGGGAAAGGTGTGATGTGAATTTGCACAACAATTTCCAAATCAATTAAAAATACAAGAATGCACATTCTGCATTCTTGCAATATTCAATTGACCCAAAATTAATCAATCACAATAAATGCGATCGACTGCATTATTGCAATAAAGCAATAACATACGCTAAACCAAATATGTGTCACAACCTAAAGAAGTGACTGTAATTGTTTACAGGCGTTTGTTTACCTTTTTGCAACCAGCGTAATACGGGTCAAGTACATTGCGTCACATCTTTCTGCCGGAGTTAAGCACAAAGTCCAAGTAAGCGATTTAGGTTTAACATGTATTAATGTGCATTAGTAATAATTAACGGTTGATTAGCATTATGACATTTTGTATAAATAAGCTAGAACAATTGAATAAAACAACGAATTAATATTCTGACAATCAACGAAGCTGCATCTTTTATTTGACAGGGCATTTGCTAATTCTAGCTTGCTCACAGTCAAACAAGGCATCTGCTAATTCTAGCTTGCCCAGAGTCAAACGAGGGATCTGCTTTCTATAAAGCTTCCTCATAAATAGATCTTCTTTTTAAGCTTCTCCCTACGTGACGATATCTCTCACCACAGATTATACTAATCATACTACATAGTCTCCCGGTCCGTAACAATTTATCACTACATGGCGACCGTGACAGCCTGTAACAAGATATTACTACAACAGTTATGTAGATCTTAAATATTCAATTAAATTGTTCCGAAAACTATGATTGTCCCTGCTTCTTCTAAGGTGATGACGAAGAGAGTTCCAGAGTCTTGTGGATTGAACAAAAATTGACGACAACTTGAAAGTCAAGTGGACCGAGTAGTGTTTAGAGAAAACGTTCTTACGGATTGGGAAAAATCCAGTCCAGTATACAGGTAGTCGGGTTGCTATTGTTACATATCATAAATTCATCTATAATGCATTCATTGAGATCATATCATCTATAATGCATTCATTGAGATCATATCATCTATAATGCATTCATTAAGATCATATCATCTATAATGCATTCATTGAGATCATATCATCTATAATGCATTCATTAATTAATATTAATTCATATCAATAAAAAAATAATGCATTGCATATACGTACATACCTACATTGCATTATAATTCCTATCAAGAAAAAATAATGCATTGTATGTACATACATACCTATATTGCATTATAATTCATATCAAGAAAAAATAATGCATTGCATATACGTACGTACAGTAAAGGTTGACCGAGTGACGCAATACCCCTGCGCGCAAGAATTCGCACATTGCAATACGATAACCTTGCGCCGGCGGTAAAACATATGTAACCAAATTGACATGATGTAATATGATAAGCTACAAGCATTTGGTGAATTGATATGTATGTAGGTACGTATGAATGATAGAAACAATGGAACTGGGAAATATGTATATACTCATAAAGCAACGAGTGTCGTGATGTCAGAATAACAAGCTGCGAGTAGCTTCCGCAGCTTGTATATTACAAAATAGGAAATTAAGAAAATACACCTGGCCTATACAAATTACACTTTTGGTAACAAATGTTAGACCAGAAATATTACGGAAGCATAGGTAAGGTTAATTTTATATGTAAGATTTTTTGTATAAATATGATGTTGATTTGTAATAAAGAGCAGTGTTCAAGTAGCATTCAAAGCAACTCAAGTTGTTCTTACTAAGGGAAGTAAAGCAATAAGCGGCTCCCATCTTCGAACCAAGGGAAGTAAAGCTAATAAGCGGCTCCCATCTTCGAACCAAGGGAAGTAAGGCTAATAAGCGGCTCCCATCTTCGAACCAAGGGAAGTAAAGCTAATAATCGGCTCCCTTCAACCTACTGCGGCTTCATTCATCTACATTCGACCTGGAATATCTTCATTAGGTGAACCTATGAGAGTACTTGAGGACGACTACCTCCCAAGTGCTACATAAACACAACAATAATTTGGCGCAGCCGGTAGGATCAAGGAAGGTACATAAATACAAACCCTTGAAAAACCTTGATCTTCGAACCTACGAGTGCATAGGAACACCTTATTTTCAACAACAGAGGATATCCATTCTTTTCTCTCTTCAATAGCAATAAAGAAACCACCAGCTTGGATATACAACTTCATATCTGCGTAGCGGATAAAGGCAACAAATTTTATTTTCTTTCGTCTCTTCAAGTTAGAGTAAGGTAAAGTAAGTTAATAAAAAATAGTTAATCATAAAAAAAAATAATATATAATAGTCACTGCGGTATATATATATATATAAAAAAAAAGATTGAACAAATTTCAAATAATTAATCTGATTTCTCTGGTTATTGATCGAAGCTCGTTAAATTACCTATTCTCTCGTTCCATTTCTCTCACTAATATTGAGTAAAAGCATCCGCAGGTTTTGCTTTTATGCCTAAAACTGGCCGTAGTTCTTCATGCTTTCTCTGGTTATTGATCGAAGCTCGTTAAATTACCTATTCTCTCGTTCCATTTCTCTCACTAATATTGAGTAAAAGCATCCGCAGGTTTTGCTTTTATGCCTAAAACTGGCCGTAGTTCTTCATGCTCTACCTTTGAGACGGCAATAAATTCATTGTCATTTGACAATACAAGCCAGATAGCCCAAGTGTAGAGTGTAATTCACCCCAAAGTCGACCTTCCGTAAACTGGTATCGTGAGCATCGCTCAGGTAAACGTTTCAGAAGGCACAGCCTAATTAATTTTCTAGTAAGAAGCAATAGCTTAAACACCCTAATCACAGAAAAATCATTAACCTCGCCTACTTCTACTAACGATACTCCAGATATTCCCCAGAGAAAGCAACCAAACCAACCAGCCAAAATGCCAGTGAATTATGAAAAAGTAGTTAAACTGAAAGCACAAATGGTGCCCTTGTTTTCTGGAGAATTTAGTCCCCAAATTCTCACAGAATTGCAAACCTTTATAGGCTGTTGCAAACAAGTACAACAGTGCCTAGAAGAGGAGGAAAAGCAAGCTTTTATGCAGATTTTTCCCACTAGATTGAGAGGAAATGCATACCAGCTAATCGCATCTAGCTCACTCACAACATTTGACGAGGTTGAACAATTACTTTATCGTAATTACTTACCTCGTGAGACTTACCATGAGCTGATAAATAGATTAATCACTTGCCGACAATACCCGCACGAGTCATTTAACTCCTTCACAACTAGGCTAAAAGGACTATTGTTACAATGTAATGAGGCAGCACAGAGTAAATATGGTGCTGAAAATTTCAATATGGTGAAGCGACAAATAGAAGATTTTGCTATAGCTTCAGTGAAGAGTGGTGCTAATAATCCGCATCTAAGTGCCTATTTACTCACTTTAAATGAAGATTCGGTAGACCAACTCATCCAAAAGGCACTAGACATGGAACGATTACAACACAGCCTCTTTTATAACCCACAACCCGCCATTCATAATCCCACAAGCTATTTTCCAATGGACAACTTTTTAAGACATAATTCCACAAATTATGCTAATGCTTATAGTCATCCTACTCACGAGACTGTTGCTCCATACCTTTACACAAGTGAGCTAGGAAAACCTAACATAAAGACTGAGTTCCATATACCTCCCACACAGGAGCCGACAAAATTAGCTTCAGTATCCTTTAATACTGGCAGAAACTCACCGGATAATTGGCACTCGACCCAAGTCAGCTCGACAAGAAAATCTTTAGGAAGTCCACCTCCATATCAGAATTCTACTTTTCGTCATACAGGAGAAAGAAGAGACGAAAAACAGAAATTACTGTTAAACAAGATTACCTGCAGCTATTGCAACTACAAGGGGCACACGTATGACGAGTGCATAAAACGCAAAAACACCCCTTTCTGTATAAACTGCAGAGCGAAAGGACATGATGTCCAATATTGTCGACAAAATGTTAAGGTACCACCTGAACGAGCAAATACAAAAAACAGTTTTCAATGGGGCACTTCAGATCGCGAACCTAGAATCAATTATGGACAAGAGATGTGTAGTTTTTGTAGCAGAAGAGGCCATACCGTGTCCACCTGTCGGCAGAAACAACGATGGGAAACGGCACACTGTCGACCGAAAAGTCCCCGGCTCGATATTAAAGAAAACTTATCATACTACTTCAGGGTCCTCTCAAAAGAAAAACCCCCGAAAAAGGGAAAATATTCCAATAGTAGATCTGCCATTAGATATAAGCAAAAACGCAGCCGTTCTGCTGATAGTGGACACTGAAGCTGAAGTAAGTCTTATAAAACAGGAAGCACTTGATACGCCAGAACGTATAGAACAGAGTCAAAAGGTCACTCTGAAAACTCCATTTGGAGATGGAGAAACATTGGGTAGCTGCCAAGGCAACTTTTTACTAAGTCGCAGTATCCCATGCCATCTACAGGTTGTAGAAGATAACGCCCAACTCTCTCACGATGGGCTGTTAGGTAATGACTTTCTTGCAAAAAATTGCAATATAGAAGGCCCTAACAGATTACTCCGGTTTCCTCGCACGGAAACCAATCCTATTGAGTTCACGGTACCTCTCGGAACATCCACAGAAGATGGGGAGGAAATACCAAGGGATCAAATAGAGGAGGAATTTAAATCTTCTGCTACCACTTCAATGGCACCCAATAGCAAAAATTCCTTACCTCAAATAGAAGAAATTTCGAGTACCTTGAAAAACAAGAATGAAGACGAAAGTAGGCAATTTGAAGTAGTGCTTCAGCGACCTAATAAAATACCTCCTCGATCTCAAATCATACTGAGCATACCATTACAATTGGATCAAGAAATGATCTGTATGTCCCAGGAGATAGAAGAAGGAGTATTTGTCGCAAATTGCCTAGTTAGTCCTCATAAAAGCTTCATACCGTTATCCGTTCTAAATGTAAACACGGAACCAGTATTCCTAAGGAACTTAACGCTTACTCTAGTTCCAAGTAATTGCTATAACATACAGTATCTCCATGTACCTTTGGACGACGTAAATACCCAAAGTACTCATAAAAAGGGTGATCCACCTTTCCTAAGTGCACAAATCAAAAGCACACACAACGTCAAAAACGACAAATTAAAATTTAATTCCAACCCACATTTCCTACGTGCACAAAACAAAAGCACACACAATGTCAAAAAAGACAAAATAAAAATTAATTCCAACCCATATTTTCTTCGTGCACAAAACAAAAGCACACACAACGTCAAAAACGACAAATTGAAATTTAATTCCAATCCATATTCAAGAAACGTAAACCATATTAAAAGCTATAACCCAGACAGACTTGTGGCTTTACGTAAAGAATTACTGTTGGATGAAAATTTAAATCGCGAAGAAGAAAAATCAATTCTTGAGTTATGCTATAAGTATAACGATCTTTTTTATTTAAAGGGAGATAAGCTCACATGCACTAATACCATAAAGTATACCATCCCCATACTACACAATCAGCCACCCATAAATCAAAAGATGTATAGACTTCCAGAAACACACCGGGCAGTCATAAATGAGCAAATTAAGGAAATGTTGGACAACGACATAATCCAATTAAGTAAAAGCCCGTGGAATTCTCCATTGCTGGTAGTCCCCAAGAAAGCTGGGCCCGACGGCAATAAACGTTGGCGAGTAGTAGTAGATTTCCGTAAAATTAACGAGAAATCTATAGGGGATGCCTTTCCATTACCCAGGATAGAGGATATACTAGATCAGCTTGGGCATTCGCGGTATTTTACTACAATTGACCTTGCAAGCGGATATCACCAAGTATTGGTAGACCCAAGGGATAGACCAAAAACTGCATTTAGTACCGCTTACGGGCATTATGAATTTAAGAGAATGCCATTTGGGTTGAAAGGCGCACCTGCGACTTTTCAACGCCTGATGAATTACATTCTAACGGGTCTCCAAGGATTAGAATGCTTTGTCTATCTCGATGATATTGTAATATATGGAAAAAATTTACAAGATCATAACGAGAAACTGACTAAAGTATTCGACAGACTTCGTGCCCATAATCTTAAATTACAACCCGAAAAGTGTCAGTTCCTTCGCAGAGAAGTAATATACCTCGGACACAAATGCTCAAACGAAGGGGCACTTCCAGATCCCAGTAAGACAAGCTGTGCCCAAAATTTTCCTCCACCACGAACTATCAGACAAACTCAATCGTTTCTGGGATTGGCAAACTATTATCGCAAGTTCATCCCTAATTTCTCAAAGATAGTCAGGCCAATAACAAATCTATTACGGAAAGACGTCAAATTTAATTGGACGCAAAAGTGCCAAGACTCTTTCAATGGGATTAAAAATTCTCTTATAAATCCACCTCTACTCAAATATCCAGATTTTACCCATACTTTTAATCTAACAACAGATGCTAGCAATGAGGCATTGGGAGCTGTTCTATCACAAGGGGCAATAGGTAAAGACAGGCCAATAGCGTACGCAAGTAGAAGTTTGAATAAGGCGGAACAAAGATACTCCACAATAGAAAAAGAGTTGCTCGCTATTGTGTGGGCCGCCAGGAACTTCAGGTGTTATTTACAGGGCAGAACGTTCACGGTCTACACCGACCACAAGCCCCTGAAAGGCGTATTCAATGTGAAAGACCCGACATCGAGATTAGTCAGGTTTCACCATAAACTCTCAGAGTTCGACTATAAAATTGAATATAAGCCTGGAAAATATAACACTAATGCAGACGCGCTTAGTCGAATACCTGCCCAGCTAAACCAGGAAAACCCCAATTCGTTCATTGTGGAAGCTCACGTACATCACCGAGCCGATTCCGACATGGACGAAAAGGATTCTAGTTCTCCAACACCCTCAAAGCCTAAACAAAAACATTGTCATACTGTTACGAGAGCTCAAATAAGGGAGGCACAAAATAATATTGAAGAGGAAAATCAAAACACAGAAACTCCCAATAAAGTTCAAAAATATCCACGGAACCTCCAAAATGAAATAGTCGAAATTGACTCAACTGATAGCAGCAAATCCGAAAGCAGTGCATTTGAACACGGCGAATCACCCTGGAACCAAAATCTAATAAATTCCCAACATACATTACCAAAAAATATCTCAGACCCTGAGGAAATCGAAACAATTCTGAAGGACTATCATGACTCCGCATTTGGTGGTCACCAAGGAGTAATCAAAACTTATAGAAGAATAAAGAAGAAGTATAAGTGGAAAAACATGCTTAGTTCTATCAAGAAATATATTCGGAAATGCTCTAAATGCCAAAAACTGAAGGCTAGCCCGGAGTATCGTATGCCAATGGTCATAACAGATACTGCCCATATGCCCTTCGACAAAGTTTATTTAAACATAGTAGGTCCTCTTGAGGAAACGCACTCAGGAAACAAATATATTCTGACTTTCCAAGACAATCTAACGAAATTCGTAGATTGTTATGCCATACCAAACGGCGAAGCAGAAACGGTAGCAGAAATATTTTTCGATATTTATCGATATTTATCGCATCCCTAAAAAGGTAGTAACTTACCAGGGTTCTAACTTCTTAAGCGATCTTTTCAAACGAGTATGTAAACTTCTGATTCCTGAGAACCGCGGCTTTTGTATACAATAATAGTCCACATGATGGCACCAAGCTCACACCAATGGACTGTCTGTTTGTATTCACAGCGGATGTTCCCTCTAATCTGAAAAGAGAGCCGGAACCCATTTACAACCACGAAAGTTACTACCACCTTCTGAGGTACAAAATACAAAAAGCGTACGCTACCGCTCGGAAAAATTTGTTGAAAGCTAAGGAAAAGTCAAAAGTTTACTACGATAAGCGTTCACGTCCAGTAACCTTCAAAACAGGAGATAAGGTTTTACTGAAAAACCCCGCTAAAAAACACAAACTTTCCCAGATATGGCTAGGACCACTAGATATGGTCCAAGTCTTTAACACTGATAATACTGTTATTCAAATCGGTAAACGAAGAGTAACAGTACATAACAACTGATTGAAGCCATTTCACGAATAATGGCTGTCAAAAATAAAAAAAAAAAAAAAATGGGGCAGTAAAACAATGAACAAACCTAAGAAGCAACAAAAGGCAATCCAACATACCTATTCAGTAAAAAACACAAAAAAAAAACACAACAAAGAAAAAGAATATAATTTGATAAACAATAAAGAAATGCAAACATGTAGATATGTACATACCTACAGCATTATCATTGCATGCGGAATTACAATTCCCAGCTGCAAGTATAAACATACATATATCTACAAACATATTTGCAAGTTCAGTAAAGTCACTCGCTACTGACCTACACCAATTTCTTAATCATATAAAGAAAAAAGTGAAGGCAGTGACACAATCCCCTGCGCGCAAGAATTCACACGATGCAATTTGATAACCTTGCGCCAGCAGCGGTAGAACTCAGGTGAACGAAACAATGGTTCATGATGATGTTATAATACCAGCAAAGCGGCGAACGGTCTGCGGAAGTATTTATGTATGTACATGTGAAAGCGATGAATGCCGTGATGTAATAACAACAAACCGGCAAAAGCTTTGCGGAAATTAAATTATGAATGCCACAAAGAAACACTTTGCGGAAATAATATTTATATACGAATAAATGCTGTGATGAAATTAGCTTAGCGTAGTAAGAGAATAACAATAGTATTAAGTGAAAAACTGTATAAATAAACTGTGATTGTGAATAAAGAAGTCAGTAAGTGAGTTAGTCAGAACACGAGTTGTTTCACTTACCCAGGAGTAAAGCTAGTAAGCTGCTCCATTCATCTGTACCTAGGAGTAAAGCTAGTAAGCTGCTCCGTTTACATATACTAGGAGTAAAGCTAATAAGCTGCTCCATTGAACCGTACTGGGAGTAAAGCTAGTAAGCTGCTCCATACGCATCGCTGCTCCACCTATCTCGGGACAATCAAGTAAAACGCCCAATCATCTTGACGGCACATAGTGTGATTACCGTGTCGTGTTCCAGATCAAAAGGTGCTCAGATGAGAGTACTAGAAGTACATTAATAAACTCAACAGGATTCATGACACAACCTAATAACAGTGGCGTCTTCGTGCAATCTATTGGAGTTTGTTATTGTCGCAGGATGGCAGCCTAAACAATGTGGTTATCCCACTGACATCTATATTTCGATAGCCAAGGCATAGCTGTCAGTGAAACGAAATGTACCACTCAAAGTACAGAGAAAACGGGCCGGAACGATTGCGGAAGAAGAGGAAGACAAAAGACGAGAAGGTTCCCCTTTCTGATCGTGACAGGCAAAGTAAGTGGATCTCAAGAAAAGAATAAAATCGCATCCTAGGTGATTAATCACAATATAAATTGTTTAATTATAACCCGAGAATAGTCCGCGAGTGAAACAACACCGGGCAGTAGAAAAATTTTGTTGAAAGTAAAATTGGCTGGAAAAAAACAAAAAAATAAAGAAAAAGTCAGGAAGTGTTCGAGGGGTGGAAGAAAAGCCTTAACAGGCTATATACATATATACGAGTCTGATATTCGTTGGCTGTAGTAACGAGAAAAGGGAAACCTTAATTGTGGAAAACTTTTTTTAATTCTGCAATTATAATTGCACATAAGCAACACAACATAACCACAAACGTAGAACTACGGGAAGTGTCGGTAGCAGAAGGTGAGGTGTCCATTTAGCCTGAAATATACTACTACTACTGATATACTACAAACAAAAAGGGGGTGAGCAATAAAAAGGAAAAATAAATAAAAAAAAAACGGAAAAGTTCTATAATTCGGCAGGCCCGCGGTGGCAATAGATTCCGTCCCAGCATACGTCATGACGCGTAGTCTACAACCCTGCAGAGCACATCGAAGAAAAAATCAGAAATCCACGACGTACTACTTAGGAACTAGAATATAATTATTAGCCAGAAGATTATATCAGTGGGCAGTCCAATTTCGCACCCTGTCCAGTAACGAAATTCCTTTTTATAGCATTGTAGCACATCACGGAGGCGCCTCTGCGGTGGAACAACATGATCGAATTCACGTAAGTGTCGCTTTATCAAATTTAATTTTTTTTTCATTTTCTCAAAGTGGGAAAGATGGTACTACGTGTAAAGGGTTAATACATACATAGTAATTGTTTGAATTTTTCTTATAAATTTTGGAATAATGACAATCCCTAAGTGCGAAAGACGTCACTACATGTTGTAGGTCCATATATATATATTATGTGAATGATTTTTTTTTTTTAAACTAATAACATTACCAAAGTAGGAAAGACGTCACTACGTGTAGTAGATTAATATATATATAGTATTTGATTGAATTTTTGAAATAATAACGATCCTAAGTTGGGAAAGGTGTGATAACGTACATTAGATTTACCAACTTGGTCTTTAGAAGGCACCACGTATTGAATTTGAGGGAATAGTATGCCCCCTACACGGAATAACGTCGCAGTAGAGTATAAGTGATGATTCTAAATCAGTTGTTGATCTTAACATAGAGGTTTTATTTGAAATGTGTTTTCAATCTAGCGTACCTTAGTTTTATGAAACTAGCACTTAGATGTTACAGTACTGTGAATTGAAAATGAAGAATACCCCCTTCCGGAAATAAATAAAGAAGAATTTTTGTCAATCGGAATTTGTTTTCGTGATAGGTTCCTTGCATTTCGAGGCAAGCCTGGGAGCACATTTGTCAGACATATAGAACCAGGTTCAAACATCTTTTTTTTATGGTGTACTTTCGGCTACTGTTGTAGTATTTCAGGATATGGAGCTAAAATTAGACATGGCCCTATAAGTGTTTCTTTCTTACTCCTTCTCCCGGGGGCCTCTCTGATGTGGGTTGACTAACTCTCGTTTCCACCAGAATTAACGACATAGGGGCATCTGCAACTAGAATATTGTGTCGACGGTGTCATATGGGTGGTTGGGGTAGGGGATCATCACGCCCCGATCCTCGACTCGAAGGTCTCTTCTAGACCTGATGTGTGTACGTTTTCATTTTCAGGCAACTTGTTGTCGTACTTTAGGCATGAATTTTTTTTTATTGTGGCATGTGGTAGTGCAGGTTCATGGGTTACCCACCCCACAACTCTCCCGCCCTTGGCCGAGGTGCTAGCATGCCGCCCTGCCATACAGCTAACACGGAGTGAGCTGTCAGCTTCGGCTGATGGAATGTGACTGCACATCACCTACAGCTCTCACTGGACAAAGAACTATAACAAAAAATGGTGCCCAACGTAGGGCCTCCAACAGTTGAACTACAGTGGTTTAAATGCCACTTGTACTGGGAATTGAGACTCCGATGATTTCATTTGAATAATTGGCTAACAGCTAAGATCAAATCCGAAGTGCCACATCCAGTGTAGGCGGCATGAGTACTCGTAGTATGGCTGTCTTTGTTCGTTCTAGATATTTTGAGACTTTGTTTTTCGGTCAAGTTCAAGTAAAATTTTGCAAGTTTTCAAGCTAAACCAGTTTAAGTCTAATTTCATATTGTCGTCAATTTTTTTTTAGTAAAGTTTTCATGAAGTTTTAAAGTTGCTCAAGTTTTCGGTCGGTTCAATTTTTTTTTTAAGTTTTAAAGTGTAATAGGTTTTATACCTTCAGTTTAAGATCGGTTTCGGTAATAATTCACTCTGACCTTCAGCCACGGAATTGATGGGAGGGCCTCAACTGAGTTCATGGCTTTACCCGGTTGAATGGTTAGATACCCAGAGCAATCTGAGGATGGTAAGGAGAGGGATGTCAATGGCTGGAAGTGTCGTCCGAGATCTTCGGTGATCAGGAGCTGGTAGTAGCTAACTGCCTGACTGAAGAGCCTCTGGTGGCATTTTAGGTTCTCTTTATCTCGGTCCGACCCTTCCAAGTATTTTCTTTTGAGGAACAGGAGTCCCCAACTGTCTTCAAATTTTCCTAAGCACACACATCAACACTGCTTGCCGGAGAGATTATGAAATTAAACGAGTGGACGAGGGACCGTCGATTTTCTTTTGATAGGGTCTTCGGAGAGAGAGGGACAAGAGTCAAATAACATTTATTTTTATTTTTAAGCATTATATTTGTTCTCGTATACTGTATTAGAGCATTGTGTGGAATTTTCTTTGACACTTTGAGTATTGTGGTACTTTTGAGTACCGTTCTACTGCCATACTTGGATAATGCATTATTCCCAGTGATACGGTTACATTAAATTTTTTCTTTGTGAATATTGGTTAGAAATCTCGATAGTACCAGTTCGTCTTGCATCTTCCTGGTGATAGTTAATTGGAAGACATTATATATAATTTGAAGTTTATATTGGGATACTACATATTACGAAGATACAGTTGAGTATTGCGTTAGTTTTTTTATATATGAACATTGCACTTCTTCGAAGATATAGCTGGATACGGCGTTACGTCGATAATACCTTTTAGTACTGCTTAAGTTTTGGTACTACGTTGTTATTGCATTGAACCAGTAGTTAAGTTTTTACTATTCTAGCCTACTATTACAAAAAGTTCCTTTTTTTTAACTCTGTACTTGAATACTCCAGTACCTCTAGTAAAAAGTGGAACAATTTTGCTTGAACTATATCCGCGTATAGTCCAAGTAATTTTTGTTCTGTCCATTACGATTGAGCTTTGGTCGTTGCCTTTACAAGACATTTAAGCATTACCTCAACCTGAACACATTCCTGTGAAAAATATTAATGTGTTGATAATTTTTTTTTTAATTCCTTTGAGCATTGAGTCCTGTTCGGATACCTTCTTTGGTTTCATTGTCTATAAGTATACTAAACGAGTTTTGTTAAAAATTAGAAAGATTTCCTGAAACAATCTTCAATTTTCATCGGTAGATCACCACCAGGCGCTGGAACCGCCTTACAATTCCCTCTGCAGTGCACAATTTGTCAGGAGGAAAATTTGTCGATTGCCACCAAGCCTCTAGTCACCATCTGTGGCCACATTTTCCACAGAAAATGTCTCCAAAGATGGAGTTCCAATACCAAGGCTTGTCCTAATTGCCGTGAACCAGTCAGTTTAGACGATGTATCCCCTACACTGGAACTGTTCCGCGTAAATATCAGACCCGCCGGACGACTGAGGATCTTAACATGCCGCATGGTAGTCCGTAGAGATTAATGGGCAGGCTGACAGCCCAGTTCCACCATCACCTAGCGATCCATCGGTGGCTACACAAGCCATGTTGGCAGGCTTGAGAATACAGCAAGCTGACCTGGTACGTGATGAGGTATCCCGAGGTTTGACAGTGTTACTGGAAGAGAGAATGCATAGTCAATTCATTGAACCTAATACGGCCTCACGACTGAATCGATCTACCTCCCACCAGAGTGCTCGTCTGCCAGATTTGTACAGACCACCACCTATGAATATTTCCCAACAACAGCCGCAGCGAAATTTAGATTCAGGCTTCACCTCGCGCTCTCGACAAGACTTCATTCCTATACCTGCAGAATCAAGACCTATGAACCGCGAGCCTTACAGATTCGACTACGCACCACCACCACATGGGCATGCTCGGCATAGTCCGGCACATCGAGTAAGATCAGTCATCCTATTAAGCGCTGGAATCTGATATATAATGGTGATAATTCTAGATTGGCAGTTGAGGAATTTAACTTTCGAGCCGAAACCTTAACGGCGTCCACCTTATATGGAGATTTTGTCCTCCTTGTGAGGAATATCAATACGCTTTTCGGAGAGAATAATTGGTACTGGACACTTCTAAGAAGCAATCCAAATCCACCATGGGCACACCTGAAGTCTGCATTGCTAACAAATTGGGGAGAGCCGCGCGATTATGTAAACGTTCGTAGACAAATGTTAGGTCGTCATCAGAAGCCAAACGGCCTTTTCTCCACATACTATCAAGCATTGATTGAGCTGAAAAATCGACTACAGATCCCAATGCCAGAACCTGAATTTGTTGAAACAGTGCGTGCTAATCTATTGCCCACGATTCAACAACAGATCTGTCTTCATCGGACCACCTCAATAGCGCAACTAAGAGCTCTCGTTACGCAGATACAAATTACTCGGTCTTGCATACGGACTTAAATTTCGTCATCATTCCAATATCGAAACCGACTAGCAGAAGTTAGTCTCCAAGAATGTCATGAGCCGGAAGAAAACATCCAGATGCGTGACGTCCCTGAAGTGGCTGCGCTAGAAAGTCTCCGACCACAAAGAAGTATTGTGTGTTGGACTTGTGATCGTTCTGGTCATTTTTACCAAGATTGTGCTATGATTACGAAAGGGTTCTTTTGCTACGGATGTGGAAAGAAAGACACCATCAAACCAAGGTGTGAAAATTGCCGACAGGAAAACTCATTGAAGGTCGAGAACAACAACATCTGTTCCCGACCGAGATTTATGCCTCGTTCACGGCAGACTGCTTCGATGTGATCAACAACTGTCAACCCTCAACCCTAACCCCAGCCACAGTCGAGTCACCATTAATTAATTTTGATGAGGTTCCATCAAGTTCTAGTGTACCACAAATATCCAGCCATGAACTCATTGACCTAGTGCTAAGTTCAGTTGCGCCAAGCTCAACCGAGATCACGAAGCTCTTGGACTTCAAAGTTTATGAAGCACCTGACAAAAATTACAAACACTCTTAGTTCCATTGGAAAAAAATCCTACCGGTTCCAGCAAGGAGGACACTCGAACCTCGACAGTTCAAATATTACGACGGACATCAAACTCCGTGATGACAAGTGGCCATGTGCCAGTTTTATACCCGCTTCAACCATACCATCAGAGGTGGAAGAACTATCAAACTGTTAAGGAACGAGTTTTCGCTTCCGCTGTTGGACCTGTAGTAGAAAAATTTCATGCATCATTAGACAATCACAGACCCAAAAGAGCCACGCTAAGGCTGCGAATGTTTTGGAAAAAAGGGTCAGACTAGATAGGAAGAGATTGTCTTCTATAAAACATCGCGAATCCATATAACATCAGGCCATATGCTAAGTTCACATGCTCGGGCGAACAGTAACCGGATTACTAGACAGTGGAGCCACAGTCATTATCTTGGGGAAAGGAGCCCTGGAGCTATTAACAGACACTAAGGTCCAATGGACGCAGTATCGTATCGAAGTAGAGGTCGCGAATGGTGCCAAGACGTCAGTGCTTGGTCATGTGTACCTCGACCTAGCTTTCTGTGGTGAGACGAAGAAGCTACGCGTATATGTAGTTCCTAGCTCACCCAAGAACTGTATCTGGGAATAGACTTCTGGAGTCTTTTTAGGTTGGCTCCGGAAGTGCATGTTAGTGCAGTCCGGTTTCCGATTCAAGTAGACACTCTCTGACATCAGAAGAAAATACACGTCTAGAAGCGACAAAACTTTTCTTTCCCTCCTTTACCAGTTTAGGGCTAGGAAAAACAAATCTGATGTCACAAGATAGATACCGGCGATGCTAATCCTATAAAGCAGCGTTTCTATCCTATATCCCCTGCAGTACGAAAACTGATGGGACGTTGAGCTTAAAACGGATGCTATCCCTTGGAGTTATAGAGAAGAGCCAGAGCCCCTGGAGTTCTCCCGTGGTATTAGTAAAAAAGCCAGGCAAAGTCAGGCTATGCTTTGACGCGAGGAAAGTGAACTCATATCAAAAAAGTATACCTATCCGCTTGCGTTGATAGATGGGATCTTGAGTCGCCTTTCGGCAGCTCAGTACATAAGCAGCCTTGACATTAAAGACGCCTTTTGGTAGATCCCACTAGACACCGAATCCCGAGTGTCTGGTCACCCTCTATATCAATACACCGTGATGCCGTTCGGACTGTGCACGGCCCCTCAGACAATGTGTCGACTGATGGATAAAGTTATCCCCTTTGATCTTCGAAACCATGTTTTGGTCTACTTGGATGATTTGTTGGTCCTTTCCCAAGATTTTGATTCACATTTGACGCTATTAGCACGAGTGGCTGACTGCTTGAGAAAAAGCTGGGCTCACCATAAACGTCGAGAAGAGTACATTCTGTTTAAGAGAAACTAAATACCTAGGCTTCATCATCGGAAACGGCGGCTTAAAAACAGATCAAGATAAAGTCGCTACGATAATCGAGTATCCGCCCCCCAAAACTGTTCGACAAGTTCGACGCCTGCTAGGAATAGCCGGATGGTAATTGTCGCTTTAGCTCTAATTATGCAGATCTGACTGCTCCAATTACCGACACTCTGAAAAGTTTCAACAAGTTCGAATGGACTGCTGAAGCGCAGATCTCTTTTGAACACCTGAAACAGCAAATTACTTCGGCTCCGTTACTGATGAGTCCAGATTTACGGTAGGCCGTTTGTCATACAGTGTGATGCAAGCCAGCAAGGTATTGCTGGAGTATTGTTGCAAGTTGACAATGAAGCCCATGAAAGACCAATTGCATATATCTAAAAAAAACTGAACTCTGCGCAACGTAACTATACAGTGGCAGAGTGAGAGTGTCTAACTGCCATCCTCAGTGTTGAGAAGTTTCGTCCTTATATCGAGTTAACTCATTTTAAGATTGTGACTGATCATGCGAGCTTGCGATGGCTGATGTCCCAAAAGATCTCAGCGGGAGACTCGCCAGGTGAAGTCTGAAGCTTCAGGGTTTCGACTTCACGATTGAACACCGGAAGGGAAGTCTTAATGTTTGTCCCAGATGCACTGTCGCGGGTTCATTGCGAAGAGCTGTCAGCGATCGAAGATCCGGGCCCTGAAGTCGACCTCAGTTCTGTTCATTTTCACTCTCCTGAGTACGAAGAACTGAGGCGCAAAGTTAAATCAAACAAGATGAACCTGCCTGACTTGTGTGTACGCGATGATTTCGTTTACATCCGGACAGTTCCGAGGACGGGTGATCCGGTCCACGAGGAAGAAGCCTGGAAGCTGTGGATTCCACGTGGACTTGTTCCCGACGTCATTGGAAGAGCGCATGATCCGTCACTTTCCTATCATGGTGGAATCTCCAAAACTCTAGACAAAATCTGAAGACACTGTTATTGGCCTCGGATGACGATCGACGTCCGAAAATATGTCAGCTCCTGCGACACTTGTAAAGAGATTAAAGCACCCAACTTTACCTTGCGACCACCAATGGGAAATCAACCAAAAACTGAAAGGCCCTGGCAACGTCTCTATATAGATCTGCTAGGTCCGTATCCGCGTACTAAAACAGGAAATATCTGCATCCTGATAGTCCTCGACCATTTTTGCAAATACCCAGTAATAGAACCATTAAAACAGACCAGCACTACTCTAATATGCCGTTTCATAGAAAAAAAATATCTTCCACATGTTTGGAGTCCCTGAAACTATCCTGACGGATAATGGAACTCAATTCAAATCATTTCAATTTGCCGAACTTCTAAAAAATACGAAGTTGTGCACTTGCGAACCGCTTTATACTCCCCACAAGCGAATGCCTCAGAGCGAATCAATAGATCGATTCTAGCGGGTGTTCGAGCTTATATTAATAATGAGCGCGTCAAATGGGATGAGAAACTAAGTTGTATCGCGAGCTCTCTTCGAAGTTCACTCCACCAGGCTACCGGATTCTCGCCTTATAAAATGCTATTTGGACTCCAGATGATCGAACATGTTTCTAAATATAATCTTTTGAGAAACATAGGAACAGTCAACGAATCCCTGACAGTAGACACTTCTGACAAGCTACAGCTATTGCGATGCACAAGGAAACTTTGATAAAGCTTTCGAAGTGGGTACCAAGTCGTATATTCTTCGGACCAAACCGGTGAAATTCAAAGTGGGACAAGAGGTGTTTCGAAGGACATTCCAACAGAGTAGCTTCAAACAACAACGTAGTGCCAAGCTCGGAAGAAGATTCCTAAAATGTTGGATCCGCGCTCCGAAAGGGAACGCCCTGTATGAACTCGCAGACTTGCAAGGAAAACCGTTAGGTGTCTATCACGCATTGACTGAGAACTCTGCTAGACTCACTGATGTATATCTTTCTTCCTGGTAGCACTAATAAGGCAACCAGCTAGCTTAACTGGTAAACCACAAGATGCCAATGTGCCGCTTAGGACCTTCCCAGCCTAGCGGCCGGTATACCTCTTGCTATTACATTCACTTTGTCATACTTCCCCGCCTGACAACACGTCAGGGCTCCACATGGTACCCTACGGAGGTTATACCGCCGTAGGAATCCCACTTGCACAATGTCTTTGAGCATTTTAATGTCGCTTATGTCCATACCTTTACAACGACTTGGGGACACACCCTTGAACGAGTGTTGGTCTGCGGTCGGAGGGAGATGTGAAGTTCGGAAGAAGTCCTGCAATCAGTTGGTAGAGCTGGTACAGTATTCGTTTTTAACAGGACGATTGGTCGTGGGTCGAGCCACACATTGGGCGCCCGCAATCTGAGCCAAATGTTTTAAGACTGGCTAGCTCAGTCGAGCATTTTTCAGCGTCGTCTGGCCCACAGGAAAACATACGACCCTGCTCTGTTATGGTCGCAGGATGGCAGTCTAAACAATCTAGTTATCCCACTGACATCTATATCTCAATAGCCAAGGCATAGCTGTCAGTGAAACGAAATGTACCACTCAAAGTACAGAAAAAACAGGCCGGAACGATGGCGGAAGAAGAGCAAGACAAAAGACGAGAAGGTTCCTCTTTCCGATCGTGACAGGCAAAGCATGTGGATCTCAAGAAAAGAATAAAATCGCATCTTAGGTGATTAATCACAATCTAAATTGTTTAATTATAACCCGAGAATAGTCTGCGAGGGAAACAACACCGGGCAGTAGAAAAATTTTGCTGAAAGTAAAATTGGCTGGAGAAAAATTAAAAAACAAAGCCTTAACAGGCTATATACATACATATATATATACGAGTCTCATATTCGGCGGCCGTATAAGCAACGAGAAGAGGGAAACCTTAATTGTGGAAAGCTTTTTTTTTTAATTCTGCAATTATAATTGCACATAAGCAACACAACATAACCACAAACATAGAACTACGGGAAATATCGGGAGCATAAGGTCAGGTGTCCATTTAGCTTGAAATTCATTCTGTGAAACCCCTCTTTCTAGCATGACCGATGAACAAGCTCCGCATGGAGCATTTCAGAGACATCTCTCTTTCGCTAAATCGCAACAAAAGACATCCCCGTATATCAGTACCACTAACTAAATTCGGAACTGATATACTACAAACAAACAAACAAAAAGGGGGTGAGCAATAAAAAGGAAAAATAAATAAAAAAAAAAAAACGGATAGTTCTAAAATACAATTCGGCAGGCCCGCGGTGGCAATAGATTCCGTCCCAGCATACGTCATGACGCGTAGTCTACAACCCTGCCTGTAGCAGAGCACATCGAAGAAGTAATCGGAAATCCACGACGTACTACTTAGGAACTAAAATATAATTATTAGGCAGAAGATTATATCAGTGGGCAGTCCAATTTCGCACCCTGTCCAGTAATGAAATTTTTATAGCATTGCAGCATATCACGGAGGCGCCTCTGCGGTGGAGCAACATGACCGAATTCACGTAAGTGTCGCTTTATCAAATTTAATTTTTTTTTCATTTCCTGGTCTAAAGCCACTTTTCCAGAAACGGACTGGCGCAAAATAAAAAGTAAATTATTTAAGAGCCTCCTCATATCGTTTCTAGCCAGGAAATGAAGTATTTGATTACAATTTGTCATATAATTTTGACATAATAACATTCCCAAAGTGGAAAAGATGGTACTACGTGTAATGGGTTAATACATACATAGCAATTGTTTGAATTTTTCTTATAAATTTTGGAATAATGACATTCCCAAAGTGGGAAAGACGTCACTACATGTAGTAAGTTCATGTATTTACAGTATTTGATTGATTTTTTTGTATTTTTAAACTAATAACATTACCAAAGTCGAAAAGACTACGTGTAGCAGATTAATATATGTATATATATAGGGTGTTGCAAAGTATGGTGACATACGCTAAACTTAAGTAGCTGGGACCGAGCTAAGAAAAAAATTCTTATAAAGTTTTGTCCCACATTGCGTTGTTTCCGAGTTATGCTGGCAACACTGTTTTGTGTACCGGAAAGTGTAGACTTTTGAATTTTAATGCATATCTCAAGGAGGAAATGGCGTAGCGAACTGAAATAAATTTTGTTTAACTTCAATATCTTTCACTTTAAGAAAACATATTGCCCATTTATTCCTTATCGATACTTTCGAAATAAAAGAATGTCAAAGTGGGATTTGTTTCTTTTGTTTTACAAATTTCTTACTTTGGGAGCAATTTATTCAAAATTTCTAATAATAATTTTTTAATTATTTGGTAGCTTATACGATTCCCTTTCCAACAATATGTAACTCAATGATGTATCTAGAGAGTTTCATAAAATAATATTCAATAATTTTTCAAGCGGGATTCATACCACAAAAATTACTCATTTTAGGGTTTATTTGAGTGGCTTTTATTGCGGTCACTTGGTGACATAAAACAAGTTTTCTGATGAGTCATGCTCATAAAACAAGTTTTCTGATGAGACATACTCATAAAACAAGTTTTCTGATGAGTCATGCTCATTAGCCTATTCAGAGTATACGAAAATTTACTTTTCAGGAATACCCTATTTGTGCACCGGTAATAAAATAATATAAAACTTCAACATTGATGTACCTAAGTAAAACAGACTACGTCTTACACTTAGTGGTATGGCAATTTCTGTCAATCTTTCTCTTACTTTCAAACACGCTGCTTCTATACGCTGCCTCAAAATATCCTCGTTGTCAACTACGGAGGAATAAATTTGTTTCTTCAAATAACCCCATATGAAGTAGTCCATCGGAGTAAGGTCTGGAGACCTCCCTGGCCATGTTTTGATTCAGCCTATCTTGCACCGTTCGAGTAGAGTGATGAGGTGCTCCATCATGTTGAAAAATCATATTCCGCCGTATGCTCAAAGGCACGTCCTCCATCAATTCCGGTACGCCAAATCCGGTTCTAACAAATGGCTACTACAACGTGAGAGAGGTGGTATAAAGGCTTCTATTGATGATCTAATGACCTCTTACTTTCTTCTTAATTCGCTAATTTCTGAGTAGTATCCACTTCACTCAGGCCCAACTGCGCTTGGTAGAAAGGGCTCACATTGCGTATTAACACCCTTTTTAGCCACCCTTATGGAAGAGAAGAGAAAACCTCAGGAGAAGGCGAGATGAGAGAGTTTCTTTCGGATTTACTTCATGATAAACTGTTTATTTAAAAAATGTGTACAAAAATTTTATGTTTTAGGTTACTTATCATCACCCCCGAAGCTTTATACAATTGGACCGGGTTGGTCTCCTAGAGTGCACGAAAAATTTTACTTGAGTTTCTCTTACAATCGTAGCATACAGAAATCAGCCTAGCTCCATATTCCTAACTATTTAGCTCTGTTAGCTCTAACTAACCGAGGTCAGCCCAATGGTGTTTCCTTATTCTTCAAATTTTCCGTGTTTGGTAGTTTTTTTTTTATAATTCGTGCTGAGTTTCTCGAAAAGGCCTTTTAGAGTACTTGTCCTTTACTGAAATCGCGAAACACGCTAGACAAGGATTCACCGTTGGGTGCCGTTATACTTCCGCGTTTCTACTTGTATACAAGCGGTCTGAGTAATAAGACCAGACTTGGGACTAATTTTCACAAATTCCGTACATATATTATATAAATTTTCCGCTCCTCTGACGACTAACTAAAGCGTAAGTTCAATACAAATCTTATAAATCTTGATAACCAATTACTAATATAACTTCTAAAACTTTAAGAGTTCCGATGGGGAGTAACGAGAGCGTGAGTTAAAGAGAATGATTTTATAACTTTTTCCGAACAATCTTTTTAGTAAATTCTAGGAACTATACGGTGCTCCTCTAAATACTACGAGAGCTTCCAATCAATATTATCTTATAAATCCAAGCACGCTTGGTCACTAAATTCATCGAAATTTAGGATATTCTTCTGTGCAATTTAGGGTGTTTCTCCGACACCTAACGAGAGCATAAGTTCAAAAAAATATATAATTTTATTAATCGTACGCACTTGATAAAATAAATCTTTAAAATTTAAGATGCTCTTCTGACGAATACGAGAGCTTGAGTTCAAAAAATATGATTTTATAAATCATACGCACTTTGTAATAATAATCTTTGCAATTTACGACGCTCTTCTGACAAATACTAGAGCTTGAGTTGATAAAAATATATAAGGGGATCCAGTCCAGGAGGTAGAAGCCTGGAAGCTTTGGATTCCACGTGGGCTCGTCACCAGCGTCATCTCAAGAGCGCATGATCCGCCATTGTCTTCTCATGGAGGCATAGGAAAGACTCTGGAACGGTTACGAAGACACCTATATTGGCCAAGGATGACCGTCGACGTCCGAAATTATATAAGCTCATGTGACGCGTGTAAGGAAATAAAGGCTCCAAATACCATTTTAAGACCACCCATGGGAAATCAGTCTCAGAGCGAACGACCATGGCAGCGAATATATATGGATTTACTAAGTCCTTACCCCAGATCGACAAACGGAAACATTTGCATGATCATAGCCCTGGATCACTTCTCGAAATATCCTTTGTTAAAACCTATAAAAAGACCTCTGCTCAGCAAATCTGTCAGTTTTTGGAAACCGAGCTCTTCCACATGTTTGGAGTCCCAGAAACAGTAATAACAGACAATGGATCCCAATTTCGGTCGACCCAGTTTACAAAATTATTAGAGAAGTACGGCGTACATCATCTCCGAACTGCGGTATACTCCCAACAGGCCAATGCATCCGAGAGGGTCAACAGGTCCATATTAGCCGGAATCCGAGCATGTCTCAGCCACGAACATAATAAGTGGGACGAGAAACTGAGCTACATCGCCAGCTCATTACGGAGCTCAGTACACCAGGCGACTGGTTTCTCTCCGTATAAAGTACTTTTTGGATTTCACATGGTGGAACACGTAAATTCTTATAAACTACTGAGGACTCTAGGCACGTTGAGCGAACCCATAGCAATAGAGGAGACCGACAAAGTGCAGTTAATTCGGGCCAAGGTCCAAGAAAACCTAAACCATGCACTTGAGCAGGGCACAAAAGTTTATAACTTGCGCTCAAAACCGGTAGAATTCAAAGTAGGTCAGGAAGTATATCGTCGGAACTTCGCACAGAGTAGTTTTCAAAATCAGATCAGTGCCAAGCTAAGCCGCAAGTTCCTTAAATGTCGAATCAGATCTCGAAAAGGGAATTCCTTGTATGAACTCGAAGACCTGCAAGGAAAACTCATCGGCGTCTTCCACGCCAAGGATATCAGGCCATGACCAGATAGTGACCAAACAAGTATATATGATGCTTGCCTTCTTCCAGCTGGCCCTAAAAAGGCCAGCTTAACTGGTAACTACAGGGTACCAATGAGCCGCTTAGGACTCACCCAGCCTAGCGGTCGGTATACCTTTTGTTAGTAAGCCCACTTTTCCATTCCTCTTTTTCCACTCCCACATGGTGCACTACGGATAGCGGAGCTGCCGTAGCAATCCCATTTTTAACCGATTTCGAAAATGAAGTATAACCCATCTCTACCTTAAGTGTGTAGATGTTTCATCCCCAATCCCTTCTGGATTAGCCTCGATATGAGGATTTTACTTCTTTCCTGTCTCTTCTTCACATTTCCAATTCTGTGGTGGTCGAGCGAAATTTTTGTAAATGGACAATGATCCAAGTATAACCCATCTCTACCTAAGTGTGTAGATGTTTCATCCCTAATCCCTTCTGGATTAGCCTCTATATGAGGATTTTACTTCTTTCCTGTCTCTTCTTCACATTTCCAATTCTGTGGTGGTCGAGTGAAATTTTTGTAAATGGACAATGATCCAAGTATAACTCAACTCTACCTTAAGTGTGTAGTGTTATCAGACAAACTCAATCGTTTCTGGGATTGGCAAACTATTATCGCAAGTTCATCCCTAATTTCTCAAAGATAGTCAGGCCAATAACAAATCTATTACGGAAAGACGTCAAATTTAATTGGACGCAAAAGTGCCAAGACTCTTTCAATGGGATTAAAAATTCTCTTATAAATCCACCTCTACTCAAATATCCAGATTTTACCCATACTTTTAATCTAACAACAGATGCTAGCAATGAGGCATTGGGAGCTGTTCTATCACAAGGGGCAATAGGTAAAGACAGGCCAATAGCGTACGCAAGTAGAAGTTTGAATAAGGCGGAACAAAGATACTCCACAATAGAAAAAGAGTTGCTCGCTATTGTGTGGGCCGCCAGGAACTTCAGGTGTTATTTACAGGGCAGAACGTTCACGGTCTACACCGACCACAAGCCCCTGAAAGGCGTATTCAATGTGAAAGACCCGACATCGAGATTAGTCAGGTTTCACCATAAACTCTCAGAGTTCGACTATAAAATTGAATATAAGCCTGGAAAATATAACACTAATGCAGACGCGCTTAGTCGAATACCTGCCCAGCTAAACCAGGAAAACCCCAATTCGTTCATTGTGGAAGCTCACGTACATCACCGAGCCGATTCCGACATGGACGAAAAGGATTCTAGTTCTCCAACACCCTCAAAGCCTAAACAAAAACATTGTCATACTGTTACGAGAGCTCAAATAAGGGAGGCACAAAATAATATTGAAGAGGAAAATCAAAACACAGAAACTCCCAATAAAGTTCAAAAATATCCACGGAACCTCCAAAATGAAATAGTCGAAATTGACTCAACTGATAGCAGCAAATCCGAAAGCAGTGCATTTGAACACGGCGAATCACCCTGGAACCAAAATCTAATAAATTCCCAACATACATTACCAAAAAATATCTCAGACCCTGAGGAAATCGAAACAATTCTGAAGGACTATCATGACTCCGCATTTGGTGGTCACCAAGGAGTAATCAAAACTTATAGAAGAATAAAGAAGAAGTATAAGTGGAAAAACATGCTTAGTTCTATCAAGAAATATATTCGGAAATGCTCTAAATGCCAAAAACTGAAGGCTAGCCCGGAGTATCGTATGCCAATGGTCATAACAGATACTGCCCATATGCCCTTCGACAAAGTTTATTTAAACATAGTAGGTCCTCTTGAGGAAACGCACTCAGGAAACAAATATATTCTGACTTTCCAAGACAATCTAACGAAATTCGTAGATTGTTATGCCATACCAAACGGCGAAGCAGAAACGGTAGCAGAAATATTTTTCGATATTTATCGATATTTATCGCATCCCTAAAAAGGTAGTAACTTACCAGGGTTCTAACTTCTTAAGCGATCTTTTCAAACGAGTATGTAAACTTCTGATTCCTGAGAACCGCGGCTTTTGTATACAATAATAGTCCACATGATGGCACCAAGCTCACACCAATGGACTGTCTGTTTGTATTCACAGCGGATGTTCCCTCTAATCTGAAAAGAGAGCCGGAACCCATTTACAACCACGAAAGTTACTACCACCTTCTGAGGTACAAAATACAAAAAGCGTACGCTACCGCTCGGAAAAATTTGTTGAAAGCTAAGGAAAAGTCAAAAGTTTACTACGATAAGCGTTCACGTCCAGTAACCTTCAAAACAGGAGATAAGGTTTTACTGAAAAACCCCGCTAAAAAACACAAACTTTCCCAGATATGGCTAGGACCACTAGATATGGTCCAAGTCTTTAACACTGATAATACTGTTATTCAAATCGGTAAACGAAGAGTAACAGTACATAACAACTGATTGAAGCCATTTCACGAATAATGGCTGTCAAAAATAAAAAAAAAAAAAAATGGGGCAGTAAAACAATGAACAAACCTAAGAAGCAACAAAAGGCAATCCAACATACCTATTCAGTAAAAAACACAAAAAAAAAACACAACAAAGAAAAAGAATATAATTTGATAAACAATAAAGAAATGCAAACATGTAGATATGTACATACCTACAGCATTATCATTGCATGCGGAATTACAATTCCCAGCTGCAAGTATAAACATACATATATCTACAAACATATTTGCAAGTTCAGTAAAGTCACTCGCTACTGACCTACACCAATTTCTTAATCATATAAAGAAAAAAGTGAAGGCAGTGACACAATCCCCTGCGCGCAAGAATTCACACGATGCAATTTGATAACCTTGCGCCAGCAGCGGTAGAACTCAGGTGAACGAAACAATGGTTCATGATGATGTTATAATACCAGCAAAGCGGCGAACGGTCTGCGGAAGTATTTATGTATGTACATGTGAAAGCGATGAATGCCGTGATGTAATAACAACAAACCGGCAAAAGCTTTGCGGAAATTAAATTATGAATGCCACAAAGAAACACTTTGCGGAAATAATATTTATATACGAATAAATGCTGTGATGAAATTAGCTTAGCGTAGTAAGAGAATAACAATAGTATTAAGTGAAAAACTGTATAAATAAACTGTGATTGTGAATAAAGAAGTCAGTAAGTGAGTTAGTCAGAACACGAGTTGTTTCACTTACCCAGGAGTAAAGCTAGTAAGCTGCTCCATTCATCTGTACCTAGGAGTAAAGCTAGTAAGCTGCTCCGTTTACATATACTAGGAGTAAAGCTAATAAGCTGCTCCATTGAACCGTACTGGGAGTAAAGCTAGTAAGCTGCTCCATACGCATCGCTGCTCCACCTATCTCGGGACAATCAAGTAAAACGCCCAATCATCTTGACGGCACATAGTGTGATTACCGTGTCGTGTTCCAGATCAAAAGGTGCTCAGATGAGAGTACTAGAAGTACATTAATAAACTCAACAGGATTCATGACACAACCTAATAACAGTGGCGTCTTCGTGCAATCTATTGGAGTTTGTTATTGTCGCAGGATGGCAGCCTAAACAATGTGGTTATCCCACTGACATCTATATTTCGATAGCCAAGGCATAGCTGTCAGTGAAACGAAATGTACCACTCAAAGTACAGAGAAAACGGGCCGGAACGATTGCGGAAGAAGAGGAAGACAAAAGACGAGAAGGTTCCCCTTTCTGATCGTGACAGGCAAAGTAAGTGGATCTCAAGAAAAGAATAAAATCGCATCCTAGGTGATTAATCACAATATAAATTGTTTAATTATAACCCGAGAATAGTCCGCGAGTGAAACAACACCGGGCAGTAGAAAAATTTTGTTGAAAGTAAAATTGGCTGGAAAAAAACAAAAAAATAAAGAAAAAGTCAGGAAGTGTTCGAGGGGTGGAAGAAAAGCCTTAACAGGCTATATACATATATACGAGTCTGATATTCGTTGGCTGTAGTAACGAGAAAAGGGAAACCTTAATTGTGGAAAACTTTTTTTAATTCTGCAATTATAATTGCACATAAGCAACACAACATAACCACAAACGTAGAACTACGGGAAGTGTCGGTAGCAGAAGGTGAGGTGTCCATTTAGCCTGAAATATACTACTACTACTGATATACTACAAACAAAAAGGGGGTGAGCAATAAAAAGGAAAAATAAATAAAAAAAAAACGGAAAAGTTCTATAATTCGGCAGGCCCGCGGTGGCAATAGATTCCGTCCCAGCATACGTCATGACGCGTAGTCTACAACCCTGCAGAGCACATCGAAGAAAAAATCAGAAATCCACGACGTACTACTTAGGAACTAGAATATAATTATTAGCCAGAAGATTATATCAGTGGGCAGTCCAATTTCGCACCCTGTCCAGTAACGAAATTCCTTTTTATAGCATTGTAGCACATCACGGAGGCGCCTCTGCGGTGGAACAACATGATCGAATTCACGTAAGTGTCGCTTTATCAAATTTAATTTTTTTTTCATTTTCTCAAAGTGGGAAAGATGGTACTACGTGTAAAGGGTTAATACATACATAGTAATTGTTTGAATTTTTCTTATAAATTTTGGAATAATGACAATCCCTAAGTGCGAAAGACGTCACTACATGTTGTAGGTTCATATATATATATTATGTGAATGATTTTTTTTTTTTAAACTAATAACATTACCAAAGTAGGAAAGACGTCACTACGTGTAGTAGATTAATATATATATAGTATTTGATTGAATTTTTGAAATAATAACGATCCTAAGTTGGGAAAGGTGTGATAACGTACATTAGATTTACCAACTTGGTCTTTAGAAGGCACCACGTATTGAATTTGAGGGAATAGTATGCCCCCTACACGGAATAACGTCGCAGTAGAGTATAAGTGATGATTCTAAATCAGTTGTTGATCTTAACATAGAGGTTTTATTTGAAATGTGTTTTCAATCTAGCGTACCTTAGTTTTATGAAACTAGCACTTAGATGTTACAGTACTGTGAATTGAAAATGAAGAATACCCCCTTCCGGAAATAAATAAAGAAGAATTTTTGTCAATCGGAATTTGTTTTCGTGATAGGTTCCTTGCATTTCGAGGCAAGCCTGGGAGCACATTTGTCAGACATATAGAACCAGGTTCAAACATCTTTTTTTTATGGTGTACTTTCGGCTACTGTTGTAGTATTTCAGGATATGGAGCTAAAATTAGACATGGCCCTATAAGTGTTTCTTTCTTACTCCTTCTCCCGGGGGCCTCTCTGATGTGGGTTGACTAACTCTCGTTTCCACCAGAATTAACGACATAGGGGCATCTGCAACTAGAATATTGTGTCGACGGTGTCATATGGGTGGTTGGGGTAGGGGATCATCACGCCCCGATCCTCGACTCGAAGGTCTCTTCTAGACCTGATGTGTGTACGTTTTCATTTTCAGGCAACTTGTTGTCGTACTTTAGGCATGAATTTTTTTTTATTGTGGCATGTGGTAGTGCAGGTTCATGGGTTACCCACCCCACAACTCTCCCGCCCTTGGCCGAGGTGCTAGCATGCCGCCCTGCCATACAGCTAACACGGAGTGAGCTGTCAGCTTCGGCTGATGGAATGTGACTGCACATCACCTACAGCTCTCACTGGACAAAGAACTATAACAAAAAATGGTGCCCAACGTAGGGCCTCCAACAGTTGAACTACAGTGGTTTAAATGCCACTTGTACTGGGAATTGAGACTCCGATGATTTCATTTGAATAATTGGCTAACAGCTAAGATCAAATCCGAAGTGCCACATCCAGTGTAGGCGGCATGAGTACTCGTAGTATGGCTGTCTTTGTTCGTTCTAGATATTTTGAGACTTTGTTTTTCGGTCAAGTTCAAGTAAAATTTTGCAAGTTTTCAAGCTAAACCAGTTTAAGTCTAATTTCATATTGTCGTCAATTTTTTTTTAGTAAAGTTTTCATGAAGTTTTAAAGTTGCTCAAGTTTTCGGTCGGTTCAATTTTTTTTTTAAGTTTTAAAGTGTAATAGGTTTTATACCTTCAGTTTAAGATCGGTTTCGGTAATAATTCACTCTGACCTTCAGCCACGGAATTGATGGGAGGGCCTCAACTGAGTTCATGGCTTTACCCGGTTGAATGGTTAGATACCCAGAGCAATCTGAGGATGGTAAGGAGAGGGATGTCAATGGCTGGAAGTGTCGTCCGAGATCTTCGGTGATCAGGAGCTGGTAGTAGCTAACTGCCTGACTGAAGAGCCTCTGGTGGCATTTTAGGTTCTCTTTATCTCGGTCCGACCCTTCCAAGTATTTTCTTTTGAGGAACAGGAGTCCCCAACTGTCTTCAAATTTTCCTAAGCACACACATCAACACTGCTTGCCGGAGAGATTATGAAATTAAACGAGTGGACGAGGGACCGTCGATTTTCTTTTGATAGGGTCTTCGGAGAGAGAGGGACAAGAGTCAAATAACATTTATTTTTATTTTTAAGCATTATATTTGTTCTCGTATACTGTATTAGAGCATTGTGTGGAATTTTCTTTGACACTTTGAGTATTGTGGTACTTTTGAGTACCGTTCTACTGCCATACTTGGATAATGCATTATTCCCAGTGATACGGTTACATTAAATTTTTTCTTTGTGAATATTGGTTAGAAATCTCGATAGTACCAGTTCGTCTTGCATCTTCCTGGTGATAGTTAATTGGAAGACATTATATATAATTTGAAGTTTATATTGGGATACTACATATTACGAAGATACAGTTGAGTATTGCGTTAGTTTTTTTATATATGAACATTGCACTTCTTCGAAGATATAGCTGGATACGGCGTTACGTCGATAATACCTTTTAGTACTGCTTAAGTTTTGGTACTACGTTGTTATTGCATTGAACCAGTAGTTAAGTTTTTACTATTCTAGCCTACTATTACAAAAAGTTCCTTTTTTTTAACTCTGTACTTGAATACTCCAGTACCTCTAGTAAAAAGTGGAACAATTTTGCTTGAACTATATCCGCGTATAGTCCAAGTAATTTTTGTTCTGTCCATTACGATTGAGCTTTGGTCGTTGCCTTTACAAGACATTTAAGCATTACCTCAACCTGAACACATTCCTGTGAAAAATATTAATGTGTTGATAATTTTTTTTTTAATTCCTTTGAGCATTGAGTCCTGTTCGGATACCTTCTTTGGTTTCATTGTCTATAAGTATACTAAACGAGTTTTGTTAAAAATTAGAAAGATTTCCTGAAACAATCTTCAATTTTCATCGGTAGATCACCACCAGGCGCTGGAACCGCCTTACAATTCCCTCTGCAGTGCACAATTTGTCAGGAGGAAAATTTGTCGATTGCCACCAAGCCTCTAGTCACCATCTGTGGCCACATTTTCCACAGAAAATGTCTCCAAAGATGGAGTTCCAATACCAAGGCTTGTCCTAATTGCCGTGAACCAGTCAGTTTAGACGATGTATCCCCTACACTGGAACTGTTCCGCGTAAATATCAGACCCGCCGGACGACTGAGGATCTTAACATGCCGCATGGTAGTCCGTAGAGATTAATGGGCAGGCTGACAGCCCAGTTCCACCATCACCTAGCGATCCATCGGTGGCTACACAAGCCATGTTGGCAGGCTTGAGAATACAGCAAGCTGACCTGGTACGTGATGAGGTATCCCGAGGTTTGACAGTGTTACTGGAAGAGAGAATGCATAGTCAATTCATTGAACCTAATACGGCCTCACGACTGAATCGATCTACCTCCCACCAGAGTGCTCGTCTGCCAGATTTGTACAGACCACCACCTATGAATATTTCCCAACAACAGCCGCAGCGAAATTTAGATTCAGGCTTCACCTCGCGCTCTCGACAAGACTTCATTCCTATACCTGCAGAATCAAGACCTATGAACCGCGAGCCTTACAGATTCGACTACGCACCACCACCACATGGGCATGCTCGGCATAGTCCGGCACATCGAGTAAGATCAGTCATCCTATTAAGCGCTGGAATCTGATATATAATGGTGATAATTCTAGATTGGCAGTTGAGGAATTTAACTTTCGAGCCGAAACCTTAACGGCGTCCACCTTATATGGAGATTTTGTCCTCCTTGTGAGGAATATCAATACGCTTTTCGGAGAGAATAATTGGTACTGGACACTTCTAAGAAGCAATCCAAATCCACCATGGGCACACCTGAAGTCTGCATTGCTAACAAATTGGGGAGAGCCGCGCGATTATGTAAACGTTCGTAGACAAATGTTAGGTCGTCATCAGAAGCCAAACGGCCTTTTCTCCACATACTATCAAGCATTGATTGAGCTGAAAAATCGACTACAGATCCCAATGCCAGAACCTGAATTTGTTGAAACAGTGCGTGCTAATCTATTGCCCACGATTCAACAACAGATCTGTCTTCATCGGACCACCTCAATAGCGCAACTAAGAGCTCTCGTTACGCAGATACAAATTACTCGGTCTTGCATACGGACTTAAATTTCGTCATCATTCCAATATCGAAACCGACTAGCAGAAGTTAGTCTCCAAGAATGTCATGAGCCGGAAGAAAACATCCAGATGCGTGACGTCCCTGAAGTGGCTGCGCTAGAAAGTCTCCGACCACAAAGAAGTATTGTGTGTTGGACTTGTGATCGTTCTGGTCATTTTTACCAAGATTGTGCTATGATTACGAAAGGGTTCTTTTGCTACGGATGTGGAAAGAAAGACACCATCAAACCAAGGTGTGAAAATTGCCGACAGGAAAACTCATTGAAGGTCGAGAACAACAACATCTGTTCCCGACCGAGATTTATGCCTCGTTCACGGCAGACTGCTTCGATGTGATCAACAACTGTCAACCCTCAACCCTAACCCCAGCCACAGTCGAGTCACCATTAATTAATTTTGATGAGGTTCCATCAAGTTCTAGTGTACCACAAATATCCAGCCATGAACTCATTGACCTAGTGCTAAGTTCAGTTGCGCCAAGCTCAACCGAGATCACGAAGCTCTTGGACTTCAAAGTTTATGAAGCACCTGACAAAAATTACAAACACTCTTAGTTCCATTGGAAAAAAATCCTACCGGTTCCAGCAAGGAGGACACTCGAACCTCGACAGTTCAAATATTACGACGGACATCAAACTCCGTGATGACAAGTGGCCATGTGCCAGTTTTATACCCGCTTCAACCATACCATCAGAGGTGGAAGAACTATCAAACTGTTAAGGAACGAGTTTTCGCTTCCGCTGTTGGACCTGTAGTAGAAAAATTTCATGCATCATTAGACAATCACAGACCCAAAAGAGCCACGCTAAGGCTGCGAATGTTTTGGAAAAAAGGGTCAGACTAGATAGGAAGAGATTGTCTTCTATAAACATCGCGAATCCATATAACATCAGGCCATATGCTAAGTTCACATGCTCGGGCGAACAGTAACCGGATTACTAGACAGTGGAGCCACAGTCATTATCTTGGGGAAAGGAGCCCTGGAGCTATTAACAGACACTAAGGTCCAATGGACGCAGTATCGTATCGAAGTAGAGGTCGCGAATGGTGCCAAGACGTCAGTGCTTGGTCATGTGTACCTCGACCTAGCTTTCTGTGGTGAGACGAAGAAGCTACGCGTATATGTAGTTCCTAGCTCACCCAAGAACTGTATCTGGGAATAGACTTCTGGAGTCTTTTTAGGTTGGCTCCGGAAGTGCATGTTAGTGCAGTCCCGGTTTCCGATTCAAGTAGACACTCTCTGACATCAGAAGAAAATACACGTCTAGAAGCGACAAAACTTTTCTTTCCCTCCTTTACCAGTTTAGGGCTAGGAAAAACAAATCTGATGTCACAAGATAGATACCGGCGATGCTAATCCTATAAAGCAGCGTTTCTATCCTATATCCCCTGCAGTACGAAAACTGATGGGACGTTGAGCTAAAACGGATGCTATCCCTTGGAGTTATAGAGAAGAGCCAGAGCCCCTGGAGTTCTCCCGTGGTATTAGTAAAAAAGCCAGGCAAAGTCAGGCTATGCTTTGACGCGAGGAAAGTGAACTCATATCAAAAAAGTATACCTATCCGCTTGCGTTGATAGATGGGATCTTGAGTCGCCTTTCGGCAGCTCAGTACATAAGCAGCCTTGACATTAAAGACGCCTTTTGGTAGATCCCACTAGACACCGAA
The DNA here is from genome assembly GCA_963930735.1 of Dioctria linearis. NCBI lineage: Eukaryota > Metazoa > Arthropoda > Insecta > Diptera > Asilidae > Dioctria > Dioctria linearis. The sequence continues at coordinate 51,254,477 of OZ005744.1, forward strand.
TCCCGAGTGTCTGGTCACCCTCTATATCAATACACCGTGATGCCGTTCGGACTGTGCACGGCCCCTCAGACAATGTGTCGACTGATGGATAAAGTTATCCCCTTTGATCTTCGAAACCATGTTTTGGTCTACTTGGATGATTTGTTGGTCCTTTCCCAAGATTTTGATTCACATTTGACGCTATTAGCACGAGTGGCTGACTGCTTGAGAAAAGCTGGGCTCACCATAAACGTCGAGAAGAGTACATTCTGTTTAAGAGAAACTAAATACCTAGGCTTCATCATCGGAAACGGCGGCTTAAAAACAGATCAAGATAAAGTCGCTACGATAATCGAGTATCCGCCCCCCAAAACTGTTCGACAAGTTCGACGCCTGCTAGGAATAGCCGGATGGTATTGTCGCTTTAGCTCTAATTATGCAGATCTGACTGCTCCAATTACCGACACTCTGAAAAGTTTCAACAAGTTCGAATGGACTGCTGAAGCGCAGATCTCTTTTGAACACCTGAAACAGCAAATTACTTCGGCTCCGTTACTGATGAGTCCAGATTTACGGTAGGCCGTTTGTCATACAGTGTGATGCAAGCCAGCAAGGTATTGCTGGAGTATTGTTGCAAGTTGACAATGAAGCCCATGAAAGACCAATTGCATATATCTAAAAAAAACTGAACTCTGCGCAACGTAACTATACAGTGGCAGAGTGAGAGTGTCTAACTGCCATCCTCAGTGTTGAGAAGTTTCGTCCTTATATCGAGTTAACTCATTTTAAGATTGTGACTGATCATGCGAGCTTGCGATGGCTGATGTCCCAAAAGGATCTCAGCGGGAGACTCGCCAGGTGAAGTCTGAAGCTTCAGGGTTTCGACTTCACGATTGAACACCGGAAGGGAAGTCTTAATGTTGTCCCAGATGCACTGTCGCGGGTTCATTGCGAAGAGCTGTCAGCGATCGAAGATCCGGGCCCTGAAGTCGACCTCAGTTCTGTTCATTTTCACTCTCCTGAGTACGAAGAACTGAGGCGCAAAGTTAAATCAAACAAGATGAACCTGCCTGACTTGTGTGTACGCGATGATTTCGTTTACATCCGGACAGTTCCGAGGACGGGTGATCCGGTCCACGAGGAAGAAGCCTGGAAGCTGTGGATTCCACGTGGACTTGTTCCCGACGTCATTGGAAGAGCGCATGATCCGTCACTTTCCTATCATGGTGGAATCTCCAAAACTCTAGACAAAATCTGAAGACACTGTTATTGGCCTCGGATGACGATCGACGTCCGAAAATATGTCAGCTCCTGCGACACTTGTAAAGAGATTAAAGCACCCAACTTTACCTTGCGACCACCAATGGGAAATCAACCAAAAACTGAAAGGCCCTGGCAACGTCTCTATATAGATCTGCTAGGTCCGTATCCGCGTACTAAAACAGGAAATATCTGCATCCTGATAGTCCTCGACCATTTTTGCAAATACCCAGTAATAGAACCATTAAAACAGACCAGCACTACTCTAATATGCCGTTTCATAGAAAAAAAATATCTTCCACATGTTTGGAGTCCCTGAAACTATCCTGACGGATAATGGAACTCAATTCAAATCATTTCAATTTGCCGAACTTCTAAAAAATACGAAGTTGTGCACTTGCGAACCGCTTTATACTCCCCACAAGCGAATGCCTCAGAGCGAATCAATAGATCGATTCTAGCGGGTGTTCGAGCTTATATTAATAATGAGCGCGTCAAATGGGATGAGAAACTAAGTTGTATCGCGAGCTCTCTTCGAAGTTCACTCCACCAGGCTACCGGATTCTCGCCTTATAAAATGCTATTTGGACTCCAGATGATCGAACATGTTTCTAAATATAATCTTTTGAGAAACATAGGAACAGTCAACGAATCCCTGACAGTAGACACTTCTGACAAGCTACAGCTATTGCGATGCACAAGGAAACTTTGATAAAGCTTTCGAAGTGGGTACCAAGTCGTATATTCTTCGGACCAAACCGGTGAAATTCAAAGTGGGACAAGAGGTGTTTCGAAGGACATTCCAACAGAGTAGCTTCAAACAACAACGTAGTGCCAAGCTCGGAAGAAGATTCCTAAAATGTTGGATCCGCGCTCCGAAAGGGAACGCCCTGTATGAACTCGCAGACTTGCAAGGAAAACCGTTAGGTGTCTATCACGCATTGACTGAGAACTCTGCTAGACTCACTGATGTATATCTTTCTTCCTGGTAGCACTAATAAGGCAACCAGCTAGCTTAACTGGTAAACCACAAGATGCCAATGTGCCGCTTAGGACCTTCCCAGCCTAGCGGCCGGTATACCTCTTGCTATTACATTCACTTTGTCATACTTCCCCGCCTGACAACACGTCAGGGCTCCACATGGTACCCTACGGAGGTTATACCGCCGTAGGAATCCCACTTGCACAATGTCTTTGAGCATTTTAATGTCGCTTATGTCCATACCTTTACAACGACTTGGGGACACACCCTTGAACGAGTGTTGGTCTGCGGTCGGAGGGAGATGTGAAGTTCGGAAGAAGTCCTGCAATCAGTTGGTAGAGCTGGTACAGTATTCGTTTTTAACAGGACGATTGGTCGTGGGTCGAGCCACACATTGGGCGCCCGCAATCTGAGCCAAATGTTTTAAGACTGGCTAGCTCAGTCGAGCATTTTTCAGCGTCGTCTGGCCCACAGGAAAACATACGACCCTGCTCTGTTATGGTCGCAGGATGGCAGTCTAAACAATCTAGTTATCCCACTGACATCTATATCTCAATAGCCAAGGCATAGCTGTCAGTGAAACGAAATGTACCACTCAAAGTACAGAAAAAACAGGCCGGAACGATGGCGGAAGAAGAGCAAGACAAAAGACGAGAAGGTTCCTCTTTCCGATCGTGACAGGCAAAGCATGTGGATCTCAAGAAAAGAATAAAATCGCATCTTAGGTGATTAATCACAATCTAAATTGTTTAATTATAACCCGAGAATAGTCTGCGAGGGAAACAACACCGGGCAGTAGAAAAATTTTGCTGAAAGTAAAATTGGCTGGAGAAAAATTAAAAAACAAAGCCTTAACAGGCTATATACATACATATATATATACGAGTCTCATATTCGGCGGCCGTATAAGCAACGAGAAGAGGGAAACCTTAATTGTGGAAAGCTTTTTTTTTTAATTCTGCAATTATAATTGCACATAAGCAACACAACATAACCACAAACATAGAACTACGGGAAATATCGGGAGCATAAGGTCAGGTGTCCATTTAGCTTGAAATTCATTCTGTGAAACCCCTCTTTCTAGCATGACCGATGAACAAGCTCCGCATGGAGCATTTCAGAGACATCTCTCTTTCGCTAAATCGCAACAAAAGACATCCCCGTATATCAGTACCACTAACTAAATTCGGAACTGATATACTACAAACAAACAAACAAAAAGGGGGTGAGCAATAAAAAGGAAAAATAAATAAAAAAAAAAAAACGGATAGTTCTAAAATACAATTCGGCAGGCCCGCGGTGGCAATAGATTCCGTCCCAGCATACGTCATGACGCGTAGTCTACAACCCTGCCTGTAGCAGAGCACATCGAAGAAGTAATCGGAAATCCACGACGTACTACTTAGGAACTAAAATATAATTATTAGGCAGAAGATTATATCAGTGGGCAGTCCAATTTCGCACCCTGTCCAGTAATGAAATTTTTATAGCATTGCAGCATATCACGGAGGCGCCTCTGCGGTGGAGCAACATGACCGAATTCACGTAAGTGTCGCTTTATCAAATTTAATTTTTTTTTCATTTCCTGGTCTAAAGCCACTTTTCCAGAAACGGACTGGCGCAAAATAAAAAGTAAATTATTTAAGAGCCTCCTCATATCGTTTCTAGCCAGGAAATGAAGTATTTGATTACAATTTGTCATATAATTTTGACATAATAACATTCCCAAAGTGGAAAAGATGGTACTACGTGTAATGGGTTAATACATACATAGCAATTGTTTGAATTTTTCTTATAAATTTTGGAATAATGACATTCCCAAAGTGGGAAAGACGTCACTACATGTAGTAAGTTCATGTATTTACAGTATTTGATTGATTTTTTTGTATTTTTAAACTAATAACATTACCAAAGTCGAAAAGACTACGTGTAGCAGATTAATATATGTATATATATAGGGTGTTGCAAAGTATGGTGACATACGCTAAACTTAAGTAGCTGGGACCGAGCTAAGAAAAAAATTCTTATAAAGTTTTGTCCCACATTGCGTTGTTTCCGAGTTATGCTGGCAACACTGTTTTGTGTACCGGAAAGTGTAGACTTTTGAATTTTAATGCATATCTCAAGGAGGAAATGGCGTAGCGAACTGAAATAAATTTTGTTTAACTTCAATATCTTTCACTTTAAGAAAACATATTGCCCATTTATTCCTTATCGATACTTTCGAAATAAAAGAATGTCAAAGTGGGATTTGTTTCTTTTGTTTTACAAATTTCTTACTTTGGGAGCAATTTATTCAAAATTTCTAATAATAATTTTTTAATTATTTGGTAGCTTATACGATTCCCTTTCCAACAATATGTAACTCAATGATGTATCTAGAGAGTTTCATAAAATAATATTCAATAATTTTTCAAGCGGGATTCATACCACAAAAATTACTCATTTTAGGGTTTATTTGAGTGGCTTTTATTGCGGTCACTTGGTGACATAAAACAAGTTTTCTGATGAGTCATGCTCATAAAACAAGTTTTCTGATGAGACATACTCATAAAACAAGTTTTCTGATGAGTCATGCTCATTAGCCTATTCAGAGTATACGAAAATTTACTTTTCAGGAATACCCTATTTGTGCACCGGTAATAAAATAATATAAAACTTCAACATTGATGTACCTAAGTAAAACAGACTACGTCTTACACTTAGTGGTATGGCAATTTCTGTCAATCTTTCTCTTACTTTCAAACACGCTGCTTCTATACGCTGCCTCAAAATATCCTCGTTGTCAACTACGGAGGAATAAATTTGTTTCTTCAAATAACCCCATATGAAGTAGTCCATCGGAGTAAGGTCTGGAGACCTCCCTGGCCATGTTTTGATTCAGCCTATCTTGCACCGTTCGAGTAGAGTGATGAGGTGCTCCATCATGTTGAAAAATCATATTCCGCCGTATGCTCAAAGGCACGTCCTCCATCAATTCCGGTACGCCAAATCCGGTTCTAACAAATGGCTACTACAACGTGAGAGAGGTGGTATAAAGGCTTCTATTGATGATCTAATGACCTCTTACTTTCTTCTTAATTCGCTAATTTCTGAGTAGTATCCACTTCACTCAGGCCCAACTGCGCTTGGTAGAAAGGGCTCACATTGCGTATTAACACCCTTTTTAGCCACCCTTATGGAAGAGAAGAGAAAACCTCAGGAGAAGGCGAGATGAGAGAGTTTCTTTCGGATTTACTTCATGATAAACTGTTTATTTAAAAAATGTGTACAAAAATTTTATGTTTTAGGTTACTTATCATCACCCCCGAAGCTTTATACAATTGGACCGGGTTGGTCTCCTAGAGTGCACGAAAAATTTTACTTGAGTTTCTCTTACAATCGTAGCATACAGAAATCAGCCTAGCTCCATATTCCTAACTATTTAGCTCTGTTAGCTCTAACTAACCGAGGTCAGCCCAATGGTGTTTCCTTATTCTTCAAATTTTCCGTGTTTGGTAGTTTTTTTTTTATAATTCGTGCTGAGTTTCTCGAAAAGGCCTTTTAGAGTACTTGTCCTTTACTGAAATCGCGAAACACGCTAGACAAGGATTCACCGTTGGGTGCCGTTATACTTCCGCGTTTCTACTTGTATACAAGCGGTCTGAGTAATAAGACCAGACTTGGGACTAATTTTCACAAATTCCGTACATATATTATATAAATTTTCCGCTCCTCTGACGACTAACTAAAGCGTAAGTTCAATACAAATCTTATAAATCTTGATAACCAATTACTAATATAACTTCTAAAACTTTAAGAGTTCCGATGGGGAGTAACGAGAGCGTGAGTTAAAGAGAATGATTTTATAACTTTTTCCGAACAATCTTTTTAGTAAATTCTAGGAACTATACGGTGCTCCTCTAAATACTACGAGAGCTTCCAATCAATATTATCTTATAAATCCAAGCACGCTTGGTCACTAAATTCATCGAAATTTAGGATATTCTTCTGTGCAATTTAGGGTGTTTCTCCGACACCTAACGAGAGCATAAGTTCAAAAAAATATATAATTTTATTAATCGTACGCACTTGATAAAATAAATCTTTAAAATTTAAGATGCTCTTCTGACGAATACGAGAGCTTGAGTTCAAAAAATATGATTTTATAAATCATACGCACTTTGTAATAATAATCTTTGCAATTTACGACGCTCTTCTGACAAATACTAGAGCTTGAGTTGATAAAAATATATAAGGGGATCCAGTCCAGGAGGTAGAAGCCTGGAAGCTTTGGATTCCACGTGGGCTCGTCACCAGCGTCATCTCAAGAGCGCATGATCCGCCATTGTCTTCTCATGGAGGCATAGGAAAGACTCTGGAACGGTTACGAAGACACCTATATTGGCCAAGGATGACCGTCGACGTCCGAAATTATATAAGCTCATGTGACGCGTGTAAGGAAATAAAGGCTCCAAATACCATTTTAAGACCACCCATGGGAAATCAGTCTCAGAGCGAACGACCATGGCAGCGAATATATATGGATTTACTAAGTCCTTACCCCAGATCGACAAACGGAAACATTTGCATGATCATAGCCCTGGATCACTTCTCGAAATATCCTTTGTTAAAACCTATAAAAAGACCTCTGCTCAGCAAATCTGTCAGTTTTTGGAAACCGAGCTCTTCCACATGTTTGGAGTCCCAGAAACAGTAATAACAGACAATGGATCCCAATTTCGGTCGACCCAGTTTACAAAATTATTAGAGAAGTACGGCGTACATCATCTCCGAACTGCGGTATACTCCCAACAGGCCAATGCATCCGAGAGGGTCAACAGGTCCATATTAGCCGGAATCCGAGCATGTCTCAGCCACGAACATAATAAGTGGGACGAGAAACTGAGCTACATCGCCAGCTCATTACGGAGCTCAGTACACCAGGCGACTGGTTTCTCTCCGTATAAAGTACTTTTTGGATTTCACATGGTGGAACACGTAAATTCTTATAAACTACTGAGGACTCTAGGCACGTTGAGCGAACCCATAGCAATAGAGGAGACCGACAAAGTGCAGTTAATTCGGGCCAAGGTCCAAGAAAACCTAAACCATGCACTTGAGCAGGGCACAAAAGTTTATAACTTGCGCTCAAAACCGGTAGAATTCAAAGTAGGTCAGGAAGTATATCGTCGGAACTTCGCACAGAGTAGTTTTCAAAATCAGATCAGTGCCAAGCTAAGCCGCAAGTTCCTTAAATGTCGAATCAGATCTCGAAAAGGGAATTCCTTGTATGAACTCGAAGACCTGCAAGGAAAACTCATCGGCGTCTTCCACGCCAAGGATATCAGGCCATGACCAGATAGTGACCAAACAAGTATATATGATGCTTGCCTTCTTCCAGCTGGCCCTAAAAAGGCCAGCTTAACTGGTAACTACAGGGTACCAATGAGCCGCTTAGGACTCACCCAGCCTAGCGGTCGGTATACCTTTTGTTAGTAAGCCCACTTTTCCATTCCTCTTTTTCCACTCCCACATGGTGCACTACGGATAGCGGAGCTGCCGTAGCAATCCCATTTTTAACCGATTTCGAAAATGAAGTATAACCCATCTCTACCTTAAGTGTGTAGATGTTTCATCCCCAATCCCTTCTGGATTAGCCTCGATATGAGGATTTTACTTCTTTCCTGTCTCTTCTTCACATTTCCAATTCTGTGGTGGTCGAGCGAAATTTTTGTAAATGGACAATGATCCAAGTATAACCCATCTCTACCTAAGTGTGTAGATGTTTCATCCCTAATCCCTTCTGGATTAGCCTCTATATGAGGATTTTACTTCTTTCCTGTCTCTTCTTCACATTTCCAATTCTGTGGTGGTCGAGTGAAATTTTTGTAAATGGACAATGATCCAAGTATAACTCAACTCTACCTTAAGTGTGTAGATGTTTCATCCCTAATCCCTTCTGGATTAGCCTCGAGACGAGGATTTTACTTTTCTATCTCTTGGGTTTTCTTCAAAATGTCCCTAATCTGTAATAGTCGTGGGTCGAGCCACACATTGGGCGGCCCAAGACAAGGCCTAAGTATTAATACCGGCTAGCTCAGTCGACCATCTTACAGGATCGTCTGTCACACAGGTGCGTCACATGACCCTGCCCTGTAATGGTTGCATGTGGGACTGGCGGCAGCTCAGTAAGGAAGTGCCAAGAGTAACCACGGCGAACCACCCATGCGAACTTATCTTGCCCTCTAGCCGTGAGTATTAGAAGTGAAACGACACACACCAAGTGGTGAACAGAGGGATCGGGCCGGCAAGAGGCCGGAAGAAGTGACAGCGGCCATGAGAAAAGAAAAAAAGGTATGAAGTCTGCAGTGAGCAAGAAAACGGAGACACAAGTTTTTGTTGGGCTAAAACTAAAAGAAAAAAAAGAAAAAAATCATTTTTGGGGGAAAAGGTATATCGTTCACTAGCGTCGAGGAAAAATTAATAAAAATAAGAAGTGAAGAGACAACATGTGGAGATATTAGAGAAAGTGAAGGAGAATGAAAAGCAAGAAGGAATTTACGGCAACAGGAGAAAAACCCCAACAAGTCACAGCTAAGTCCTTGTTTTTTTTTGTTTTTGTTTAAAAAAAATAGTGCTAATGGTTGCTGGAACAACTAACATTTAATTCGTATTAGAAGCTCCGTCCAAAGTAATCGATTAAAGTTCCTTAGGTATTCACAAAAAGTGCCAATGGCGGTACCCGATATAAAGTGTACCGCCTCATGAATCAGGTTTTATTATCAAAAAAAGAACTTTTTATTGTTCGTGGGATTTTTGCTATAAGAGAAAAGTGGTGGATACTTAAAGTTATTTAAGTTATGTCAAATCTAGGTTTTGCATTTGGAATTCCTCTGAAGACAATTAATCGAACAAAATCGAGTGCCAACTTAAACAAAGGCTCCGATACAGTTAGAATAGCAGTATACTGCACAAAGTCTACTGATTCAGTATTCAAGTAATCTGATTAAAAACAAAAGAAAAGGAACTTTTTATTGTTTGTGAGATTTTTATTATAAGAGAAATCTGGCGGATACTTAAAATTATATAAATTATATCAAATTTAGGTTTCGTAATTGAAATTCCTTCGAAGACATAATTGATCGATCAGGATCCAGTGCTAATTCAGACAAAGGTTCCGAGACAGTTAAAATAGCTGTATGATACACAAGGCACAGATTCGTCACTCAAAAAATGTGGTACTATGTAATTACTTAAATTCAATTCAATTTTGTTCCCACACTTGCAATTCCGTCGAGAACAATTGATCAATATCATAGTTGAAATTCCTTCGAGGACAGTTGATCAGTAATCGACAGGGGCACCTATTATAAGAGAAATGATATTAACTTATTAGTATATAGTGTTTAAAGCGTAGATTTATCTCGAATTTTCGTTCAACGAATTCAACTTAATGAAGTGGATCAATTTTTTTGAACTAACTGAGTGCATTCCAGTCAAAGGAGCACCTATTACAAGAGAAATGATATTAACATATTAGTATATAGTGTTTAAAGCATAGATTTATCGCGAATTTTCGTTCAACGAATTCGACTTAATGAAGTGGATCAATTTTTTTGAACTAACCGAGTGCATTCCAGTCAAAGGAGCACCTATTACAAGAGAAATGATATTAACATATTAGTATATAGTGTTTAAAGCATATATTTATCGCGAATTTTCGTTCAACGAATTCAACTTAATGAAGTGGATCAATTTTTTTGAACTAACCGAGTGCATTCCAGTCAAAGGAGCACCTATTACAAGAGAAATGATATAAACATATTAGTATATAGTGTTTAAAGCATAGATTTATCGCGAATTTTCGTTCAATTTTCAATTTTTTTGAACTAACCGAGTGCATTCCAGTCAAAGGAGCACCTATTATAAGAGAAATGATATTAACATATTAGTATAAAGTGTTTAAAGCATAGATGTATCGCAAATTTCCGTTCAATGAACTCAACTTAATGAAGCGGATCAATTTTTTTTGAACTAACCGAGTGCATTCCAGTCGAAGGAGCACCTATTATAAGAGAAATGATATTAACTTATTAGTATATAGTGTTTAAAGCATAGATTTATCGCGAATTTTCGGTCAACGAATTCAACTTAATGAAGTGGAGCAATTTTTTTGAACTAACAGAGTTCATTCCAGTCAAAGGAGCACCTATTATAAGAGAAATGATATTAATTTAATAGTATATAGTGTTTAAAGCATAGATAAGTATATCGTCAATTGTCGTTCAATGGAGTCGATTTTACTCGACGAACTCCTCGAGTGCGTTCCAGTTGTAGGAGCTGCTATGGTAGTAGTAGAGTTAAGCAAGTAATCGCTAAAATCCTGTACCTAGGTTAGTTAATTTGAACAAACGCACTTTCCGCCAATAGCCGAGGCGAGCTAGCGTGCCGCCCTGCAGTCAACGCTGTCCACCGAGTGATCTGTCAGCTCATGCTGGCAGTCTGGACTTCACGTCCAAATCAATCACTCTGACATAGTTCCATAACACACTTTGTAATAATAATCTTTGCAATTTAATGTGTTCATCTGACACATAACGAAAGTATGAATTCAAAAAAATATTATCAAATGAATCGTATGCACTTGGTAATTTGAAATATTTGCAATTTAAGATGCTCTTCTAACGAATACGAGAGCTTGAGTTAAAAAAAAATTAAATTTATAAATCATACGCTCTTGATAACACAAATCTTTGAAAGTTACGGTGCTCTTCTGACAAATACGAGAGCTTGATAATTTTATATAATTTTATAAATCGTACGCACCTTATAATCATAATCTTTGCAATTTAATGTGTTCCTCTGACACATAACGAAAGCTTGAAAAAAAATTATAATCATATAAATCGTACGCACTGGCTAATAAAAAAATCTTTGAAATTTAATGTGCTCCTCTGACGAATATGAGAGAATAGGTCGCAATCACGTGTATGTATACTTTGGCCCCCACGTCTTTGATGAAGATCTTTAAACACGCATGTAATCAGAATCTTTAGATCGTAGCGTTGCAGTAGTAGCGATGAGACAAGTGTAATAAGTTGATTTTCTGAAGAAACAATTTTAAATATTATATACAGATCCACGAAAACGGAACTGTATAAGAAATATTGAAATTATACGAATTTCGTATGCATTTTTTAATCTAAAGAATTATTTGATGCACTTAGTCGAAGGTTTGATGTATGGTCGGAATTCAGAAAATTGCGGAAGGATAAGAGAATTAGAATTTAAAAACATTTCCCAAAACTTACAACTTTTAACTTTTGAAGCAAATCGCACTTATTTTTTTTTTATAAAATCGCGCTTATTTTATTTATTATTATTTTTAAAAAAATCGCAATGAAAACTGAAAGAATTATTTCAAATGACAAATGAAGGAAAATAATGAACTTACTCATCCACTTAACCATGGGTAAAAATGTTAGTTTTTGTTCAGGAGGGGAAATGCATTCAACTGTCAAGTTTTTCTACTCCAAGAAGTTAAGAAGTCAAGCTCAAGATGACATGTTGATGTGGAAAAGAGAAGAAGAAGACAATTATGTCTTGTGGAAACTTGCCAAAAGTGAAGGCGAGGTGAATTTATGCAACGTAAACCAAATCTAGTGAATTCCCAATTTACAGAAAACATCGGAGAAAATCCAACGCAGCCCGTAAGTGCCGACAGAACTGCATCTCGCGGTCTTAGCCGAGACTGTAGCTCACAATATATAATTGAAAAGTCTCAACAAAAGTTGTGCAAATAATTCCGTAATTACGTCTGGATATTGAACATTTCACATCGGTCCGTATTGTAAATTGTGAGCAGGAAAGTTCCAAGAAAATTTTATCCTTGAATTGTGAACTGAATTTTCTGCAACGAGATCTTCAGAAGAAAGACTTCAACCTCTATGATATTGGTATAATTAATTTGTTTAAATTGATGTCAAATTCTGATTTTATTGATGCCCTTGGTTTGAGAAGTTCATAGAGTTTTGTTGGGATTACGTCCAAAAATTAATTCAGAGGCAGTGCTATCTCGGCTAAGTTTGCCCGTTTTAACCGCTTTAAATGAAGCTAATGTGACCTAAAGAAAGAAATCTATGAAGATTCAATTCCTTGTCGAATTTTGTGATGCACGGTACCAAATAAAACTTGAGGGACTCAGATATAAGACTATAACGTATCACATTGTAAGAGAAATATGCAAGTTACACGAGCGAGAACCTCCGGTCTATCTAAAACGTCAGCGGAGCCTTATATTTTACATCAAGCGCTGGGAAATAGAGAGATTTGAAATAACACATCGGGCGTTGTTCAGCATTGAAACTATTGAAGAGCTCGGCAGAATTCGAGGCTATGTAACAGTATCTGACCTATTTGTACTAGTTGTTAACAACTCCGTAAAGGTTATAAATGAAATCCACGAACGAGTACCATAGAGTATAAGCTAAAGAACAATGTTTACGAAGGGCTACTCATAATGGGGATATACTAATCGACATTTTTGAATCCTATTTTAGATTTAAATCTACTGATGATGAATTAGTCGGATATATAGGTCCACTTTGGAGTTTTGAATATACGAAGGATTTCCATAACATTTGTGCTTTGTATAGTGTGCAAGAAGCTAGATCAGATAGTGAAATTTTAACGTCTCATTTTAGTATTGCTATGATTAAAAGGACGCGTCAACACTTGTTGTGGCACGGAAATGATTGAGATAAGATCATCCATGCTAATATCAATTGACTTTTACGCATTTTTTTTTAATTTTACTGTCTGAACTACAATTACATTTAGCAGTAAGCAGTGGCATAGCGGAATAACAACGGAGGCGCCTCTGCGTGTGATTCCCATCAATTAAAACATGTAAGTTGTTGCCATCTAGTTATATATTTTTTTCATTCAGATTTCAATAATCCCATTGATTACATTACATATCTAACTATATATTCGTTTTCGAACTATGCCTTTAATTAATTTTAAAATTTACTACTAACGAGTGTCGTTTATACAAATGATTCACGTGTAACGGTATATTCGTAGACTTATCTATGTGTTCACTCAAATTTAAATTGAAAATCTAATTGTACTGGCCCATAGATTTGGTCAGTCAGTTTTCGTAGAAGAATTCGTAGGGCATGTTACTATTATTTCATTGCGTAAATTTTGTGAAGGTATTGGGAATGAATAAACCCTTTTGATTATAACGTAACAAAAAAAAAGGGGTAAAAAGGAATGAGAAATTTACGGAATAAGTTCAAAATCACCTGACGAGTAATTTAAAAAGTATTGTTGCGCGCGCGGCCTTTGGTTCGTTATTTAAAACACAATATTAAATAATTAATATACAAGTTCTTTATTTCGCTTTAATCATATAAAATCACAAAACATTCATTTAATCAACTCAACTCTAATTGTCGCTAACACTGTACTTTCAAATATCGCAATCTAATTACATACACTTTGCTTCTTTAATTACTTTCGCTTGTTAACACTGCAACGTCTAAGACAAGACTCTTTTTCTGGCGATGACAACTGTTATATTTATACCCTAGAAACTCTCCGGATTATTCTGGAGTGTTCTATTCCAAAAGCTTCTTGACTATTCTATTTGTTCTATTCCTGAACTTTCCTGTAATAATAATCGATTCTCCGAATCTGAAGTCGCTTACTCTTCATTGCCAGTAGATGTCACCAGTTGTCTCTTTCTATTGCACGTAACACTGCCCCCTTCTTAAATTTGTTCGTCCCGAACAACAAGTGGTCCACGGTCTTGATGCTCGTAGTATTGACACAAGCGGTCCAAATGCACAATTTTGTGCTTGCCTCTTGTGCCACGCTGAATCCTGTATACCACTTCATTAATTCTAGTTACTACTGAATATGGTCCTTCCCAGTGTAGTTGCAATTTTGGAGAACGTCCCTTACGTCGTTTCGGGCTGTACAGCCAAACAAGATCACCTTCGTTAAATCCTGCGGAATTAGCACGTTAGTCATAGCGGGTCTTCATCCGATCAGTATTTGTTGCTAATTTCGTCCTCGTGGCCTCGTGTACATCAGCTAATTGTTGTTTGAGCTCCGATATGTAGTCTTCTGGTAACTTTTGTTCACCTCTGGGAGTACCGAATTTGAGGTCGCTAGGTAAACGCATCTCTCTTCCGAATATGACTTTAGCTAGGGTTTGTCCGGTAGTACTATGAATGGCTGATCTATAAGCCATTAGGAATATAGGAATATGTCGATCCCAATCGCGTTGATGATAGTCAACTACTTTCTTTAGATGCTCGATCAATGTTCTGTTGAAGCGCTCTACCATGCCATCAGATTGGGGGTGTAGAGGAGTTGTTCTAGTTTTTCTTATTCCCAACATTTTACACATCTCCTGGAAAGTCTGCGATTCGAAGTTCCGTCCTTGGTCCGAATGAAGTTCGTGAGGCACACCAAACCTACTGACCCAATTCATTATTATTTGTTCCGCAACTGTGGTTGCCTCTTGATTAGGGATTGCATAAGCTTCAGGCCATTTACTGAAAAAGTCAATGGCAACTAATATATAACGATTACCGCCATCTGTTTCTGGAAAAGGTCCAGCGATGTCTATAGCTATCCTTTCAAAGGGGGCTCCGACATTATACTTATGCATTTCTCCTCTGCTTCTGTGCTGCGGCTCCTTGCAAGCAGCGCAGACAGTGCATCTGCGGCACCACTCCTCCATATCTTCTCGCATATGTAGCCAATAAAACTTTTCTCGTATTTTGGAAATGGTTTTGTTCACTCCGAAATGTCGTCCAGAGGTTCCACCGTGCATTTCTTCTAGAACATCTTTGACGTTTGATGCCGGCATGACTATCTGCATTCGGAAAGATTCGCCATAAGGTGCTTCCCACTTGCGTTTTAATATACCACATTCAACATGAACAGAGTTCCATTGAGCCCAGTAACTTTTCAGCTTCTCACTCCGTTCCAAAATATCCTTCCAGTCTGGTTTTTCCATGTCTTCTTTCCAAGCAAGAATAGGTGAAATGTCCGGATCTTCTCGTTGTGCTGTTCGCAGGTCCTCGTTGTCCCAACCTGTAGATGGCTCCACGGTTACCAACTGTATAGTTGCTGTTGTTTCTTTTTCTTCTATTCGGGCGCAATGTTTGCATTCAAGTTTACATGGACGTCGTGAAAGGGCGTCTGCATTTCCATGGATACGACCTCTTCGGTGTTGTATTTCAAAATCATAAGCCTGGAGTCGCTCTATCCATCTCGCCACTTGTCCCTCAGGATTCTTAAACTGCAGAAGCCATTTAAGCGCTGCATGGTCGGTGCGAAGGATGAATTTCTGCCCGTAGAGATATTTATGAAAATGCTTTGTTTAACTTACAATGGCAAGTAGCTCCTTTCTTGTAGCACAATAATTTTTCTCTGACTTTGAAAGTGATTTGCTATAGTAAGCTACTGGAACTTCTTGACCATTCTCCTCCTGAGAAAGCACTGCACCAATACCTTCATTGCTGGCATCCGTGTCTAATATAAATGTTTTTCCCAGCTTTGGATAGTGCAGTACTGGCGCTTCACAGAGCTGTTGCTTCAAATTTTCAAAACTTTCGTTGCATTTATCCGACCATATGAACGGCTTTCCCTTTTCGGTAAGTTGATGTAGGCTTCTTGCTATATCTGCAAAACGTTTCACGAATCGCCTGTAGTAGGTAGCTAAACCAAGAAAACTCCGTAATTGATGTTTGTCCTTTGGTGCTGGCCAATTTTTGACGGCTTCTATCTTCTCTGGATCGGTTCTCACTCCTTGTGATGAAACTATGTGGCCTAAATATTTAACTTCATTTTTGAATAGAGCACATTTACTCGCTTCAATTTTGCATCTTTGAGTCTTTAGAGTACGTCCCGTAAATTGTTTTTATGTTCCATGAATGTCCTTCCGATTACTATTATGTCATCCAAATAGACAAGACATGTTTTCCAGGTTAAACCACGTAGAACACATTCCATTAGTCGTTCGAATGTGGCTGGAGCATTACATAACTCAAATGGCATTACTTTGAATTGCCATAAGCCACTGCCAACTGAGAAAGCAGTTTTCTCTCGGTCCTCGGGATGTATTTCCACTTGCCAGTAACCACTCTTCAAATCCAGCGTGGAAAACCATTGCGCTCCGGAAAGGGTATCCAATGTGTCATCAATCCTTGGTAATGGATAGCTATCTTTTCTCGTCACGTTATTTAGTTGGCGGTAGTCTACACAGAATCGTGTGCTGCCATCCTTTTTCCTAACCAGAAAACCGGCGATGTCCAAGCGCTGTTAGATTCCTCTATTATGCCTTGTTTCTCACGGAGTTCATCATGTCTGCAACTTCTGGTTGTTTGGCTAATAGCAATCTTCGTGGTGTATGTCGAATAGGCCTGGAATCTCCTGTATTGATCCGATGCTGGACAAGATTTGTTTTACCATAGTCATCATCATTTATTGCAAATAATTCCGAAAATTCATCGATCACCTTTTTGGCATCGTTTTGTTTTTGTTCACTTAAGGCACTGGACAAAAGAAGTTTCTGAACCTGTTGAGTAGTAGCTGGTATAGTTTTTGTCTCCTTGACATTACTACCATTATCCAAAGTGGCGATTTGGTAAACGGGTTCACAATTTCCAATTATAGCACCTTCTTTTAGTTGTACCTCATTTTCGGATGTGTTAAGCACTCTGACTGGTATTAATGTTGCACCTTCTGCCTTCACTAAAGACTTGCCAACGATGATGTTCGATGTAACTTTTGTGGGGTTAGGCTCCACCAGATAGAATCGGCAGGTCTCGATGTCATCAGTAAGCTTTGTCCATATTAGTGTCTCAGAGCATGGTGAAAGAGTAAAATTTTCGCAGACCATCGTCCTTACTTTAGCAGGATAATCTGCTCGTTCTCCTAGTTTCACAGGAATTTCTATGTTCCTATATTTGAGAATCCGCTCTCCAACATCCAGATTTATTTTGTATGTGGTCATGAAGTCTATTCCAAGAATGCATTCATCCATTATGTCTGAAACCAGGAAAGTGTGAGGAAATAGTTCGCCTAGTTGAACATCTAAAGTTATTTCTCCAAACACCTGTGAAGCCATTTGTTCTTAACAAGATCTGCTCTAATAACTGATCTTGAAGCTTCAGTATCGATAGTAACTGCGCAGTCAGTTTTTCCTACACTTCCATATATAACAAGACTGCTATTATTTCTCTGTAAGTGACCTACTTGGATGATGACTTCGGGGCTGTCGATTCCACCAACCAACTTCTGCCCCCACAAAGTTGGTTTTTACTAGTTTTCCGACTGCTCAACAGGAGAGGCGGTGCGACTAGTCGTTGCTTGATATCTAGTCTCTCCATGAATTGCTTGTTCCCTGGCTCGACATCTTTGGCATTCTACTTTCCCCTCTTCTTCTGCTGATTCCACTCGTCGACATTTTCTGCAGTCTCTTTGAAGGTGCCCTGGTCTATTACATTTCCAGCATCGAAGGACACCACGTGAAGGCGGGCTCTGTGATGATTGCACTCTGTTACAAGTACATTCTTCCACTGAAATTTCTCTCACTCGTACTGCACTCCGTGAAGCTTGTCTGGCGGATTCATACGCTAATGCATAGGGTAGTGCTTCTGTTGTTGATTTCTTTCCTGCTAGTCTTAATGATTGTTGTAAATTTTGATCTGTAATAGCGTTCACAAATGCCTCCGTCGCCACTTCATTGAGAAAATCCGCATTCACGCTGGAGTATGACAGATGCGCTAATCTTTCTACATCTGCCTGCAGTTGTTGTAGTGATTCGCCATGTTTTTGAATCCTGTTGCGCAACTGTAGGCGATATACTTGCTGCATGTGCTCATCTCCGTAACGTAATTCTATCGCCTGTACTAATGAAGAGTAATTACGTTGATTTTCAATCGGTACAGTTTGTAAGAGTTCTGACGCAGGACCTCGAAGTGCTAACACCAGAGCTATAGCTTTGTCTTCATCATTCCATCCATTTACCTCTGAAGCTGCCTCGAATTGTCTCTTGAAGATATGCCACGAATTTTGTCCATCAAATATAGGAGCTTTCATTCTACCTGCTCCGGATATTTCAGCTGCTACGTTTAGAGGCTGACGATGCTTTATTCTTTCCAGATCTGCTTTAAAGTTATCAAGCTGTTCCGTGACATTTTGTTGTACTTCCGACACTTGTTGTCGAACTTCCAACACTTCCTGCTGTATTCCTTCAATTTTCACATTTTGTTCGTCTAATGAAACTTTCAGAAATTTCTTCTGTTCCTCCAAACAAGTTTCTAGACAATTCTGCAAAGAATTCTTTTGTTCATTCCAACGGGATTCCAGAGAATTCTTTTGTTCCTCAAAAGCATTCTTTTGCTCGTCCAGACGGGTTTCCATAGATTTCTTTTGCTCATCTAAACGTGATTCCAGAGAAATCTTTTGTTCCTCGAGAGAATTCTTTTGTTCGTCCATAGATTTCTTCTGTTCCTCGAGAGAATTCTTTTGTTTGTCCATAGATTTCTTCTGTTCCTCAAGAGAATTCTTTTGCTCATCAAAACGGGCTTCCATTTTACTCATTAAAGTACTCAAAAGCTGTTCCATTTTCATCGCAGGCTCTTCTTCAGCTTCGATTTCTTCCAAGTTCTCTTCGAAAACAAATGTTTCAGGATTCTTTCCTTCCTCTATCAAAGATTGTCTAAGTCGCTCGACTAGAACTTTCTTTGTGCCTGTCGTTTGTAATGACCGGTTCCCTAACTCCACTTTCAAATCCTGCGTTCGAAGCTCGTCAACTTTGGGCCCCATTATTTTAGTAATTCTCTTACAGATGAATATAAATTATTTTCCAGAACTTTCACAATTTAACACAATTTCTCAAAATTAATCACTCTTTTAATTTTTAAGTCAATTGCCACCACTTTGTTGCGCGCGCGGCCTTTGGTTCGTTATTTAAAACACAATATTAAATAATTAATATACAAGTTCTTTATTTCGCTTTAATCATATAAAATTCACAAAACATACATTTAATCAACTCAACTCTAATTATCGCTAACACGGTACTTTCAAATATCACGATCTAATTACATACACTTTGCTTCTTTAATTACTTTCGCTTGTTAACACTGCAACGTCTAAGACAAGACTCTTTTTCTGGCGATGACAACTGTTATATTTATACCCTAGAAACTCTCCGGATTATTCTGGAGTGTTCTATTCCAAAAGCTATTCTATTTGTTCTATTCCTGAACTTTCCTGTAATAATAATCGATTCTCCGAACCTGACGTCGTTTACTCTCCATTGCCAGTAGATGTCACCAGTTGTCTCTTTCTATTGCACGTAACAGTATATACATACATATGGTAAAACTGACTGTTAAATGTAAGCAATTCGTTTATAATTAAACATAAAAACAATTAACGTAACTTCATTGCGGAGTAGCTTCTAAAGCTTTTATTTCCACTCCGTATTATAATTACTAATAGTATACCTTTAATGTAAGGGAAATGTTCAAGATCTGGGTGACATTTACATTATTACACCTTATATTTTTAGTGTCTTTCCGTAATAATTTAATATTTCATGACACGACGCAGTTTTTGCTTTAGATTTTCTTTTCCCTTTAAACGTGCGACACGTTTAGGTTTCAATATTTTACACATTTCTGTTTGTGTCAATTGAATATGTATGTCAGTTCATATGACTTTTTAAGGTGATTGAATGCAACGTTTTGCAAAAGAAAAAGTGAATTAACATTGAGAACTTATGCATAACTATGATATGATTTATGGTTAATAGAGGTTTCATAAGGCTAGAGTTAGAAAGTTTATACGAAGAGTTTGTTTTATCATGACATTAGAAGTAAGGATGTATTTATTCTATCGCACATAAGAATCTAGAAGTACGGGATGGTCGTAAGCCTTCTGCGCGACAACTGAGCTGTTAGTGTTAGTTAGTAGGAAGTTGTTTAACCTGTATACAGAATTACGAAAGAATTATAACGTAATGGCTCCATAAAGTTTTTGGCTTTCTCTTTCATTATCCCGGAGCCCTCTCACATGAAGTGAGGGTTGTATAGGCTCACCTAGTTTCTCTCTTTTTACAGGTTAATTAGGGACTCTGAATAATTATGCCCCTCAGAGTCAGATGGGAGGATGGGGCAGGCAAGGAAGGCGGAACATCTGCGCCTTCAACTGCGTATATACATAGGTAAGTGATGTAAGGGTCCCTTCAGGACCGATTGTGTGCCGGCTTTTGTTTGTTTATAGGCACGACGATTTTTTTGTGATTATGGCTGACGGCGGCGGCAGATTTTCGTGGAACCTCCCCACACTCTCCGCCAATGAGCCAAGGCGAGCTAGCGTGCCGCCCTGCAGTCAACGCTGTCCGTCGAGTGATCTGTCAGCTCATACTGGTAGTCGGGACTTCACATCCAAGCCCATCACTCTTCATTGTTCCATAACAAAGTATTTGTTTTTATTGCTCAGGTATTCTTAAACGTTCAAGGGGGATTAATTAATAGTAAATATATTAAGCGCTAAGTACTTGTCGCTGTTTTCATGGTTCAGCTAATCATTTTCGTATCTGATTATTTAAGTTTGATCAATTAATATAAAACTTGTCGCTACTTTTCATTATTCGGATGAACTCTTTTCCGTATAGAAATTTTGTGAAATTATGTAACAACAATTAAAGTTTCATTTATATAACGTAATGATTCGATAATTTTTTTTTTCTTTTCACTCTCCTGGTCGTATAGGTCCGCTCCTCAGCTCAATTGCAGGTTCATATAGACATTGCATACATGTGTCAATGATGTCGTGGGAGGTCGGGGAAAGGGACTTGAGGACTACTACACTAGGTCTTTATGACGTCTACACGTCAGTGATGTGAAGCAGTGACTTCAGGACTGCGCGATGTGTGCTACGGCTTTTGTTTTACAGGCACAATATCTTTTTGTATATGGTGCGTGACAGTAGCAGGCTTTTCTGGTTTACCCGCCCGACACACTCCGCCATTAGCCCAGGCGTTCCAGCCTGCATCAACGACTGTTACGGAGTGAGCTATCTACTTCGGTTGATAGTCAGGACTTCACACCCAGCCAGACTCGCTCAACTTGCTACCATAATATAGATTGCACTCAAGAAAAGGAAATCTAATATTTTGGTCAATGGTAAGGCGAAAATTCAAATTTAATACCAAACTATTCAACAAGATTTAAAATTTCCTCTAGATTTAACAACTTTTTATCAGAATTGGAAGCGGCTATTCTTTCAAATATTACTGGTCTTCATTCATTAATTATAACGAAGATTAGTTCTTGGAATATTGATTGGTAATATTCAGCTTTCCGATCACGAATTTCACAAGATTCTATAGACCTCCTAATTGGTGCTGAGAATCTTTTCCAACTTCTTCAAATTGGCAAAATTACCTTGGGAGAAAACTTACCCACTTACAAAAGATGACTCTAGGATGGGTAGTAGCGGTCAAAACATCAATCGATCACAGCCTTCCATATAACTGCAATTAAGTGTCCGCTATAACTCAACAAGATGATTCCCTTTCGACAATTCTTCAAAGGTTTTGGGAGCTTGAAGATTACATGATGCGTATGCCTAGTAAATCAATGAAAGACAACATTTGCGAAACTCATTTCAAGGAAAATCTTCAGCGGGATGCTTCGGATCACTATATAGTAAGATTACCATTTCGTCAAGACACAAGTTGCTTGGGAGATTCACTGCAAATGGCAAAAAGGAGATTTTTAAACCTAGAGCATACACAAGTCAAGGACAGCGTGCTATTTAGACAGTATAAAGATTTTGTTATTGAATATCTAAAACTTAAGCATATGCGTCCAGTTCAAGGCATAGAAATCTCTAATATGATATACGTCATGCCACATCACTGCGTCATTAAGTCGGATAGTTCCAGTACGAGGTTAAGAGTTGTGTTCGACGCCTTGGCTAAGATTGCTCCCTAAATGAGATCATGAATGCTGGTCCAGTAATACAACAGGATTTATTGACCATAATTCTAAGATTCAAGAGGTTTTCCACAACTGTCACAGCTAACATCTGGAAGATGTTTCGCCTCGCCAGATGCTTGTTAATCTCGAAGACTGAAAAATATAATGTGGCGAGAGACCATCCAAACTAAAACAAATTCAATTCTATCAACTACGAGCTATCACATAGCACATTTATAGCAAACAGGGTATCCAACATACAGGAATTATCAATCAAACATTAA
The DNA here is from genome assembly GCA_963930735.1 of Dioctria linearis. Classification (NCBI taxonomy): domain Eukaryota; kingdom Metazoa; phylum Arthropoda; class Insecta; order Diptera; family Asilidae; genus Dioctria; species Dioctria linearis. The sequence continues at coordinate 51,276,985 of OZ005744.1, forward strand.
TCTGTTGACAGTAGTAATAATCCACCGGACCTAATATCTCGTGGTGTACTACCAGAAAAGTTTTTAAATTCAAGTATTTGGCAAAATGATCCTAGTTTTCTTATAAGCAGAAGGAACCATGGAAGAATGATTACAAAGAAATAAGTTTGACATCAATTTTACTCGAAAGACGTAAGGCTGGATTGGCATGTATCATACCTAAAGAAATACAATAAGATATCGTTAAGTCGTCAAAATATATCATTTCCTTCATAAAACTTCAAAACGTCTTAGTTACGTGGTACGCCTCATAACAATCTCAAAACTTCCCGTTAATTCCGAAATATTGATGCATTTGGACCAGATGAACGAAATGCAGCCTTACAAAGAGTAATCCAATTTGAATCGAACTGAAAGCAGCAGATGAAGATGGTCCTACAATCGTGATGACGACGCCTTGAATTGACAATAAACTGATATCAGGAACATTACTCCTGCACTATGTAGATTGTGAAGTTACTATCAATCAAATATGTAGCTTATAAAAGCAAGACGAATATATTTTGGGATAAGGTACAGATAATACTACTTATAACCAATTCATCTAAAATAACAAAAAAATTAAACCTACCAAAATTTATCACCTTAAAAATAGAGAAGCAATAGAAATTCTAGAAATAAAAACAGCACACAACAAACTTGATCTTGGTCTATATATGGATTTACCATTACCTTCAATCCCATAGCCGCTTTCATATAAATCTCTTAAATCCAAGAGAAGGAGACATCCAAATCGACGTTACACCCAAGGAAAATCAAGACGTCCCACTGCAAGAAGATTTGAAGATTTCACTTCATGGACATCAATGCACGAATGTAACAATTAAATAAACGTTAATCAACATATACTATTTAAACTTGCTACTAGTCCACGGCTCCGTTCAAGTATTCCTAATGCATCATATTTTTCCCGCTCGCTCTACATTTTCCAGTTTCCTGCCCCCCCCCCCCCCCCCACAAACTGCAACATCGTCTCGGTGAATGCTCGATCTACTCTCAAGAACTTAACGGATATTAGGCAGGTCGCTTCCCTTGGAACGCCAATGCTCTTTTAATCTGTGAAACATGGACAAAATCATTTCATACCTACAAGATGTTAGAAATTGCCGGATATATAGTGCACAGATTAGATCGAACTGATAATAGGGGTAGGGTGGCCATTTACTTATCCAACTCGTTCAATTCTAATGTTGTCTTTCAACTTTCTGACAATAGTTGGGAAGTGCTCGCAGTGAAAATGGGGAATAATAGCTCGCATTCAGATCCGATTGCTCTCATAGTAGTCTATAGAAGGGAGTCAACGTTCTCTGACTATTAATTCTCCGCTCTAAGCCGAGGACTAGACTCGGTCATTGCACAATTCTCCCGAATTGTCATCGGGGGAGATTTCAATATTGAGTTAGGCGGTAATTCCTCTCTTAAGACCAATTTGGAAGTATTACTGGCTGAACGTGGGCTGCAATTCATTAATTGCGAACCTACTCGGCACGGGTCTTCTTCCCCTACGATGCTGGATCTTCTTATCACCTCACCAAGCTTCTCTCCTCAGTTCTCTGGCCAATGACCAGGTTTTTCTGACAACGATATAATCACCTTCCACAATTTCTCTGCTCTTTCAACTGATATTGATGGAACAGACTTGTCGGCTATGCATTCTCTACCTGACCCGGAGAATGAGGTTCTGCATTCCTCAAGTAAGGTTCCTTTTTCAGACACATATTCCTCTCAAAACCGTTCAGATTAAAGACATAAGCTCGAGAGTTCTTAGCAGACAGGATGTTGCTCTCCTTTGTGAACTTCGTTACATTGCATATGTACAATGGAAGAGATTCAAGTCCGAAATTAGCAGCTCTGAATTTCGTCGAATGCGTAGAAAAGCTGACTACCTGAAACGTTTCAAAACCAGGGAACTCATTCAAAGCGGTTTCGAGGGTGAGCTTACCTGGAAGAAGATTCGAAAAATGGGAGTCACTTCTAGATCTAAGGTACATGCTGATATAGATCCCAACGACTTTGCAGACTTTCTCTGTTCCTCTTCTAATCCGTTTCCTTCACGCGATCCTACCTCCGGAAGCTACTTTCTGTCTGGAAGGCCATCCATGACCTCCTCGCCTGGTCCTCAACCCATTTCCTCCAGCTTCTCCTTCAGAAACTGTTGCGATGGAAGTCATAGCTGCCCTACATCACGTCAAATAAAATGCGATTGGACTCAATAGACTACTCACTGAATTACATTTTCCGCTATATTGGAGGACCGGGTTGATAACTCCTATCCCCAAATCCTCTTCACCACTACGGCACTTGTGAAAGTGGTGAGAGATATTTGTGGGTCCTGCGACAATGGAAAAAAAGTAATTCCTATCCTGTTGGACCTCAAAAAAGCATTTGACTCCGTTGCGCATGACTTGCTGATCCACAAGCTTAGATCCTTGTTGTCGCTAGTTATCTGGCTGATAGGACCTTGATTGTTTGCAGTGACGGCCACAGATCCGGTGTCAAACCTGTACTGACTGGGGTCCCTCAGGGTGCTATATTAGCTCCTCTTCTACTCTCATTGTTTATTAATGATATTGCTTCCCCCTTAGCAAATACAAACTTTCACATATATGCGGACGATCTGCAGATCTATGGTGCTGCACCTACTCCGGATTTACTGAGACTAATCATAGAACTAAATGGTCATCTGGCCAGAATCAGCGAGTGGTGCTCCAGAAACGGACTTGTGCTTAATCCCAGCAAATCTCAGGCCATGCTTTACTTCCCCTCGGGTCAGCAATTGCCACAAGACTCCCTTCCCACTATTCTACTTCTCTAATATACCATTCTAATCAATGGCTCCTATATAAAAAAAACCTCGGCTTTCTTATGGACAAAAACTTCAATTGACATGCCTATGTCACACTGGTCTGTTCCAGGATTTACTTTGTTCTTCGGTCTCTCTATGCTGTGTTTCTTTGACATGGCTGTGGCCGGGGCGTTTAATAAATTTATCTATGACTATGACCATATTGTAACATTGTATTTTCTATGAGTTGTTTGTCTTTTAATTTTGTAATTTCATTTATTTTAATTTTTTTTGTGCTTAATAATTAAGAAATAAATATATTTGCACACATAAAACTTACGAGTGCTAATTTCGAGTTGTGCAAGTCACGTGTGAAAAAAATAAGGATTCTCTAAATTCAACTGTTATTTACTTTCCTTATCCATTGATTTTCAAAATATTGGAGTAAATTAAAAAAAAAAATCCGTTAATATAAATTAATTTGCGGAACCGCCTGAACCGCCTGAGTAGAGAAACGAAAGAATTAATTGTACTAGGTAATATGTAGAGAATATAAGGATATTTTCCACTTAAATTGTGAACGATTATCATTCTGAAATTTTTATAATAAACGAATCAGTTTCAATTCTTGCTTACATAAAGAGTATCATATTCACAATTCAATGGAATAGATAAATAAATCGGAAAATTAATAGAAAGTGACATCAATGACCATCAATAAGCACTTATAATTCACCACTATTAATAGTTCCAATAAAGGAAAAGTGGGACTAGTTATTGATTTTCGAAAACTAAACAAACAAAAAATAGTCAGCGAAAAATTATCTCTAAATAAACTAGAAGACGTTTTAGGCAATCCCAGACATTTAACTGCAACAAAGGACTCTATTAAATTAGAAGACTTTCTTTTGGATTAAAAATGTTTACAAACAGTCTTCAGGTTTTTTTTTTCTCAGATCTTATTGCATTCTTACCAGGCGGTGACATACTGATTGGTGGCGGGTAATGCATGATAATGACAATCAAGTGAATGTACTTATTGAAAAATTTTATCTTGAAACAAAATCCAAGTGCCATTTTCTATGATCCGAAATTTTCTATCTGGGCCAAAGACGAATTCCAGTTGCACAATTATTAAAAATTATTCTATTGCAAGAAAATTTTGCAATTAACATAGGCGTTTCATACCTAATTTTGAAAAAAAAAATGTAAAACCTTTAACAAATTGCTAAAGAAAAATCAATTGAAACAAGCAATGTAAAAAAAACCTTTGAAACAAGCATAAACACATCAACCCTCCAATTCATCAAACATCCTAGTTTTGACGAACCTTTCGACCTTTCGACAGAGACTGTTGTTATGGTCGTAGCATACTGCATGTAGCAGTATTCTACACAGAGACGAGTTGTTCGCATACGGCCGGCCCATAGCCACATGAACGGCGAAGAAAGACGCGCTTAGGGCGACGGACAGAAAAAAGAAGAAGAAGATTTTTTTCCGCCTTGTGACATTAGACAGAACGGATAAAAATTGTGTTGGTCACGATTTTAAAGTTATCCTCATAAAGTAAAAAAGTTCAAATTTGTTTTTATAAAATTTTAAAATCCTAAACAAAGTAATTAATAAGTGGGGTCGGAGACAGTCGATGTAGTTTCGCTTTGTCGATTTAACTTGATTTAATTCGCATAGCTCCGAAAAGAAAAGTAAAAAAGTGGAGCAAAGCTGACGTGTCTTGTGTGAGCTCCGACATGAACCTAAAATTTGTGTTGCTTGTATCAGTTTAAATCGCATAAAATCTACGGGTGAACAATTAAAATCAATCTTGTTTACATCAACGAAAGGAATAGCGATTTCATTTGATTCCATTTGAACGAAGAACGCTACACGGAGTCCAGGCGAAGCGTGCTGATCGGCAATTGCTCTGCGGAGTCTGCGGGTTTGCAAACCATCCTTCAGCATTTGAACGAGAAGACAGAAATTTTTGCTAGTGCAACACCCCCCAGAATCTAGAGAGGGCCTTCATAGGGCTGAATCACGAACTCTGCTACTAAACTGAATAATCATCCCATGCGCAGACTTCAGCTGTTGACACCATTTCCCAGTAACCTGCATCTGCATCTACAAGGTACTAGGTACTAACTAAAATATCTAGGTACAATACAATTATTAATTATTTTTAGGTTTAGTTTGAGTATTTATCTTGGAGTTTATGGTCGTGCAATAACTTTGTGATACTAATTACATGGATAGTACTTGTATGCATCTACAGAAGGTAGAACAGGATTAATGATATCAAATTTGGATGAAAATTAGAATAGGGAGAATAGGTAAACCCAATTAAGGTAAAAATATTTCAATAACCTAGATTAAACCAAAAAAAGACCAGACTAGAATTCGGAAATGTATGGTAATTGAATGAAGGTTAGATTAGTTATATAGATGCAGTCGGAATTAATCTGAGCATGTAACACCGTGAGATTTCACCATGAAGAAATAGATAACACTAGACAAACTGGATTAAGTACCAAAATGCTGGCAGTCTAGACTTCACGTCCAAGCCAATCACTCCGACAGTTTCATAACAAAAATGGCACCCAACCAGTTAGACTTCGATGGTCTAAAGGTAAATTTTACTGGGGCAGGGACTTTGAGTGATACGATCATCTGGTGTTCGCTAGCTGATGCGGACCTGCGTCTAATTGTTTGGTATTTGAAATTTTTGGTAGAGTAACGTTAGAATTTTTAAAGTTTTGCTATTTTGAGATTTGATGAAAGTAAAGTTATTCGTCTTTGAAAGTATTTTCTGCAATAGACATATTGGATTTTTGAAGAAAACACTTGTTTATCTACTCCACTGAACGTTTAATTATGTAAAAACAAAAATTAAAACTAATTACTTAAATAGGCCTATTTAAGTAATTAGTTTTAATTTTTGTTTTTACATAATTAAACGTTCAGTGGAGTAGATAAACAAGTGTTTTCTTCAAAAATCCAATATGTCTATCATAAAATACTTCCACCAAGTGCCAACAGTAAATACAATTAATCACATTAAAAGATTTTCTGCAAGTTCGACTTTAGGTTTGACTTTGGTCAAGCCTCAAGTCTGAACAGTTTGTCGAGTTTTTGAATTTGTAAATTTTTTGAATTATCTTTCCCGCTGGCCTGCTGCTAAGGAAATAGTAGGTGGCCTCACAAACACTTTTAGTTTATGCTCTCACGGAAGCATGTTTTGTTGGCCAACTGGCTGGACAAAATCATTAGTCTGTGAGACGACTTTTTGGCTCCTAGCTAACTAGTTGACCAGAATTGTGACTTTGCCCAGCTGGAAGGTTAGCTAGATATGACAATCGACCGAAGAGGAGAGAAAGAGTTGTCGGAGGATTGAAGTGATGCTGGAGACCTTCAGTAATCAGGAGTTGGCATACTGCTAGCTGCCTCGCTGAAGACTCTCTCTCTAGTAGCATTTTCAGTCATCTCCAACTCTACTTTTCCCAGATTTCGGTGAGAATGCAAACATTTTTCAAACACACATTCACACTGCTTACCTTTATTGTATGACTTCTAACCTGATTAGAGAGAGTGGGCTTGGAAGGCGAAGGAGAGAACTTTCGTGGAATTTTTTTTGGAACGTCCGAACGGAAATTTTTGTAGATTTTCAATTACAAGTTAGCGTTTATTTTTCCTGAGCGATTTTGCTAGTGGAAGCATTGATCTTGATTTTAAGCGTCTTCCTTTAGTACGGCTACGACGAGTTATTTTGAATTCCCCGATGAATTGAATTTCGCTTATGTTGAAGTTTTGCGACCTTGCTTATTTGATTATAAAATATTTTTTTTTTACCTGTCGAACTCTGAATTTTTGTACTGGGTGGATAGTCCTGAGAATTTCCTTTTCGAAATTTTTGAGGATTTTTTTTTTGAATTTCGAGTCGAAACTTTCTCTGACTTTTGTCAGACCGACGTGTCTCTTAACGAAAATATGACAAACCTCTGTACGAGCTGCAGAAACTAAATAGATTTGACTATCGGCTATACGTTCAATTTCGTTAACCTTTGGAAAGATTGTAAATTTTTGATAATGGCTACCGTGAGAACACCACCTCCCGCGACAGACAGTGTGACCAAGTTGCCTGAACAGTGCTCCATCTGTCAAGATAGAGAGTGGTCAGTCGAAAGGAAGCCTGTCGTGACCATATGTGGACACGTGTTCCACAAGGCATGTTTGCGAACTTGGATAGGCGAACAGGCCAACTGTCCAAACTGTCGGCGCCACCTCACGCAATATGACTTTACCGAATATACTGGAGCCATCCCAAAGAAACCGAAGACGAAACCTGTCAATCACGAGCTTAGGCAGCCCGTCCCAACGTTTCACTTACCACCTCCAACGATCCCACAATTAGTCGAGGATCCCTATCACCTGGAATGCCAGATCCGCGTTCCATGGCTTTTTCACATCCCAGTTCACGACGAAATAGTCCACTACCTACTGCTCAGGGTCAGAACTTAGTAGCGACAGAAGCTTTGATGGCAGGTCTGCGCATGTAGCTACAGGATTTAGTTCACGAAGGCCTCGAGCAAAGTCTGAACACATTGCGGACGGAACTGTCGACGTATCACGTCCACCTCCTCCTGTGGGTGAACCGATACCATCTCAAGATTTTCACGACCTGCGTAGAGAGTAATCTGTCAGCTCATGCTGGCAGTCTGGACTTCACGTCCAAGCCAATCACTCTGTAACACTGTACTTCAATTTTTTAGGACTGCAATTGCTGACATTAGAAACTTAAGACGTATGAAATATAATAATAAATAATAAGCCGTACATATGATGTCACGCGTGAAAATAAAACTAGAAACAATACAAATTTGCATAGAATATATTGATAAATTCGAATTGTTGCAGAGAAAATATCCATACAGGTTGAAATGTGGTTCGGTGGCAAATGATGCACTAAAAAGCAGACATGGACGGTAATCGTATGATTAGAGTTAAGTTAATCTTAGTAGTATATTTTTCTTTTTGTTTATTCTTGGATTACTCTGCCATTCTCCTTATTATTTTGCTTAAGTAACAATATTTTTTACTATGGGTCGAACAGCAGCATAAGTTGCTTGTGATAAATAAAATAAATAAAATATGTTAATCGATTGAAAAATTAACAAAAAATCAACTAAAATTTCAATCGATTAAAATATTAATTGGCTCCCTCGATTGAACATTCAATCGATTGAAATTTTAGTTGGGCAGTCGAATAAAATTTCAATCGATTAAAATGTCAATCGGCAGCCCCGATTAAAAATGTAATCAATTAACATTTCAATCCCATTGAAAATGTAATTGATTGACAAATCGGAAATATACGATTGAATACATTTATATAAAAGGAAAAAGTCGCACATTGAAAAAATGCTGTGATTTATTATTATTTTTACATTATTTGTCGGGTTTATTTATCTAAATAATTATGGTTTGCTTTGAAGATCACACGATACTCAAAGAGGTCGTCAGTAAGGCTACCATAACGTGCAATGTTTAGGTACCATGTTCGAAATGAGAACATTCTTTCAACTGGAGTTAGTTTTTAAGAATATCTGCCTAATTAATGGATAATCATCCAGCATTTGTCACTTACTTAAATACAAATCAATTGCCGCATGTATGTTACACCATCACTTGAAAACGGCTCGACCGATTTGGCTTCTTTTTTGTTGTTACGTTCGTAATTGTCAGGACAAGGTTTTTAGGGAAAGAAAAATTTGAATCGGCTAACCCATGGACATTGGACATGGTCTTTTCATAGCAATGGTAAATAAAATAATTATGGTTTGCTTTGAGGATCACACGATACTCAAAAAGGTCGTCAGTAAGGCTTCTTTTGTTTTTGGTTTACACAATCGATAACCCGTTAATCGTCTGGCCAACTAAAATTTCAATCGATTGAATTTTCAATCGAGGGAGCCAATTAATATTTTAATCGATTTAATTAATTATGATTATTAATCAATTGAAAAAAATCCAGGTCTGCTAGAAAGAAAGAAATCCCACAAAGGTTTGCAAAACTATGAAAATAAAGATCCAAATGTTTAGAAAATACAATAAAGAAAGCTATATGGATTAATAGAATATTTGATTAAAGGACAAGGAGATTATTTTCATATAAAAACTAACAGTATACATTCAAATACGCTTCTAATTTTAAACCACAACCGCTCAATGGATCAAATGTCTAAACCGTGTATACAACATCTTGTTTTTTTTCAATTCATTTAAATTTTTCTTGGGGAATTGCGCAGATATAAAATTCATGTTTCTTTCCAAATTTTATGATTAGGCCCACAGATTTAAGTGGATTAGGAATTACCGAGTGAAATATAATGTACTCTAGTATCCCACCAATGACTAAGCAACTGGCTTGAGAACTACAGAATCATTAGCCACTATGTTAACCATTACACCACCGCCGCTTTGTACAACATAGGGCAGTAAAACTTTATTAATATCTTGCAGCTTATAGTTCTGCAAACAGCTACTTGCTGATGTTTTAATACGCGATGCAATTCTTCTATGAAATAAAATATAATTCAAGGTAAGAGCACCAATGTCTCCTCAAATAGTTTCATCGGTGCCGTTTTCAATAATTATATGAAAATTTCAAGAATCTGAAATGTAACTAAAACGGGAATGCACGAACATCACGTCATCGGTAATCATACTTGTACACGACTTTTAATCATTTCTGCCATTCCATATGTATTTTATTCTATGAGCAATTTTAAAATTATGTGAGTTCATCAACACCTAAGCAAAAATAAAGCGGTGTTTTAAAAAAAAATTTATTTTTTTTGTGCTCTAGTTTTATTTTTAAATTTCACGGTGACAATATCTCGTTATTGTAATGATAATGTTTTTATTGCATTTATTAATTTTAGCGAATTGCCGTGGAGTTCAATAAATGAAAAAGAAAAATTTCTTTCCAAGCCTCTTTCACGAAATTACTTCCCATACAGCATTACCCTTGGAGAAATAGGGCTTTATGCGCATGAATGAAGTGTTAAAATTTCTGATGTACATTTCTGCGACAAACATCGCAATTTTTATGGAACCTAATCAAATTACCAATTATATTTAAGCAACACGGACAAAAGATGATGAAATTTACAAGTATTAATAGTTGAAAAGGGACGGAGAATCTTTCTGCCGCACTCAAATCACAGACATGTATAATATAGACTGACTACGTTCATAGAAATACAATCCAGAAAGTGGACTCACTTCTATATTGCTGACTCTCTTTCGGTCTAAGCACCAAGGACAAACTGAGAGAGAACTGTAATCAACAAATAAATAAGTGGGTTCGGCGAAATAAATGTTTTTAAATTAATTATTTAATTAATTTTTATTTATTTTTATCAGTAATAAATAAAAACTTTTTTACCAAAGACAGTGAATTGAGCGGTAGCTTTCTAGGATTGATTCCTTGTTGAAAGATAAACTTACTGTGATTTAATATAAATATTTTTTTTCCGAGATGTAAGTATAACAAGACTTTTCTGGGCGGCAGATGATGAACGATAAGTACATAATGTATATTCAAATGTGACTAAGCGCAAGTGTGTGTACATATAAGAGAAGCTATCTGTGCTGGCGTTACCAGAAGAAACTTTGAAATGAATATTTACATAACTAATGAAAATGCTATGAAACATTCATTAGATACGCGGAGGAAATTCCGAAGGTTTTATTAAAATCACTTTTCGAGCTGCATTCTCACTTTTTCAACTTCCCACCAATGATTTTTTTTCAATGATGGCACCGACGCACGTAAGAACTCTTTTTGACACAAGAAATTGTGCCCACGTGAAATAGAAAGTTAAGCAGTCCATGTTTCCGTTAAGGTGGTGCATAGAGCATGAGGTAATAGTACTCACCTAGACGAACAAAAAATTGTATCGCACTTGAAGTTTTTATAAAAACAAGTTAAGTTAATCACCTTTTTGGACCACCAGAAGTCCGAAGAGCAGAAGACTGACTGTGCTGTCGTTGGATTGGAAATGCCATGAAGTTCTGCATACAATGAGCTCTTGATAGCGACCGTACATCCTGTAGTTTTTAATACCCTGTTTTTTTGTGAAAAAACTAACATAATTTCTTAATCACCCTGTATCTTCCAAACCGTTGATGTGGACCATTCCCTGCCATACAATTCTTTCTTCGTCGCGATGAGTACTATCACCTCCTGCTCTATGGATCACCTAGACGAAAACACACTATGTCAGTGGGTCAAATACAGAGATTTTGCCTGATAGTTCTTCCCTCGCAAGTTGGACATTTTTCAATCTGCCAGAAAAGAGGCGGTAGACTACTGAAATAATTTGTTGACAATTTTAAAACTTTAACTTTTTCTGACTTAATATAAAAAATATGCCTTTAAAAAGCGTTTATTCCAAAATCAACGTTACTATCAGAATATTCGATCATATCACACAAAATTTTAATTTACAAGCTAACAGTACCTACGTACGAATTTGTAAGAAACATACGGATAAACCATACAAAAATTAGAGATATGTTTTTGTTCCATTTTCGTTCAGCGATTGTTGATACGATCTTTTATGCACTACAATAGTACCAAACGCAGGCATAAGTTTTTGATTATATAACTCTTAAGATAACCTTTACCAACAATTCATTGCTACAGACACGTAAAATAGCTCTTAAATTCATTTCTACATAATTATGTATTTAAAAATAAATAAATTTGCGATGGACTCACATTTATATAGCTTGTAGCTTTCCTTTCTATTGGAGGCAAAGGGGACGTTAAACAGGATTGTTTTTGTACAGAATTTAAGCTAGTTACAGAGTTTGAGCTCCCGCCAGAAGTAAGCACCGTTCCCTTCTCTCCTGGTTCTGGTGTCAAAGGCAATGGTGTTGACTGATCTGATCTACTTACGTCATCCTCATAATCATCATCGTCATCATCTTCATCCAATGGTTCTGCTTTCATTTCTAATTTCATTATTCGATTCATGTTAACATTATTACTTTTCTCTAGATTATCTTGATGTTCTTTCTTAATACTAAGTGGTGGTCTTCCGATTGGCCTAGTGCCAGTAGTACCTGAAAATGAAATGCGGTTAAAATTTTTATTATGGAATGAGAAAAAATTTTAATTACCTGTTATATTTTCAATTTTAAGTTTTTTCTTCCGCTTTTTTCTATTTGTTTTAGGCGTTGTTTTTTGAAGTTGTTGTTGTTTAGGTACAGCAGGTGGCCCTTCCAATTTATGTCCAACAAGAACACACCATCCAACTGGGTAAATATCTGGCGATTCAGAATCCAGCCACTGATCGTATTCTTCAGGCCAACCATCAAATTGAATTTTTAATAAACGTCCAACAATTCGGGAAATTGTTGCAACACAAACTAGTCGAGGATCCATTAAATCAGCACATTCTAATTTCATCCCAGGCTTTAAAATGTAAATATTATATTAAAAAATCGAGTTTTTACAATGTTCTGAAATATATACTTTAAAACCATGATTGGGAATAACTCTATGGAATAAATGGTCTGAAGCTGTTATACTCGCGGTTTCCACTAAATATTTATCCCATCGAAAAGATTTTGCTTCATACCCATTTGGTGGAGTTAGAGTTATTTCATTTGCTGCACAAAATCCTACTGGGAATATACATGGTGACTTTTCGTGATAGCAAAACCTATCGAAAATATTTGCAAGTATATTTTAAAAAAAGTGTATTTGAATATATGTCAGATCATTACCAATCGGCTCCTGTAGCGTCTGGATCGTAAGAATCGATCCGAATCATCATATAACCAAATTTCAAAACAGCCATCACAGTTGCGACACAAATCGATGAAAGATTTAGAGGATCAATGGCTTCAATTTTCATTCCTTCCATAAAACCGTTTGTTTTACCTTCGAGATAGTACTCTTCAAAAGTAAAATTCATTTTGAAAAGTTCTATTGTAGCATCATCTTCGTGAACTTCAATCATTTGTTCACAACCGGCTACAAAAATAAAAATATAAAAATGAAAAAGTTTTTCACAAGATCGTTCAGTGTCAAATTTTTACCCAGCATTCTATCGAGGTAGACTTGTGGAGCCGATAAATTATGACCAACAGTTGTCGCCCAACCTACAGGATGTATAAGAGGAGAATCTTCGTGGCACCAGAAACCATCATCAGGTGTATCGAAATATTTAACGAAGAGGCGTTTTCCAACTATTTTGTGTACTGTAGCCAGTTTAACTTGTGATATCCGATTTTTATCCACAATTTCTAAATTTAAACCACACCTAAATCGTGACTTAAAACTGTCGCTTATTTTATTATAAAAATTTGACGGTAATGTTCGTGCACCCGATAATCTTTCCACTAGAAAATCTTTCCAATCGGTATATTTATTTTCAATGGTACGTGGTGGAATAAGTGGTTTCCCTCTCGTTGCACACCATCCTACTGGATGCACTTCGGACGAACAGAGATTAACCCAAAAGTCTTGAGAGGAATCATCAAATCCTATACAACATACAATTATATTTACATTGGTATTATTTACGTAAAACAAATCCATTAATTTACCTTCGTAGCGCAATAATGCTTTGTACCCGCAAATGTTTAGTACAGTAGCTACCCAGAAAGAATGGGGTGTTTGCCCAGGTGCTACGCAAACCTGACTTTCACAATCTGTATTCTCGACTTCAACTTTCATGTCCAAACCGAATAATCCAATATTATCCCACATTTCATAGCCCGGTGCATGTGAGAAACATGTAACGGGAGCAGCATAAAAATCTGGTTTAGATAATTCTGAAGTCCAATCGAAAGAATTCAAGGGATCATACGGTCTACGGCGAATACTTAAAATTTTTTCATCTTGCGGGCAAGGAGATGGAAGACGATCTGATTTTGGTATTTGTGGCACTTCATCTTGTGGCAAAAGATCACGATAAAGGGCTGGTTTTTGTGAATTTTCATCATTTGTTCCATTTTCTCCATTCATTTGAGAGTTAGACATTTTGAACCGATAATTTGAGTTTCTAATATGTGACACTCTGAGCTCTAACTCAAGGCCAGTAGTAATTCGTCCGCGATCATTTAAGTTATTACTATTGTGATTATTATGTATTGTGGCAGATGATGATCCCGTTGTTATATTTTCGTTACAAACTAATGTATAAAGCTCACCACGTGCACATGCCATGCTACAGAAACGTCGAGATTTTGTATAAAATGTATGTTTCACGCCTATAGCACCACATCTTTCGCAAACAGCTGTAAAAAAAATATGTAAAATGACGGAATAACAAGGAACACTTCCTTAAAAATAAACCATTAAATAAAAAGCGAGGACGTCTAAAAGATATGTAAATATTGCTATTAAATAACTTCATAAATAGTATTAATGTTTTTGTTTTCAAAAATTTTAATTTTTGTAATAAAAATTCTGACATCATCTTTAAATACAGCATATAGATATATAAGGCTTAGAGATCTTTAAAATAAGATAGTTACAGTGGTTTTTCTATTTCTAGAACGGGTGGCGGAAAGTACAAATAATTATAACTAACAAATTTCAGTATATAACAAAAACGTCTAGAACTGATCATTATCACGGTATACGAAAAAACTTCAATTTTCGTATGGCAATACCATGAACAAGTTATCCGATTTAGTTCATTTTTGAAATTGTATTTAAAATTTTCATGAGAACGCCGTATATGAAATTTCAGCTCTTTACCTCGACGCAACCCTAATTATTTTTTAGAAAAATACTATTATTAAGAACAACAAAATTCGTTCGACATTGCTATATTTTTTTCTGAAGCATCACAACAAAAAACATGATATTTTCGTATTCTAGAAAATTAGAGTTATTCGGGTTTCGTGTGAATAGCTGCTTAGTACATAGTAGTCCCCGCACAAAAACAACCCGTTTATTTCCAAAACCCTTTTATTATCATATATTTTAAGGCCCGCAATATTTTCCCAGTAATTCCAAACACTTCTACTTTGTTAATAGCAACCCCGCCTAGTAACAATACCTCCTTTATATACCTAACCATTAAAAAGGCATCTTAAATTTTATATTTTCGATGTAAATTTCCCCGCATATTGTAATAGTCATGTTCAATTTTTCTGTTCAGAGCATTTGTAAGGTGGCCCAAAAATGTGTGGATTTGCAAGTGTTAAAATGAATGCTTCAGAATTTGTTAGCTAATGTATTGTTAAATTTCAGTGAAATTCATTAAGGTTAGAGGTCGTTCAAATTGCAAATAATGATTTTTTATCTGGTTTGGACTTTCAGGAAAACTATTTCAACATTTTCTTTTATAACTTTTTAATTTGATAACATTTTTTATTAATTCTATTTTACAATTTAAGGAAATTTAGTTATAAACTTATTACAGTGAAAGGCGTTTTAGAAAATTACATTTTTCTATTTTCTATAAATTTTTTAAAACAAAAATTTAGACCTGGAACTCAAATTTTTTGATTTCGCAACAATTTTCTTTTTTTTTAAGAAAAGTGGCGCGTGGGTATAGTTTTTCTACTATAACGTAATCTACAATCGATTATCTTTTTAGCGATTATAACTTAAGGGTGATGTAGTGTTCTCAAAATGCGATTTTCGCAGGTTATAGAATTGCTTGTAGAAGATGAGGAGTTTAACGAGTAGCTAAAATGTGACAACTAGGAATGATTTGAAAAATTAACAGACTAGAAGATAGTGGACGATATCCTTGAAGTAGATCGTCCAGGCAGTGACGAAGAAATTTTGGACATTCTTGAAAGTGATGCTTCTACCAATAAGGTATCAAGCCGGAAGGACGCGATTCTTGCGTTGGATGCTGTGCATAGTAATCTGAATTAAAGAAGTAAAAAAGCTATAATTGGTCTAAGACCATTTCTTATTATACCCTAGATGAATGCCCATATGAAAGTTCGTATGGTACTGTAGTGAAAAATGAAACTGGCATGTAGTGTAGCATGTTACTGTTTGAATGGTCATCTGTAGTACTTCCCGATATTTATCTGAGTTGACCTCTGCTTTGGTTATTAAGTGAGGGAGTAGCAACCTAAGCATAACTAAACAGCATAACTCCACGAGAATGAGAATTCGATGATTGGTAGATCGTACTGTCTCATACACTGTGTCTTTTAATTGATTTACTTAGCTTATTTATATCAATTAAAATTAGCTTACGATTACTTTTAATTACAATAATTGGTTGTTACTATGTCTCCATCGAAGCCCTCATGGTAGATCGCGGTCATCGATCGATATTGCGTCACTGTATGTTATTGTGCGCCGCTTTAGTTAGTCGCATCGATTTTGTTGGTTTATGTCGATGCAAAATATTAAAAGTTATTTTGATTTTTGCTTGTCCGTCTGTCTGTCTCTCCGTCCTCCCGATAACTCGGGAACGCGTTCACTTAGAGTGCTGAAATTTTGTACATGGGCTTAAAAAGATTAAAATCAATTTAAGTTCGTATATATATATATATATATATATATATATATATAAGAGGTGTCCGTAATAAAAAGTGGTCATACATTTCAGTTTGCCAAAATGTAAAAAACTGATTGATCGTGCTCATTCTTGTTTCATTTGCTTCCCCACACTTGTTACTTTAAATATATTTCTCAGTCAGTCATTTGCCACTGTAGTGACAACAATAGAATCAAAGGGTGAAAAGCAGATAAAACTGTCCAAACACAACAAATTCCCAAATTTGAGTTAAAAGTTGGCAAAACTTCTTAAAATTCCTAAGAGGACCATCCAAAAGGTATTAAAAAATTTTAAGGAAAGGCTAATAACTCAGAGAAAATCTGGATCGGAGCAAAAAAAAGGATCACGTGATGCAACAAAGGAGCAGTAGCAGTATGTTACACTGAGCAAGTTGCACATATACGCTGACCCATAGCACATGAGCGGCGAAGAAAATGTACGGAATGCCACGAACGAAAAAGAAGAAGAAGAGTCTGACAGAAAAAGAAAAAGATTTTGGTGTGATTGACAAGAACGAAAAAAATGAAAAAACGAGGTTTTAGTTGCATGGCAGGTGTACCGGTAGTAAGGTAGTAAAGTAGCAAGCAATAGCGGAACACATTACTTCGCACAGTAATGTATCCGCTTATTGCTAAATAATGTATTGATTGTTTACATTACAGCGGCAGTGACTAAACATGCTACTTCGCATAGAGTACGGTCATTGCCCGTTTTGTTTACAACAGCACAGCTGCTTGCTATCAGTGACATTGGCCAGTAGTTTTCGTCATCGGTTGTAGAATATTAGCATCATAATTACATTATCTTGAGGGTCATGTTCTACTTCCGATTTCCGTGTGCAAGTTTTCGAGGTGCGCAACTGAATGTGGTGTGGTCAGTTCGGGTTACAATTAAACAGCGATGGGTCGGCGCTAATAGTTAGATTAAGTTAAAGTTAAAGTCAAGTTAGTGATATCAGTGAATTAAATAAATGTAGTGAATTTGTTGAGAATGAAGTGTTTGATTACCTAGGGACACGACAATTTGGCGCAGCCGGTTTAAAAAGGTATTGTATTTTTAAAATTTTTATATATTGGGAGTTAAGCTTTTTTTAGCTGCTCCATTTTTTCTTAAACAATATTACGTTAATTAAATAGGTGCAAAGCCTCATTTGGCTTCGCCATTTATTTAACATTAATTTTAGCTACTCCAACATATATTGACAAGATCGAGGAGTTGTGCTTGTACAAGCTACTCCCGCATCTTAATCATAATACACACATATACATTAGCGGTGATCGAGGAGTTGTGCTTTTACAAGCTACTCGCGCATCCCGAATAAACACCATTCACAATTTCTTTTTTTTTCAGAAAAATGTGTTAATTTTAAGATGTGATAAACTTCGGAGTAATTTATAAGGTGAAATATTAGTATGGTGATATAGGTATGTGTTTTAGCTACATGATAGTTGGTAATAAGAATTTCACCAGTTTTAACGTCACGTTTCGATTTAGGCATTGGTCGTACGCGCGATTATTTAATTTATCGAGTTTTTGATAGTCGTAATAACGTCGTGTTATATTTATGAAATGATATTTGTTTAGGCGCATTTGGACAAATGTATTCGGGTTTTCCGCGATTAGCAGGTAGGAAGTTTTAAGTAAAGTATGGTTTGTTGTATTTTCATTGGGTGCATCTGAATAATAAAAAAAAAAAATGTTGAGCATGTTTGTTTGTATGTACGCATAATAGCTGAATTGAGGTATGATAGCTTTGAATGTTTACGTTATATTGAGTAAGTATTGGTAGTCGATTAGTACCTATTATAAAGATAAGAGTTTTACCAAAGATCTGTTCTAGAGCGCGATGTACTAATTTTTCGGTTCACGTATGAAGTATAAATGGTATTAGTGAAAAAGTGAAAGTACCAGAACGAGTTAAAATTAAGGCAAAATAGAAAATCTTAACTGTATACAAGATGGCAGATTCATACGAGAAGATCATGGACCTGGTTTCTAAATATGTGCCGACGTTTTCAGGAGAAAGGTCACCAAAGTTGGCAAAGGATGTATATCGATTTCTATGTTGCTGCAAAGATCTTTACGACCGACTGGAAGCAGCAGAAAAAGTTATTTTCATGAAGTGTGTAAAATATCGGCTGACAGATGATGCGTATTACTTGATAAGCTCCCAGGAGCTGAAGGACTTCGAAACCTTACAGCAAGCAATAAAATCTGCATACATGCCGCGAAAATCATTCAGTGAATTACGCACTGAAATGCTAGCATGTAGACAGAGACCTGGAGAGGACATCACGGAGTTCGCGGATCGAATGAAAGAACTGCTCAATCAGATTAAAGAGGCTGTCTCGGCCAAATACCCGGGAGGGGAGAAGGGACTACTAGCCGAGTTGGAGGCCGATGTTGTAGCTACTTTCAACGCGGGTGTGATGAGTAAACCCACGCAAGTGTACCTTACAGGGGGCAAGTTTCAGTCACTGGAAGAAGTGAGAGAGGAAGCCAGCTATTTCGAAAAAGATGCCGAAAGGCTTCAAGTGAGAGAATCAGGAATATGGCAAGAAAACCGAAAGCCGAGCACAGAAAATGCATTAAACAGATGGGCAACGGGGAAATATAGCAGCGAAAAGCCTAGACAAAATTCGAGACCATTCTTACACAGAACAGGGCCAGTGTCATCAGGAAGATATCAAGCATCTTCGACAAGGAGAACACCTCCCAGATCTATTGAGTGTTTTCAATACGGACAGCGTGGACACTTTGCGAGAGAGTGCCAACAAGTCCCCTCCTGTACTGAATGTCAGGAATATGGACACGAGGAATCCAATGCCGAATTCTTCACGTCAGAGTGGCAAACTGTGCAGCTAACATTCAAGATGAACTTCATTCAGGAAGAGAGGGGCTTTATAGCCAATTCTGCCGTACATGGGACCACTACACGGAGAACTGTCTTAAGAAATATTTAGCAGAGAAACAAAGTGAAAAATTGAATTCAAGAAGTAAATTTGTCATCACAGTGCCATCTGACATAGCGTTAGAAGGTAAGTTTAGACTTCTCATTGACACTGGGTCCACCTGTAGCTTAATCAAGGGCGCTAGAATAAAAAGAGATACAGCTATAAATACGCACCAGAAAATAAGAATTGGCGGACTCTTTGGATTTACCAGGAGTTCCACAGGCATCTGTGAGGCGAAGTTGTTCATAGACAACGGTCAGCAAGAATGCAGTTTTAACGTCATTGGTGATACCGACTCGATTCCAGCTGATGGTACCCTTGGAATGGATTTCCTCAGTGACAGGGTTATTATTGATTGTGTAAATAGGAAACTTTGGGTACAAGGTGCTGGAAAAGGCAACGAGGCAAGTGCCTCTGGTAAAAGTGTTGGAGCGTGTGCACGTGTGGGACCCACAGCTTGGCAAAGTAGCAGTGAAGGAAGTCCGTTTCAGGCCAGGATAGAGGAGAATAACATTAAAATAGCGGAAAGCATCGCATCTTGCGCTGATGACCGACACTTCAAAGCGAAAAGTCCGGCACGCAATGCAAAGAAATCTTTAGGACAGAGAGAGAAAAGTAAACCCATATTGGAGGAGCCATTCGGGGCACAATTATGGGAGAAGACTTTGTCCACAGCTTATGATAGTGCGTTATTTCATAATGTAAGTGTCGACGAATTTAGTGAGGGGAGGGGACAACCGGAATATAAAGGGTACAGTAGAAATAGGCTGGAGGATGACCATGCATTCGTAAGAATCGCCAATGCAACAGCCTATTTTGTAAAAAATCCTGATTCCTCGCACGGGCAAATAGGACCGCGCAAATTTTACAGACGACCTGCATGGAATCATAAGAACAATTACAGCCGACGGCGATCTCAGTGGACCTTGCCGCAAAAAGGTAAAGTAAAGCTACAAAAATATAGCTTGCAAACGGGTACGATAGCACCGGTGCGAAGTAGGACCGATATGAAGAATATCACGCCTAGCTTCGCCAGTCTATACAAGGTAGGTAACGGTTATGACCCAGGAATCGGGGAGCTTAACCACAGAAATGTCCAAAAAATTCCCTCCAATTTCAGAAGAAATTCGATGAGCGAAGTTTAAAATGAGCCGGAAAATATGGAAAGGATATAAAAGGGGAACCTAGTGGATCCAATGTAAGGTAAATCTATAAAATAAAAGGTACAAAGGTAAGGAAATGACTTAAAAAAAAAGAGAGAGAGCAATTGAATAATGGAAATTTGAAAATTTTAAATAAAGATTTTAAAAGAGAATGAAATTGAATAAAAAGGAAGAAATAGAGATTTTGATGTAAAGAGAAGTTTGAAAAAATAAATAAATAAGAGATGTAAAAGAAAGAGAAATTTGAAAAAGAAACAAGAAAGAAAAAGTTAGAAGAATAAGAAACGTATGAAGATAATTAATAAAGATTTAAAGTTAGAAATGGAAAGCTAACAATCAGGCACAAGAAAGATAAAAAAAAACCAAAGAGTAATGAAAATAAGGGAAAAGAATATTTTAAAAATGTTGATTAATAAACGAAGAGGTTTTTAAAGATAAGAGTCAAGAAAAAATTGAAAAGTTAAAAGGAATAAGAGATTTAAGGAGAAGTTTAAAAAATATATATAATAAGAGTTAAAAAAAAAACTAAATTGAACAAGAGTTATAAGAAAAGATTTAAAACATATATTATAGTATATAGTAGCATAGAGAAAAATAAAAGTGGTTGCCAAAGCTTAAATAACTATAGGTAAGATCGTCAAGTCTACATATTCAACGCCTCCAGAGCATAGGCAGTAGCAGAACGAGAGGATCAATGAAAGAATATATCAACCATAGTAGATACGGAACGAGTAAATATAGGGGATCAACATTACTGCAGCTCAGGGTATGAGCGAAGAACGAGAAATTAGTAAGATGCAGCTGATAAGGATATGTACGCTGGTGTCTTTGAGCTTCGGATAGTTACATCCACGGAAAATTTACGCTCGGAAGATGAGTGAAATAATCATTTGAACATGAACAAGATATATACTATTCTTGTAACACATATATTATCTCCATAGATACCGAATTTGGAGCAGCAGTGAAAAAGTCCCAAAATATAGCTACATATTAGATAAACTTTTAATGGAAAGCTATAATCAGGAAATCTGACGGAACTATGAGAGCATAATTTAATACTGAGAGGTCTGTAATATATATATACCTACTAATCTACAACCTGAGATATAAAAAAAAAACAAATCAAATTCAAACTCAAATTCAAATTCATTTATTAAACAATTTAAGTACACAAGATGTAAATCTTAAATAGTACTTTATACAAACTAGTCAAGTAACTCGGAAATCAAAAAGAAAAGAAGAAATTAGAGAAAAATGTAAAAAAAAAACAAATTTTTAGAAAGTGCCTACTATGTCTAAGAAAAATGAAGACAATCAACATATATATAGGAGGCAAAAGAAAATTAAAACTAAATAAAAACATGATTAATAACAAAAATTATAAAAGAAATAAGAAGTATGTAAATAAGAAAATCTTGCACAGTCATACCCAACATCCCACAGCACTCAAAGTATGCAATCATCCAAATATTTCCTGAATTCGCTGACAGAAGCCGCGCACTGAGTATTGTGAGGAAGGGAATTCCATAGACGAACAATTTGGACAAAGTAAGATCCCTCATAAGTCAATGTACTAAAACGCGGTATACGTAAGCTCATTCCTCTCCTAGAATGTAGAAATTCTATTTTTTCATAAAGATACATGGGCTTCCTAGTCTGTATTGAATTGAATAGGAAGATTAATGCCTTGCGTTTTAAATAAGTCTGAATTGAGCATCCCAGTAACGAGTAACTGACAGGAGTAATGTGAGCAGATCTGCGCAGGTTAAAAAATGAATCGTAAGCAATCATTAAAACAAACTTCCATCTTACGTTTGCACAAGGAGTCAAGCTTTGGGAAAATTAGACTGCCGTAAGTAAAATGAGGCAACAAAAGCGTCTTAACCAATCTCAAACGTGAATGTGTTGGTAAGATATTAGCAAATAGCCAAAGTCTTCGCAAGCCACCATAAATTTTACCCAACATACTCTTAACATGATCACAACATTTCAGGCGACTGTTGAACTTCACTCCCAGATTAGCCACCGAGTCAACAAAAGGTATATCATCGAAATCAGGAGGTGAGCTGCACAACACCAAACACTGTGATTTATTAGGATGGAGAGAAAGCTTATTGTCAATTGACCATCTATGAATTGCAGCAAGATCATCATTGATTCTGCAAATACAATCCTCAATCAACCCAAGAGGTTTGCTCAAGTACAATTGAACATCATCGGCATATAGATGTAACTGTACATTATGTACGATATCACCGATATCATTAATGTATACGATATCACCGATATCATTTATGTATAGACTAAAAAGGAGAGGTCCTAATACAGATCCTTGCGGGACACCCTGAGACAAAGGCAAGAAGGAGGAGAGAATACCATTAACATTTACTTATTGAAAACGGTTTGTGAGGAAACTACTTATTAACTTGACCGCAGAAGAAGAAAAGCAATAGTTAACATACAATTTACGGAGTAGTATAGAGTACACAACGCTATCAAAAGCTTGAGAAAAATCCAATAAAACAAGTACGCCAATTTCGCCGGCATCAAGAGCCAAACGGAGATCATTAGATACCTTTAGCAAGGCAGTCTCACAACTGTGCATTGCACGGAAACCAGATTGATATCTCGTGAGCAGATTATTTTGATCTAAGAACTCCTGAATTTGGTAACAAATAAGTTTTTACAAGACTTTCGCTAGGAAGCTAAGAATGCTAATAGGTCTGAAGTCAGACAAGCTGACAGGGGAAGTTTTCTTAGGTACAGGTATGACCCTGGCAACTTTCCAAATGTCAGGGAAACAGGAGGAAGACAAACAAGTATTCATAATATGCAATATATATGTGGATATGTACGGAAACAAAAGCTTTACAAAGCGGGGATTAAGTTCATCAAATCGACAGCACAGGACTTTGCACAAGAGATAGCTTTGTAAAGCTCATCATGCCCGACGCCCCGGAAAGACAAACAATTCATGTCTTGCTCGTGCAAGGGATAGGTCTCAATACACGCGGGGTGTGAGAGAGTAACAGCGGTACCAGAACATGTTGTAAAGTGCTTGTTAAAGGCCTCTGGCTCAAATGATTTTTCAGGACTCAATTTAGAGCAAATACCAGCCTTCCTCAGATTACTCCATAAAACTCTGGGGGGTAGGTTAGGGTCAAATTTGTAGCTATAATATAGACGCTTTGCTATCCGAATCTCAGAAGTTACCTTGTTCCGAGCGCATCTGAATAGAGATCGAGCATATTCAGTTCTAAGTCGCCTCCATTGATGATATAAGAACTCTCTTTCTACTAATAGAGCACGAATTGTGTGACTAAACCAGGGAGAGCTACTAGTACTAACACGCTTAACTTTAAGGGGAACATATTTGTTATACAAATAGGAGAGTAGCTCATTCAATATGTCAACCTTACCTTGAACAGAGGGACAGACATAGATATCAGTCCATGTAAGGACAGGCATTCATTAGCCAAGCTAAACACGTCGATATGCTTGAAATCTCGATAGTAAAATTGCTTCAGCTGATTAGAGTTATCAAACGAAGCATTATAAGTCATGAATAGTATATCATGATCAATTATGCTCGGAGGGCTAATCTGATTATGGAATAATACTTCATCTTTATCCGTTGTCATAAAGAGATCCAGTAGTGAGGATTAGCACAACAAAAGTACGTGGGAAGAGAGTTCACCACATTGAGGTGAAGACCTTGAATTACAGATCGAAAACTTTCAGTGGGTGGATTACTGTGAAGTAAATTTACATTGAAGTTACCTCCAATAATAACATTTCTATAGCGATGCGCAATACGTGAAATGGAAAAAGAAAGTTCTTCTAGACATTCATCAACAAAATTACCAGGAGGACGATATCCAGCTCATAATACACACCTCTCCAGACCCACCTCAACCTCCACACATAAAAACTCGATAGCACCACTCGAGGAAAATTCGATAATTTTAGATTTAAAAGAATCTTTCAAATAAATGGCAACACCACCACCCCTCTGGCCCTTGCGGTCATTACGTAGAATATTGAAACCAGGGATGGAAACAAACGAAGAAGGAATATGCTGCTGCAGCCAAGTCTCACTAACAATAATAGCATGCAAATCGGATCCTCCAAAGATTTGCCGGATCTCATCCATCTTATTACAAAGACTTCTAGCATTAATCGAGGCTATATGCATTCCCGGAAGGCGCTTACAACAAATATTAATTAGTGATCTGACTCTGTCCAATTCACAAAAAGTATTAGCCGAACTCATTGATCAGCATACTTCTGCCAACGATCAAAAACATACACAAGAAACTATAGCCTAATACAAGAAATTGAGAGACTGTGCAAGACTTTACAAGAGAAGGTAAAAAACTGCAAGATTCAAAGTTCAAAAGTATCATCTTAATCTTAATAAAAGATAACAAAACAAAAACAAAAAAATGATAGTAAAACAAAGAACAAAAAGCTAGGAAAATTAGAAAACAAGAAAACTAAAACTAATATTTAATATAATGCAAAGCAAGGCAAATGTAAACCCTTCATAGAATAAACTCCCAAAATTAGGTTAATGCACAGAAATGCCTGTTTTCAGTTGTTCGGCGGTGGTGATCCTATATAGCTTGTCATCCTTACCCCATCTAACACAAACAAATCCATTCAAAGTGACCACAGTATGAAGTTTACCAGATGCACGAAGCGCCTGTGCATCCCGAAATAGCTTCGAACTTAGAGGAGTTAGGCTTTCATTGAAATAAATGACGGCTTCCGATGAAAATCCTTTTAACTGATTCAGCTTAAGCCTGCCATGACGTTTTAAGGAAGCGAAGAATGACTTACCTTCTGCTGGACATGAAAATTTTATTACAATAGGAGCATCCCGCGACTTGGCATTAAGACGAAAAGCGTCAACAAAAGGTGAGCACTGGTGTTTCACAATATCGGCAATATTTTTTACGATATTAAGAGGGATTTTCTTGTCCAAGACGGGGATTCCACAGATAATTATGTCAGATGCCCGTGAAGAGCGGCGAAGATCCTCAATCTCATCAATGATAGAACCATGCCCTGACTGTAGATTCGCAAGTTTAGCATTAAGATCAGTGGTAATTTCATTGCATGCCGCTTGTTCGTCATGCACCATAGTTTCACAGGCTGTTAGACGTACATTAAAATTCATTATTGCATCATCATTTTTTTTAGAAATTTTCGCTTCAAGCTGGGCCAGTAAGCACTCAAAATTCACAAGAAGCTGGGATTCAGCCAACGTTAGGCAACCAGCAGCTGCATTTGCCGACAGAACCGCCTTATCAATACACTTGTTAGTGTTGGTTGTGCTGCGTGTAATTGCAGGGGATACACCGTCCGAGTTGGATCCATCTCTCGCTCTAACATGTTGTTTAGATTGCTTACCCGTACCGCTGCTGATATTAGTAGCCATTATGAAGATTTAACAAAGAAATTTTAAAATATTGCAATCAAAAACAAAATTCCACAAGACTTAAAATCAATAACCGATAAATGCAAATTATGAAGCTGTCTTATGATAACTGCGGTACAAAAAAATGGTAAGAACACCGAAAACTTTAAGTACACGTGGACTCTCAATATAATTGAGAGAACTCCATCGTACTTAAAAGAAATTTTTTTTGAAAAAAACCATTTTGATGAGTCCGTCCTACCACCGACCCTCAGAGCAACGATTTCCATTGAGATGTTTCTTGAAATGATGATCACATCTTAAAAGCTACAAACTGATGTAATGGTTTCCAGAAATGCAATGTAGATGAAATTACTCTTACCAAATAATTAATGGGATAAAGTAGCATTTCACTGTAAAATCTTATTTGAAATTCAAAGGTGATCAAGTGCCAGCAGCATTATCAGGAAGAGTTTGAAACGTTAGAAAAGTGAAAAGTGCGAGCGTTCATCGGAAAACCATCAAAAGAGTCAATAAACCAGAGGTTATCCAAGCTAGCAGAGGCCAGTATATAGTCATCATGTCAAGAATAACAAACCTGCAAACAGTAAATTTACCCTCGTCGGAAAGCAGATGGTACAATTAGAGTAGACATAGTATTGTAATTAGAGAAGTTTTGGGCACCCATAGAAAGTATACTCTTAGATAGAATTTTTGTATAAGTAATTTTGTTATATATAAGTGCTATAAACACTTGTAAAAAGAAAACTTGTAATTTTTGTTATTTTTGTTATTAGACAGACAATAAATACGTTGTATATTTTTAAAATGCATGTGAATTAATTAAGAATATTTGTTTTAATCATGTAAATTTAATTAAATAAAAAAAAGAGATCAATAGATTGCAGCATAATATAGAGAAATTTTTTGATTATAGCATTGGAAAGATACATAGTTATTGGGAAAATATGTTAGTTGTGAAAGAAAAATTTCATAAAGTAAAGATATGCATGAAGAAAAAAAAATGTATTAATTGTTAAAGAAAAAATTTCATAAATTAGAGATAAGCATGAAGACAAAGAAAAAATATATATAAGGATATGTATAAGGAAATAAATATATGTTAAAAAGAGTTAAACAGATAAATTATAAAATTATTAGTGAAAATAAATACGTGTAATCAAAAAGAAAAGATAGCATACAGGTGGTAAGAAAGAAAAACAATGCAAAATGATAAAAATGTAAGAAAATATAAATCAGAATATTTATATTGATATGTAAGAAAAATGTAGAACCATCCGTATCTTCATTTTTGCGGGAGGGGCAAGCTCTGGGAGGGGCGGGAGTTCAAAGTTTCAACTTTAAGCGGCTATATTTGAATAAAAACCACCAAAAAATGTCTTTTCCATTTATGAATTTAGGACTTACTTTCTAGAACAATGCTTGGTTGAGAAAATATAGCCGCTTAAAGTTGAAACTTTGAACTCCCGCCCCTCCCAGAGCTTGCCCCTTCCGCAAAAATGAAGATGCGGAATAACGAGATTTGGTAAAAAAATGTTTTTTTTTCGAAATTGCCCCCTCCATTTTCGAAATTCGAAATCGAAAAGTACCCTATCTAATAGCCAGTTCAGATTCCCGTACAATGACATATAAATGGTTGTCGTAGGTTAAAAACTGTAGGAGGAGATAGAATCCTACGAAAAAACTGAAGATTACCTCGATGGGCACATCATCCAAATGTTTGCTTATAACTTTTGATTGTTATTGTTGATAGCTTTTCGGGAGGTCATTTTGGAAAGCGGACATAATGCGCAAATTTTTTCATAGTTTTGCCAAGTTCGTGCAATGGTGATATTTCGAATAAATGTACACTGAAGCGCGACAAAAATTTTGGTGAAGTAAAAAATTCTAGAGAAAACTGTTTTTTTTTTAATAATTGAAGGCACAATTATAACTAATTATGCATTCTTAGAAAGGCCAATATGTGTTCTTTAAAATAAAGGTTTGAACGTCACAATCCATTAATTACAATAGACCTTATAACGAAATTACTCTGAAAAGGTATGCAAAATCTCGAAAATCGATATTATCGATTTACTCGAAAACCCAGCGGAGTTCGATATAAAAGTATCTAGACTTTTTTGACCCAAATGACCTCTACTTTCATCCCCTTAAAGGATTAAAGACATTTACGGAACACCCTGTATATATATAAAAATAATTATTAAAGAAAAGAAAAAATATAATATTGTTACGGGCGTGGCCTTAGTTCGTTAATTAAAACACAATATTTCAGATATAATTCAAAAGTTCTTTCTTTATTTAACTTTACTGTTTACTCTCACAAATTCACAAATAATTATCAAATCAACTCTTTATTTATCGCTAGTACTGTACTTCTAATTATCGCAATCCAAATAGTTTACTTCGTTCACTTCGCTGTCTGAAATAATACTCGCCTCCTGGATGTGAGCAGCGCCGTATTTATACTCTACGAATTATCCTAGAACCTTCCTGAATATTCCATTCTCCAAACCCAGTTTGCTAGGATGTCACTAACCTAAAGTTGTTTCCATTTCCAATAGATGTCGCTTGTATCACTTTGTGGCGCGTAACACTCCCCCTTCTTAAAATTGTTCGTCCCGAACAACAGGTGATCCACGGTCTTGATGCTCGCAGTATTGACATAAACGATCTAGATGAACGATTTTCCGTTTGCCTCTTGTACCCCGCTGAATCCTATATACTACGTCATTTATTCTAGTCACTACTGAATACGGTCCTTCCCAGTGTTGTTGTAATTTGGGAGAACGTCCCTTACGTCGTTTCGGGTTGTACAGCCAAACAAGGTCACCTTCATTAAATCCTGCTGAGTTAGCACGTAAGTCATAGCGGGTCTTCATCCGATCGGTATTTATTGCTAATTTTGCTCTCGTGACTTCGTGTACATCAGCTAATCGTTGTCTAAGTTCCGATACATAATCGTCTGATAACTTTTGTTCACCTCTGGGTGTACCAAACTTGAGATCGCTAGGTAAACGCATCTCCTTTCCGAATATCACTTTTGCTGGAGTTTGTCCGGTCGTGTTGTGTACAGCTGATCGATAGGCCATTAAGAACATGGGAATATGTCGATCCCAATCGCGTTGGTGATAGTCGACTACTTTCTTTAGATGCTCGACCAATGTTCTGTTGAAGCGCTCTACCATGCCATCAGATTGTGGATGCAGAGGAGTTGTTCTGGTTTTTCTTATTCCCAGAATTTTACACATCTCTTGGAAAGTCCGTGATTCGAAGTTCCGTCCTTGGTCCGAATGAAGTTTATGAGGAACACCAAATCTACTGACCCAATTCATTACTACTTGATCCGCTACTGTGGT
The DNA here is from genome assembly GCA_963930735.1 of Dioctria linearis. Lineage (NCBI taxonomy): Eukaryota > Metazoa > Arthropoda > Insecta > Diptera > Asilidae > Dioctria > Dioctria linearis. The sequence continues at coordinate 51,306,281 of OZ005744.1, forward strand.
AGACTCTTGATTAGGGATTCCATAAGCTTCAGGCCATTTACTGAAATAGTCAATAGCAACTAATATATAACGGTTACCGTTATCTGTTTCTGGAAAAGGTCCAGCGATGTCTACGGCTATCCTTTCAAATGGGGCTCCTACATTATACTTATGCATTTCTCCTCTACTTCTGTGTGGTGGTCCTTTGCAAGAAGCACAGATAGTGCATCTGCGGCACCATTCCTCAACATCCTCTCGCATATGTAACCAATAAAACCTTTCACGTATTTTGGAAATTGTTTTATTCACCCCCAAATGTCCTCCAGATGATCCACTGTGCATTTCTTCTAGAACATCTTTGACCTGGGATGCTGGCACGACTATCTGCATTCGGAATGACTCGCCGTTAGTTGATTCCCACTTGCGCTTTAATATACCACATTCGACGTGAAGAGAGTTCCATTGAGCCCAGTAGCTCTTCAGTTTCTCACTCCTCTCCGAGATATCTTGCCATTGTGGTCTTTCCATGTCTTCTTTCCAAGCAAAAATGGGTGATATGTCTGGGTCTTCCCGTTGTGCTGTTCGCAAGCTCTCGTTGTTCCAACCTGTCGATGGTTCCACCGTCATCAGCTGTATTGTTGCTTTTGTTTCTTTTTCTTCCAGCCGAACGCAATGTTTGCATTCAACTTTGCATGGACGTCGTGAAAGGGCGTCTGCATTTCCATGGATACGTCCTCTTCGGTGTTGGATTTCAAAGTCTTAAGCTTGGAGTCGCTCTATCCATCTCGCCACTTGCCCCTCAGGGTTCTTGAACTGCAAAAGCCATTTAAGCGCTGCATGGTCAGTGCGGAGGATAAATTTCTGCCCGTAGAGATATTTATGGAAATGCTTGGTTGAGTTTACAATGGCAAGTAGCTCTTTCCTTGTAGCACAATAATTTCTCTCTGATTTTGCGAGTGCTTTGCTAAAATAAGCTACTGGCACCTCTTGACCATCCTCCTCCTGTGAAAGCACTGCACCAATACCTACATTGCTGGCATCCGTGTCCAATATAAAAGTTTTTCCCAGCTTTGGATAGTGAAGCACTGGAGTTCCACAGAGCTGTTGCTTCAAATTTGCAAAACTCTCGTTACATTTATCTGACCATATGAACGGCTTTCCTTTTTCTGTAAGTTGATGTAGGCTCCTTGCTATATCTGCAAAACCTTTTACGAATCGCCTGTAGTAGGTAGCCAATCCAAGAAAACTCCTTAATTGATGTTTGTCCTTTGGAACAGGCCAATTTTTCACAGCTCTTATCTTCTCTGGATCAGTTCTTACTCCTTGTGATGAAACTATATGCCCCAAATATTTTACTTCATTCTTGAATAGAGCACATTTATTCGTACTGAGCTTCAGTTTCGCATCTCTCAGTCTTTGAAGTACGTCCCGTAAGTTGTTTTTATGTTCCTCGAATGTCCTTCCGATCACAATTATGTCATCTAAGTAGACAAGACATGTTTTCCAGGTTAATCCTCGTAAAACACATTCCATGAGTCGTTCGAATGTGGCTGGAGCATTACATAATCCAAATGGCATAACTTTGAATTGCCATAAGCCACTTCCAACTGAGAAAGCAGTTTTGTCTCGGTCCTCGGGATGTATTTCCACTTGCCAGTAACCGCTCTTCAAATCCAATGTGGAAAACCATTGCGCTCCGGAAAGGGTGTCCAATGTGTCATCAATCCTTGGTAACGGATAGCTATCCTTTCTTGTTACATTATTTAGTTGGGGGTAGTCCACACAGAATCGGGTGCTGCCATACTTTTTCCTGACCAAAACAACTGGCGATGTCCAAGGGCTGTTAGATTCCTCAATTATGCCTTGTTCTTTCATGGAGTTTATCATATCTGCAACTTCTGGTTGTTTGGCTAATGGTAGTCTTCGTGGTGGTTGCCGAATGGGCCTAGAATCTCCTGTATTGATCCGATGCTGGACAAGATTTGTTTTGCCGAAATCATCATCATTCATTGCAAATAATTCCGAAAATTCATCGATCATCTCTTTGGCATCGTTGTATTGCTGTTCACTTAAGGCACTAGATGAAAGGAGTTTCTGAACCTGTTGAGTAGTAGCTGGTATACGTATTGCCTCCTTAATATTACTACCATTTTCCAAATTAACAATCTGATAAACAGGCTCACAATTTCCAATTATAGCTCCTTCTTTTAGTTGTACCTCATTTTCGGATGTGTTGAGCACTCTGACTGGAATTAATGTTGCGCCTTCTGCCTTCACTAAAGTCTTACCAACGATGATGTTCGATGTTACTTTTGTAGGGTTAGGCTCCACCAGATAGAATCGGCAGGTCCCGATGTCATCAGTAAGCTTTGTCCATACTAGCGTCACCGAGAATGCAGAGAGGGTCATATTCTCACAGACTTCGTCCTTATTTTTGCAGGATAATCTGTTCCTCCTCCTAGTCTCATAGGAATTTCTATGTTGCCATATTTGAGTATTCGTTCTCCGACATCTAAATTTATTTTATATGTGGTCATAAAGTCTATTTCAAGGATGCATTCATCCATTATGTCTGAAACTAGGAAATTGTGAGGAAAGAGTAGTTCACCTAGTTGAATATCCAAAGTTATTTCTCCAAAAACTTGTGCTGCGGCTCCAGTGCTGTTCTTAGTAAATATTTGGTGGTACTGTGAAGCCATTTGTTCTTGACAAGATCCGCTCTAATAATTGATCTCGAAGCTCCAGTGTCGATAGTGACAACGCAGTCATTTTTTCCTACACTTCCATATATAACAAGACTGCTATTATTTCTCTGCAACTGGGCTATCTGAATGATGACTTTGGGTCTGTCGACTCTACCAACCAACTTCTGCCCCCCGAAGTTGGTTTTTACATGTTTTCCGACTGCTGAACAGGGGAGCTGATGCGACTAGTCGCTGTTTGATTTCTAAGCTCTCCCCGAATAGCTTGCTCCCTGGCTCGACATCTTTGGCATTCTGTTCTGTCGTCCTCTTCTGGTGATTCTGTTCGACGGCGTTTTCTGCAGTCCCTTTGGAGGTGTCCTGGTCTATTACAATTCCAGCATCGCAGAATACCACGTGAAGAATTGCTCTGTGATGGCTGCATTCTATTACAAGTACATTCCTCCACCGAAATTTCTCTCACTCGTACTGCATTTCGAGAAGCTTGCCTGGCAGATTCTTACGCTAGTGCATAGGCTAGTGCTTCTGTTGTTGATTTCTTTCCTGCTAGCCTCAACGCTTGTTGTAAATTTTGATCTGCAATAGCGTTCACAAATGCTTCTGTTGCCACTTCATTAAGGAAATCCGCATTTACGCTAGAGTATGAGAGATAAGCTAATCTTTCCACATCAGCCTGCAGTTGTTGTAGTGATTCGCCATGCTTTTGAATCCTGTTGCGTAGCTGTAGGCGATATACTTGCTGCATGTGTTCATCTCCATAACGTAACTCTATCGCCTGTACTAATGAAGTATAATCACGTTGCCTTTCTATCGGTATAGTTTGTAAAAGCTCTGATGCAGAGCCTCGAAGTGCTAATACCAGAGTTGTAGCTTTGTCTGCATCATTCCATCCGTTTACTTCGGAAGCAGCCTCGAATTGTCTCTTGAAAATATGCCACGAATTTTGTCCATCAAATATTGGGGGTTTCATTCTGCCTGCATTGGATATTTCAATTCCTTCGTGCCGTGGTTCTCTAAATCTGATTTAAAGTTGTCAAGCTGTTCGGTGACTTTTTGTTGAACTTCCGCCACTTCTTGCTCGATTCCTTCAATTTTTAAATTTTGTTCGTCTAACGAGTTTTTCAGGAAATTCTTTTGTTCCTCTAAGCGATTTTCTAGACAATTCTCCAGAGAACTCTTTTGTTCATCCAAACGCGTTTCCAGTGATTTCTTCTGTTCATCTAAACGGGACTCCATGGAATTCTTTTGTTCATCCAAAGCATTCTTCTGCTCATCTAAACTGGATTCCATAGAATTCTTTTGTTCGTCCAAACGGGTTTCTATAGATTTCTTGTGTTCCTGGAGAGAATTCTTTTGTTCGTCCAAACGGGTTTCTATAGAGTTCTTGTGTTCCTGGAGAGAATTCTTTTGTTCATCAAAACGGGCTTCCATTTTGCTCATTAAAGTACTTAAAAGCTGTTCTATGTTCATTGCAGGCTCTTCCTCAATTTCTGGATCTTCTTCGAAAACGAATGTCTCAGGATTCTTTTCTTCCTCTATTAAAGCTTGTCTAAGTCGCTCGACTAGAACATTCTTTAGGCCAGTCGTTTGTAATGACCGCTTCCCCAACTCCACTTTCTTGCGTCTTTTGTAATTCACTCACAGTTTAATATAAAATTATCTTTCGGAATTTTTACACACGATTTCACAAAATTAATCACTCTTTAAATCTCAAAGTCAAATGCCACCACTTTATTTCGCGATTTTATTTTACTTCTGACACCAGTTGTTACGGGCGTGGCCTTAGTTCGTTATTTAAAACACAATATTTCAGATATAATTCAAAAGTTCTTTCTTTATTTAACTTTACTGTTTACTCTCACAAATTCACAAATAATTATCAAATCAACTCTTTATTTATCGCTAGTACTGTACTTCTAATTATCGCAATCCAAATAGTTTACTTCGTTCACTTCGCTGTCTGAAATAATACTCGCCTCCTGGATGTGAGCAGCGCCGTATTTATACTCTACGAATTATCCTAGAACCTTCCTGAATATTCCATTCTCCAAACCCAGTTTACTAGGATGTCACTAACCTAAAGTTGTTTCCATTTCCAATAGATGTCGCTTGTATCACTTTGTGGCGCGTAACAATATAAAAAAAAGGTGACAAAGTAAAAAAAAAAAACAGAGAGAAAGTTAAATTGGGGAAAAATATCTCATACGTGCAAACAAATTTGTTAGAAATCATTCGAAAAAAATATATAAGGCAGATTAAATAGGTTAGAAGAATATTCAGGTTTGAAAGTGTAAATGTAAAAAATATGTTATAAAAGTGTACTAGTGTAAAAAAAAAATATATATATATATATAAATATAGAATTATATACGTAAATAAGTACTAGATTGAAAAACTAATTGCAAGTAGAGAATATCAGCAGAGTAAAACAACCTCAATGTGTTAGCAGAATTGGCGATTCTATCAATTCCAGAGCCACCAATTTGATCATCAGACCAATACTGTGCGTATGAAAATAAGGAGCTTTCATCGTCGACAATTTTCCTAATTACACACATTGAGAAACTGTGAAGATTGATTTGAAAATAAGGAAAGTACTGAAGAAGTTTAAAAAACAAAAGAAAGTATAAAACTAAACATTGAATGGCTGAGAGAAAGGCATTTCGCACTCATCAGCCCTCAGATTTCCACAACTCTGAAGTGTCTGAGAGTTTAGAAGACGTTTAAGTAACGAAAAACATAGCGAATCAAATGGAAATCATTTGAATTATCTGCAAGGTCTCACTGTGTGTCAAAGATGAGGCTGAAAATAAGGGTGATATAACCTTCACAAATTTAAGACTGATAGTCGAATAAGTTAAAAAAAGAAGTAAGCTAAAAAAACAAGTATCCTACGTAGTTTAAAAAAAAAACGTTACAAGACTTTCAATGTAAATAGAGAAAGTGTATCTTTTTTATGTATGGGTGGACTCCCAATACATATAATTGGGAGAACTCCATCATGCATATTGAAATGGTACAAAAATAGAAGTCAAAGATCATCAGAGTGCACAAAGGCAAGTGAAGACGTTCAGCACGGTTAAAGTAAACAATGAGCATTATATTGTTACGTGCAATAGAAAGAGACAACTGGTGACATCTACTGCCAATAAACAACTTCAGGTTCGGAGAGTAAATGACTTCAGGTTCGGAGAATCGGTTATGAAATCTACAGGAAAGTTCAGGAATAGAACAAATAGAATAGTCAAGAAGCTTTTGGAATAGAACACTCCAGAATAATCCGGAGAGTTTCTAGGGTATAAATATAACAGTTGTCATCGCCAAAAAAAGAGTCTTGTCTTAGACGTTGCAGTGTTAAGAAGCAAAAGCAATAAAGAAGCGATAGTGTGTAATTAGATTGCGATAATTGAAAGTACAGTGTTAGCGATAATTAGAGTTGAGTTGATTAAATAAATGTTTGTGAACTTTATATGATTTAAGTGTAATAAAGAACTTATATATTAATTATTTAATATTGTGTTTTAAATAACGAACCAAAGGCCACGCTCGCAACAACTGGTGTAAGAAGTGAAATATAAAATAAAGTGGTGGCAATTGACTGAAAAATTAAGTGTGATTAATTTTGTGGAATTGTGTTAAATTTTAAAAGTTCTGGAAAATAATTTATATTCAACTGTGAGTGAATTACTACAGTAATGGGGCGCAAAGTGGAGGAGCTTCGAATACAGGATTTGAAAGTGGAGCTAGGGAACCGCTCATTACAAACGACAGGTGCAAAGAAAGTTCTAGTCGAGCGACTTAGACAAGCTTTGATAGCGGAAGGAAAGAGTCCTGAGACATTTGTTTTCGAAGAGAACTTGGAAGGAACCGAATTTGAAGAAGAGCCTGAGATGAAAATGGAACAGCTTTTGAGTACTTTAATGAGCAAAATGGAAGCCCGTTTTGATGAACAAAAGAAATCTATGGACGAACAAAAGAATTCTCTCGAGGAACAAAAGAATTCTCTGGAATCACGTTTAGATGAACAGAAGAAATCTATGGACGAACAAAAGAATTCTCTCGAGGAACAAAAGAATTCTCTGGAATCACGTTTAGATGAACAGAAGAAATCTATGGACGAACAAAAGAATTCTCTCGACGAACAAAAGAATTCTCTGGAATCACGTTTAGATGAACAGAAGAAATCTATGGACGAACAAAAGATATCTATGGAAGCCCGATTTGATGAACAAAAGATTGATTTTGAGGAACAAAAGAAATCTCTGGAAAGCCGTTTGGACGAACAAAAGATCTCTCTGGAGAATTGCCTAGAAACTCGTTTGGAGGAACAGAAGACTTTCCTGAAAAACTCATTAGACGAACAAAATTTGAAAATTGAAGGAATCGAGCAGGAAGTGGCGGAAGCTCAACAAAAAGTCACCGAGCAGCTTGACAGTTTTAAATCAGATCTGGAAAGAATAAAGCATCGTCAGCCTCTAAGCGGAGCAACTGAAATATCCGGTGCAGGTAGAATGAAACCTCCCATATTTGATGGACAAAATTCGTGGCATATCTTCAAGAGACAATTCGAGGCAGCTTCAGAGGTAAATGGATGGAATGATGAAGACAAAGCTATAGCTCTGATGTTAGCACTTCGAGGTCCTGCGTCAGAACTCTTACAAACTGTACCGATTGAAAATCAACGTAATTACTCTTCATTAGTACAGGCGATAGAATTACGTTATGGAGATGAGCACATGCAGCAAGTATATCGCCTACAGTTGCGCAACAGGATTCAAAAACATGGCGAATCACTACAACAACTGCAGGCAGATGTAGAAAGATTAGCGCATCTGTCATACTCCAGCGTGAATGCGGATTTTCTCAATGAAGTGGCGACGGAGGCATTTGTGAACGCTATTACAGATCAAAATTTACAACAATCATTGAGGCTAGCAGGAAAGAAATCAACAGCAGAAGCACTAGCCTATGCATTAGCATACGAATCCGCCAGACAAGCTTCACGGAGCGCAGTACGAGTGAGAGAAATTTCAGTGGAAGAATGTACTTGTAACAGAGTGCAATCATCACAGAGCCCGCCTTCACGTGGTGTCCCTCGATGCTGGAATTGTAATAAACCAGGGCACCTTCAAAGAGACTGCAGAAAACGTCGACGAGTGGAATCACCAGAAGAAGAGGGGAAAGAAGAATGCCAAAGATGTCGAGCCAGGGAACAAGCTTTTCGTGGAGAGACTAGATATCAAGCAGCGACTAGTCGCATCGCCTCTCCTGTTGAGCAGTCGGAAAACTAGTAAAAACCAACTTTGTGGGGCAGAAGTTGGTTGGTGGAATCGACAGCCCCGAAGTCATCATCCAAGTAGGTCAGTTACAGAGAAATAATAGCAGTCTTGTTATATATGGAAGTGTAGGAAAACATGACTGCGCAGTTACTATCGATACTGAAGCTTCAAGATCAATTATTAGAGCAGATCTTGTTAAGAACAAATGGCTTCACAGGTGTTTGGAGAAATAACTTTAGATGTTCAACTAGGCGAACTATTTCCTCACACTTTCCTGGTTTCAGACATAATGGATGAATGCATTCTTGGAATAGACTTCATGACCACATACAAAATAAATCTGGATGTCGGAGAGCGGATTCTCAAATATGGCAATATAGAAATTCCTATGAGACTAGGAGAAGGAGCAGATTATCCTGCGAAAGTAAGGACGATGGTCTGCGAAAATATTACTCTTTCGCCATGCTCCGAGACACTAATATGGACAAAGCTTACTGATGACATCGGGACCTGCCGATTCTATCTGGTGGAGCCTAACCCCACAAAAGTTACATCGAACATCATCGTTGGCAAGACTTTAGTGAAGGCAGAAGGTGCAACATTAATACCAGTCAGAGTGCTCAATACATCCGAAAATGAGGTACAACTAAAAGAAGGTGCTATAATTGGAAATTGTGAACCCATTTACCAAATCGTCAATTTGGATAATGGTAGTAATGTTAAGGAGATAAAAACTATACCAGCTACTACTCAACAGGTTCAGAAACTTCTTTCGTCCAGTGCCTTAAGTGAACAACAACACAACGATGCCAAAGAGATGATCGATGAATTTTCGGAATTATTTGCAATGAATGATGATGACTACGGTAAAACAAATCTTGTCCAGCATCGAATCGATACAGGAGATTCCAGGCCCATTCGACAGACACCACGAAGATATCCATTAGCCAAACAACCAGATGTTGCAGACATGATGAACTCCATGAAGAAACAAGGCATCATAGAGGAATCTAACAGCCCTTGGACATCGCCGGTTGTTCTGGTTAGGAAAAAGGATGGCAGCACCCGATTCTGTGTAGACTACCGCCAACTAAATAACGTGACGAGAAAAGATAGCTATCCATTACCACGGATTGATGACACATTGGATACCCTTTCCGGAGCGCAATGGTTTTCCACGCTGGATTTGAAGAGTGGTTATTGGCAAGTGGAAATACATCCCGAGGACCGAGAGAAAATGGCTTTCTCAGTTGGCAGTGGCTTATGGCAATTCAAAGTAATGCCATTTGGGTTATGTAATGCTCCAGCCACATTCGAACGACTAATGGAATGTGTTCTACGTGGTTTAACCTGGAAAACATGTCTTGTCTATTTGGATGACATAATAGTAATCGGAAGGACATTCATGGAACATAAAAACAACTTACGGGACGTACTTCAAAGACTCAAAGATGCAAAATTGAAGCTCAGTGCGAGTAAATGTGTTCTATTCAAAAATGAAGTTAAATATTTAGGGCACATAGTTTCATCACAAGGAGTGAGAACCGATCCAGAGAAGATAGAAGCCGTCAAAAATTGGCCAGTTCCAAAGGATAAACATCAATTACGGAGTTTTCTTGGTTTAGCTACCTACTACAGGCGATTCGTGAAAGGTTTTGCAGATATAGCAAGAAGCCTACATCAACTTACCGAAAAGGGAAAGCCGTTCATATGGTCGGATAAATGCAACGAAAGTTTTGAAAAGTTTTGACATCGCTGGACCTTTTCCAGAAACGGATGGCGGTAACCGTTATATATTAGTTGCCATTGACTATTTCAGTAAATGGCCTGAAGCTTATGCAATCCCTAATCAAGTGGCAACCACAGTTGCGGAACAAATAATATCGAATTGGGTCAGTAGGTTTGGTGTGCCTCACGAACTTCATTCGGACCAAGGACGGAACTTTGAATCGCGGACTTTCCAGGAGATGTGTAAAATGTTGGGAATAAGAAAAACTAGAACAACTCCTCTACACCCACAATCTGATGGCATGGTAGAGCGCTTCAACAGAACATTGATCGAGCATCTAAAGAAAGTAGTTGACTATCATCAACGCGATTGGGATCGACATATTCCTATATTCCTAATGGCTTATAGATCAGCCGTTCATAGTACTACCGGACAAACCCCAGCTAAAGTCATATTCGGAAGAGAGATGCGACCTCAAATTCGGTACCCCCCGAGGTGAGCAAAAGTTACCAGAAGACTACGTATCGGAGCTCAAACAACAATTAGCTGATGTACACGAGGCGACGAGGACGAAATTAGCAACAAATACTGATCGAATGAAGACCCGCTATGACTTACGCGCTAATTCCGCAGGATTTAACGAAGGTGATCTTGTTTGGCTGTACAACCCGAAACGACGTAAGGGACGTTCTCCAAAATTGCAACAACACTGGGAAGGACCATATTCAGTAGTAACTAGAATTAATGACGTGGTATACAGGATTCAGCGTGGTACAAGAAGCAAGCACAAAATTGTACATTTGGACCGCTTGTGTCAATACTACGAGCATCAAGACCGTGGACCACCTGTTGTTCGGGACGAACAAGTTTAAGAAGGGGGCAGTGTTACGTGCAATAGAAAGAGACAACTGGTGACATCTACTGGCAATAAACAACTTCAGGTTCGGAGAGTAAATGACTTCAGGTTCGGAGAATCGGTTATGAAATTTACAGGAAAGTTCAGGAATAGAACAAATAGAATAGTCAAGAAGCTTTTGGAATAGAACACTCCAGAATAATTCGGAGAGTTTCTAGGGTATAAATATAACAGTTGTCATCGCCAGAAAAAGAGTCTTGTCTTAGACGTTGCAGTGTTAAGAAGCGAAAGCAATAAAGAAGCGATAGTGTGTAATTAGATTGCGATAATTGAAAGTACAGTGTTAGCGATAATTAGAGTTGAGTTGATTAAATAAATGTTTGCGAACTTTATATGATTTAAGTGTAATAAAGAACTTATATATTAATTATTTAATATTGTGGTTTAAATAACGAACCAAAGGCCACGCTCGCAACAATATGTAAAAAGCGCAACAGCATAACCCGCCAGTTTACTTTACCCGGAATCTCCCTATTGGAGACACCTTCCAAAACTGCCGAAGAGAGCAGTCCCATAAGCGAATAGGACAGCAATTATGGTCTATCTGTGGTATGGAATCATAGCCATTCACCAGTAGGCACTCGTACACACCTACGTGACCGTTCGTTCTGAGATCAACCAGGAACACCCAAACTACGAAACTGGAGTAACACCTTGAGAACAAAGGATCCGAATGGCATCGAGGTAATAGTGCATACAATCCAACGAGCCCACCGCCGTTAAAAACTTGCTCGTACAGCTGGAGAAGTCAGTGTTAGGGAAATAGACAGTACATATTTTGGTAAATAGTTAGCTTCTGGAAATCTGTAGTTTGGAAAAATAAATTATAGGTGGTATAAAATAGAAACAATATTTGTGAAGATTAGAGGTCGTATAAGATAGAAATAATAATTGTAAAGCTTAAAATTAGAGGCGATAAAAATGTCACAAGAAATAAATGAAAGAATATCTTGTATATATTATGTTTGGTAATAAAAACTGTGATCAATATTTTGTTATAGGAAGATATGAATGCACTAACAATAGTATGGATGAATTAAGAAACTAAGGTGTTGAAAAAGAAAGAAACTGAAATGTAGTAAATTATATTGATGAAAATGTGTTTAAAAGGAAAAATTTATATTGTGTAAGAACTTCAAGGAAGAAAAATGTGAATAATTAAAACAAATAAATAAAATTCGTTACAAGGAATATAAGACATTTATTACATAGAGGCGTTTGTAAAAAAAAAACAGATGAACAGAAATGAAGAGATAATGAATGTATGTAAACAAAAAAACAATTTCAATAAAAAAAAATATTTAAAGTACGTGTACCTATATAGTCTAAGAGAAAGAGTTGTAATTGTAAAAAAAAAAAAAAATAAATATGTAAAGACAAAAAACAAAATTGTCAGGCAAGCTATAATTTTATTAAGGTATAAATTTAATTTAATTTAAAAAATTGTAAGTCCAACAGCCTTTGATTGGATACCCTAAATGAACACACCGGACCTAGTTCCTCTGGGAACTAGTTTTTTCCAGGGGGGAGGGATGTTGTGGCCCAGTCTGCTGGTACACGGAAGCAAGAGCATGGCAGGTGTACCGGTAGTAAAGTAGCAAGCAATAGCGGAACACATTACTTCGCACAGTAATGTATCCGCTTATTGCTAAATAATGTGATGATTGTTTACATTACAGCGGCAGTGACTAAACAAGCTACTTCGCATAGAGTACGGTCATTGCCCGTTCTGTTTACAACAGCACAGCTGCTTTCTATCAGTGATATTGGCCAGTAGTTTTCGTCATCGGTTGTAGAATATTACCGCATCATAATTACATTATCTTGAGGGTCATGTTCTACTTCCGATTTCCGTGTGCAAGTTTTCGAGGTGCGCAACTGAATGTGGTGTGGTCAGTTCGGGTTACAATTAAACAGCGATGGGTCGGCGCTAATAGTTAGATTAAGTTAAAGTTAAAGTTAAGTTAGTGATATCAGTGGATTAAATAAATGTAGTGAATTTGTTGAGAATGAAGTGTTTGATTACCTAGGGACACGACAAATAAATTATTATATAAAAAAATAATTGTGAACATTATATAGGTAGAAGTAATTTTGATAAAAAAAAATTTATTGAGCACGTCAAAGAGAAAAACAAGTTTTTGTTGAAAATTTATAGGTAGGGGCCAGGCAGCAAGGGTTAAACAAACATAATTTTGTAGATATCTGCGGAAATACGGCAAATCCTCAACGATTGGAGTTGAGAATCCTAGGCGGCAGGCCCTGGTCATCCTATCTACACGACCGTCGGCGCAAAAAGTCCAGTAATCTACATTCCGTACCGCTATGCACACAAATAATTAGGAAGCAGGCCATTGCAATGAGGTTTCGCACTGTGACCTGGAACCTGTAATTTACGATACCATATAGCATTATATAAGAAGATGAGGCAAAGCCAACATAATCCAATACCAGGTTTAATATTTAAAAGTTATAACAAGACAAAATTTTGTCTATGCGTCACATGAATTAAGCAGATAAAATTTTGTTATATCTTAAAAGCCATGGGATTCTGAAGGGCCATAGTATTCTAATATTTTCTATATTTTAAGGGCCATAGTATTCTAATATTTTCTATATTTCAAGGGCCGTAGTATTCTAATATTTTCCTATATTTAAAATACATTAGTTAGTTAATTTTTGCCTATATTAAAGAGAAGTATATTTCACTAGTCTTTAAATACCATAAAATTTTACTAGAATTTAAATACCATAAAATTTTACTAGAATTTAAATACCATAAAATTTTACTAGAATTTAAATACAATAATACTTTACTAGAATTGAAATACCATAGCATTTTACTAGAACTTAAATGCAATAATATTTCCCTATAATTTCGATGCGATCATATTTTACTATTCTTAAATTAGATAACCTTTTTCCTACATTCTAAATGAGATATTTAGATGACATTATTGTAGTACTTTAACTGAAGCGATAACAATTTAAGTCACAACGAAGATATTAAGCGTGAAGTGTATGTCATTCGGGTCAATTTTAAATCTATATTTCTTTCTGACAGGTTATATTATTATTATTAATCATGAGAATTGGTGGTGTTACAGCATAACCCCAGGGAACCACAATATAACTTTTGCTTTTCTTGCTATTCAGCACACTCAGAACGAAGCTCCAGAAGGCCTTCTAGAGAAGATAACTTCACAAGGTGACATGTAAGTACCCATTTCGAGATTTCATAAGTGTGTGGTTATTCCTTCGGGTTACCTCCTAGGGTGGTCAGTAAAGTTAAGGCCAGAGCGATAATCCATGTATTACGTAAGTTTTTTTCACGCCCTAAGCGTAAATTTTGGTTAGCGAAGTATTATTAGTGGCGATCAAGTTGATAGTAAATAAAGGCCTAGAGCAATAGTTGAACTTTAAGTTTGTACTTGATAGAGACATCCATTGTAAAAGCTAGAAATTCCGCGCATATTGGTATCATTGTATACTTAGCCTAGTGGCATATCGATAATGATCCGACATGTAGAATTGATGTAGTTAAACATGAACTTTATATCCTCTCACTCTTCTGGAGCCCTCTTCACATGAAGGTCGACTAGGTCCGCTACTTTTTCTTTTCAGGTCATCACAGGGACACTGAAAATTATCTGCCCTCAGTGTCGATTGGGTGGTTGGGGCGAGCAGAGAAGGCAGAACATCTGCGCCTTCACCGTGTATATTGGTAAGTAGTGTAAAGGGTCCCTTCAGGACCGAATGTGTGTGACGGCTTTGTTTGTCAGGCAGGAATTCTTTTTGTATATGGCTGGTGGCAGCGGCAGGTTTTCTGTGGAACCCCTCCACACTCTCCGCCAATAGCCGAGGTGAGCTAGCAAGCCGCCCTGCAGTCAACGCTGTCCACCGAGTGATCTGTCAGCTCATGCTGGCAGTCTGGACTTTACGTCCGAAAGTCAATCACTCTACATATGTACCACAACACAGAAGATTAAACTTCTCTTCAAAAGACATCCAAACCTCTCGATCAGGGATGCCGCGGCGAAACTTAAAATACCAAAGTCTACCATTCAGGACACGAAAAAATGACTGAAGCTGAGAAGTTCCAAAGTGTTCAAGGCACCTGATAGTGATGATGCGAAGTAAAAAATGTGTAAAACTCGTGCCTGAAAACTGTACAAAAATTCTTAACGAAGTTCTCCTGCTGCTTCATGGATGACAAAGCAAACTTCAGCCAAATTCCAAGTCAGAAGTTTTATGTTGTCACTCGTCGGGGAGGAGTAGTACAGAAGTTCAGAGTGCGGAAAACTTCAAAGGTCCCACAAAAAGACCTTATTTGGCAAGCGATATGTTCCTGTGGCCGGAAATCTAGACCATTCATCACAAAATGGAGCGTCAACGGACGAATTTATTTAAACGAATGTTTGCGGAAAATGCTTCTTTCGTTCATCAAGTCACACAAGGCTTCTGTAATGTTTTGGCCTGATTTGGCAGCATTCCATATAGCAAGACAGCTACGGAATTTTACCGTCAAAGCGTCATCGATATTGTGCCTAAGGAAGCTAATCGTGCGAATTGCACAGAGCTTCGTCCAATAGAACGCTACTGGGCACATGGGAAGCAAAAACTGAAAAAGCCAAAGAATCAAAGCAGGACTCTCGAAATTAAAAAAAAAATTACGTAAATATCATAAAAACTAAAAAACAATAAAAAAGTAAAAAATTTTATATGGATAAAAGAAATTAAAATATATTTGTTACTATTTTGAAGTTAAGACTTTGATTATTATGTAAAAAAACTTTAATCCAATACATGTAATTTTTTTATAAATTTATAACTATGAATCTCCTATGAAACTCCTTCGTAGGGTTGCGTAGAACGTAGAACGCGTTGATGTAGAGAGCTGAAATTTGGTACATGGTGTTTTCATAACATCAGTAAATAAAATTCCAAAAATGGACTAAAGCGGACAACCTCTTCTTAGTGCTGTCATACAAAACTTTGAGTTTTCACTTCATTTATCTTTTAATTTCCACTTAAGGTATAATATTATTAATCATAGAACAATTATAACTTCTTCCCCTTTTTTACTACTGCTATAAAAACCATGTATCAAATTTCAGCTCTTTACGCTCTGACAGTGCCCAAATATATAGTGAAAAACGAGATTTTTGTATGGGAACCCTACCAGGAAGTTGTCCGACTTTTCCCAGTTCCGAACTTAAATTTACATTGAAAAAAAAGTCCGTTTGTAAAATTTCAGCACTCTAAGTGAACGCGTTCTCGAGTTATCGTGATTACCGATATGTCAAAATCAAAATTTAATATTATCCGTGGGAGTCCATTTCAAATAATAGAAATTAAAAATGTTGCCTCCCAAATTTACTTGATAAAAATTTTACTCTACCACCTTTATTTCTGTACCTTACAAACGGAATGACAAACTTAGTACACTCTATGATTTCAACTATACATGAAAAGAACAATGGGCAAATTGGTACATACTATTTCCAATAACAATAAATCTTATTATATCAGAAGAGATCTTTTTATGGAGAATAATAATTATTATTGTTCAAATTCTTTGTTCGTCCCGAGTTATATTGATGAGAAAATAACTGACTTTGCAGAAATCAAATGATATTTTTTACTATTCCGTATTTCATCAGTCCATTCTAATTAGACTGACTGGGAAGGAACTGAAAATTCCCTTCATATAACATGGAAGCAAAAGACCCTAATTATTTAACTAAAATTTTAATATCTAATAATCTATCACTTACCCTTATTTTGTTTTTACAGTGGCTTATTCGAACATAGGAGTATGGTACCAAAAATCATAGAGAACGTGGTTCGATTCAATTAAAACTTCTTTAGATAACACTACTTTGTACGATTAGTCAATATTCTAATAATATTCAAAGATTTCACACAGCGGCCAACCTTTTAAGTGGGTGTCACACCGGGAGCGGCGCGGCGCGGCATTTTTCAGTTGCCGCTGCACGATTGTTCTTGCAAAATTAAATGTATAAGTCACACCAGGAGCGGCGCGACGCGGCAAAATAGTTGTCGCGCGGCAATTTTGGAGATTACACAAAAACACAATTTTGTCGCTGCCGCTGGCGGCAAAATTCATTTTCATTCGAACTAAGTCCGCACAATTCGTTAAATGCGGCTTTTGCATTCTTAAGTATTTGTAATCGAACCTCATCACTTTTCTCTGTTTTTCTTCAAGCAGAGCTACTGATAATAGAATTTCTTCCTCGGAAATAGAGTACATTTGGATAAAATCTGCCGCTTTCGGTGTGAACACTATTTTGTCGCGTGCTACGCCGTGCCGCGTCTCGCCGCTCCCGGTGTGACCAGGGCTTTAAGTATACATAGATAGTGGCTATATTCAAAAACCTTTTTTGTGGGCACTACCTCGTGCAAATGATTGATACTTTGATATTAAACTCTTTTGATGAACACTACTTTGTGCGATTGATTACTATTTTTCTAATGTTAAAAGATTTCACTTGGATTGATTTTTCCTTTTTTCTTTACTCTGTGAGATGTTTTCTTGTTCTTCTTCACGTGTCACTACCTGGCTCCAGAAAAGTTCATATGCCTCCGCTTGTTCCTTATTTCGCGCGTTTGGTCTATCAAATTTTTGGAGATCATACGATGGCGGAAAATTTGAATTTGCAAATATTCTAAACTTTGTGCTCTTGTGATTTGAGCTGCTACAACCAATTAAAAATCACCCTGTATAGTGAAAACCGAAATTTTTGTATGGCAACCCTACGAAGGAGTTATCCGATTTGCCCCATTCTCGAAATTAAATCTAGATCTAGATTTATGATTCCATCATCTAGCTAGGGTATATAAAACTTCCATTTAGTATAACCCAAACTATAGTGCAAACCTAGGATGCATTAGATTTGTATGTAATATCTTAATACATATATAAAAATCCAGTGTCACTGTGTTTGTAGACGCAATCTCCGAAACCGCCCAACTGATTTCAATGAAATTTTGTGAATGTGTTTGATTGGTTCCAACTTGAGAGATAGTATAGTTTTGGACACGATAGATGGTGCTGTTGTCGAGATGTCAAAAACTGCCTGACAATGCGTATATATGGAAAGCTGAAATTTTGTACACGGCGTTTTCATAAAAATTGAAAATACTTGTTAAAAATGGACTAAATCGGGCAACTCATAGGCTTGCCATACAAATATTTCGTTTTTTTGTACATGTTTGGACACTGTCTGACAACGAGTGCACGTAGAGAGCTGAAATATGGTACGCGGTGTTTGTTATGGAATTTTGTTGAGAGTGATTACGTTTGGACGAGAAGTCTCAGCTGTCAGCATGACCTGACAGATCACTCGGTGGACAGCGTTGACCGCAGGGCGGCACGTTAGCACCTCGGCTATTGCGGGAGAGTTATAGGGGGGGGGGGGGGTAACCAAACTCCTGCCGCTGCCACCTGCCATAATCAAAAAAATTATCGTGCCTAACAAAAACTGTAGCACACAATCCAGCCCTGAAGGGGCCTTTACACCACTTACCCTTACCTTAATGAAGGCGCAGATGAACTGCCTCCTGCTGCGTGCCCCATCCTCCCAACGATACTGAGGGCAGATTTTTTTCCAGTGTCCCTATTTGATCTAGTTCTTTTGCGAATACATTCGTTTCCACGAAAATGTGGCCACCTGCTTGATGGACTGAGTAGTTGTTCTATGCCGATTCTGGCGCACTTTTTCCATACAAAAAGTGCAAGGTAGATTCCAACTATTCGTCATCTGGTTGGCTCTGGTTCGATATCTAAAAAGAGATCACGGCTGCTTGGGATGGTAAGAATGGAAATGACGTCATTCCCTGGTCAGCCAGACAGTAGGAAAGGAATTCCCCCAGGCAGGCCCTTTGACGTAGACCACTAGACGGAATCCCCCAGTGGCCCAGAACCCCAGTCCATAGCTACCAAAATAGTTGGAATCTAACTTGCACTTTTTGTATGGAAAAAGTGCGCCAGAATCGGCATAGAACAACTACTGGTCTGTGTTGTGTTATAATATTTATGAACGCTCTCCCTTTTCCGGGTAATTTAGGAAAACGAAATTGTTCTCAAAAAAACAATGATACTTTCTCAATGGAATAAGCGTTGAAATTTGAAGACTTTCCAACTCGTGGCGATTCCTTTATAATTTCAGCAATCCTCTATGCTAGTCAATTTCTCCCTTTTACTTCCCTCTTAATCGGTAGTGTTATTTTCCTTGAATAATTCTCATCGATTTCTTTTTAAATCCCCGAAAACTGGCACGTTCCTATCACTCTTGACAAATCTTGACAACCTTCTCTATTTCAGCCCGGAAAAAGAAACTCTTCTTCTTCTTTTCCTTTTCGTTTTCGACAGTCCCCTTTCGACTCTCGATTTGGGTGCGTTCGGCGCGTTTCGATCGCCATCCGTACAAAGAACAGTTCGCGCCCACCTCGTGTTACTACGGGTCGCTTAGACGTGCATCTAGCTCAGTGTAGCATAACGCTATATACACCGCTACGACCATAACATGTTTCCATAGCAATAGCAAATTAAATTTAAAAAACAGACTAAATCGGACAACCCCTTCTTTCTGTTGCAATATAAAATTTTAGTTTTTCACTATATATTTGGAAACTGTCTGAGAACGCGTCGACGTGGATAGCTTAAATTGTATGCACGGTGTTTTTAAATGAAATATATAAATTTAGGTTCAAAAATGGGACAAATCGGGCAACTACTTCGTAGGGTTGCCATACAAAAATTTCTTTTTTAACTATATATTTGGGCACTGTCTGGGAACGGATCGACGTGGAGAACTAAAATTTGGTACATGGTAATAGCAATAGCAATAGTAAATAAAATGAAAAAAATGGTTGAAATCGGGCGACCCCTTCTTGATATTGCCATACAAAACTTAAGTTTTTTACTATATATTTGGACACTGCTTCACGCATCGAAGTAGAGAGCTGAATTTTTGTACACGGGACTTTTTTAAAAAAAATTTAAATTGAGTTCAAATATGGGGCCAATTGGGCAACTCCTTCGTATGTTTGCTATACAAAAAATTTGGTACGTGGTGGTTCCATAGCAATGGTAAATAAAATTTTAAAATGGACTAAATCGGGTTACCCCTTCTTGGTGTTGCTATACAAAACATTGAATTTTGACTATATACTTGAAAGTGCCTGAGAAGGCGTCCAGGTGAAGAGCTCATATTTTGTACGCGGCGTTTTCATAAAAATTGCAAATACAGGTTCAAAATTGGAGCAAATCGGGGAACCTTTTCTTGGTGTTGCTATACAAAACTTCAGTTTTGCACTATATATTTCGACCCTGCCTGCCGCGTCGAAGTAGAGAGCTGAAATGTTGTACATAGGCCTTTTTTTAAAAAAGGGTAATTTTAGGTTCGAACATGAGACTAATCGGGCAACTCCCTCGTAGGGTTGGCATACAAAAATTTCGTGTTTTACTAAAAATTTGGGCACTGCTTGAGAACGCGTCGACGTAGAGAGCAACACTCTCCCACACATATGAATGTATGCACGCACACACATACACACGATCGAGTCAGATAATAGCCTAGATATTAAGCATCTATGAGCACCCAACCCCACCCAACTAGATATCTATATTATCGCCGGGCAACGCTGACGGGCTCCTTCTAGTCTCATTATAAAACAAAAAGCATTCCAATTCGCTGGAAGTCTGCAATTGTTATGGTCGTAGCATTATGTAAGCAACAGTACGCTATACAAACCCGCATGGCGAATGTGCTGCCATCCTCGCAAGTTGTACGTTTGACAGCTGACGGCGCGCCACTCGCTAGAAGGGACTGAAAAGAAAAGAGGAAGAAGAACATTCTGGTGAGCAAGTGTAATTTTGTGAAGGCACGAAAAAGAAAAATCAAGATATATTTCTGTCATCGAGATTTGCCGGATAAAAATTTTTGGAAGGAGTGCACAAGTTGCGAGATTCCCTGTTCGTGTAATTGTTTTACAAAATACTTTGCGTCTTCATCTGGGATCCGAATTTAAGCTGATGAATGACCGATTTTGAACTTCAAGTCATCAGGTACCTAAAGTCTGGATTATGGTGAAAAGTTTTTCCGGAATCCTTTAGTACCCGAAAGGAAGCCCGCCTTGAGTTTTCTGTACAAGAATGTTTATAGATCATCTATTGGAGTGACGGGAGCTTTTTAAATTTAAACAGGAATTTATGTTCCCCGCTGATAATGGCGATCGCTCTTCTAAGGCGCAGATGAGGGCTGTTCACAATCTTGTAATCTATTAACGTTTGTTCCAGTATACATCGTGTAGAGTAGTAACAGCGAATTATGCATGATAAGGATATCAGTATTCTCAAGAGCTTCTCACAACTTTTCTATCAGAATGTACTATCTGTTTTGCTTAACCTTTATATACAACTTGTTCAATTTATATGAGGTAGTGGCTTCTAGTTTTTCATTAGCATATAGTTTTTAATTCAGTCTTTCGAGAGAACATAAATAGTGAACAGAAGCAAGTGACTCGGTTGTTATATACACACAACTTAACAGTGTATTCCTGTGTACAAGCCACTCGCGAAAGTGGTCCGTGAATTCGCTCAATATAAATTTGATACATGAACAGTAACAAGTGACTCGGTGTTATATACATAGTTTGGCAGTTTCGTTCTGTTGCATTCGAATCTTGATTGTGTGTTCCGCGAATTCAATCAGTTTCATTTTGGTACGTTCCAGCAGTTACAAGTGACTCGGTTGTTATATAGACACAACTTAGCAGCCTCTTTCTGTTTATAAGCCACTCGCGAAAGTGGTCCGCGAATTCACTCAGTGTAAATTGATACATGAACAGTAACAAGTGAGTCGGTTGTTATATACGTAATTTAGCAGTCTCTTTCTGTTGCATTCGACTTTTGCATTGTGTGTTCCGCGAATTCAAGCAGTTTCATTTTGGTAGGTTCCAGCGGTTACAAGTGACTCGTTTGTTATATACACACAACTTAGCAGTCTCTTTCTGTTTATAAGCCACTCGTGAAAGTGGTCCGTGAATTCGCTCAGTGTAAATTTGATACATGAACAGTAACAAGTGAGTCGGTTGTTATATACGTAATTTGGCAGTCTCTTTCTGTTGCATTCGACTTTTGTATTGTGTGTTCCGCGAATTCAATCAGTGTCATTTTATTGCGTTCCAATAGTGACAAGTGACTCGGTTGTTATATACACACAACTTTGCAGTCTCTTTCTGTTTGTAAACCACTCGTGAAAGTGGTCCGTGAATTCGCTCCGTAGCATATTGCTATAAACAGTGGAATATAAACAAGCCAGCAGTCTCTTTCACACTTACCTTAGCAAAATCGTTCTTCAAACTTGTGTTGGATATAGTGAACGTTGCATATGCGGTTAAGTGTTATTGGGATATTTGCAGTAAAGGATATTTATTATTGACACAGGTAATTCTTTAATTAATTTATTTTGTCTTTTGAATAAAATGGACGCCCTACGAAGACAAAGGACTACTCTAAAGGGTTGAATAACAGGAATTGAAACGTTTTTAAAAAACATAAATGCTGATGACATATCAGTGGAGGACGTTCAGGTTCGATTAGCTAAACTTGAACAACTTTCTCGCGAATTTGAAACATTGCAAAAGGAAATCGAATCTGATCTCGCTGCTGAAGATACTACCGAAGAACGAACTCGAGACGATTGGGAGGAAAGGTATTATTCTCTCAAAGTGTTGGCTCATACATTTCTGAAGTCAGCACATAATGAAGACTTCTCAAACGGTCAGCATAATGAACCAAATGAGCTCGGATCGGCCATTCATTCCTTAGCACAGCATCAAGCAAATCTCAGCGCTCTAATCGAACGTATTGGGATACAACATACATCTACACCGGTACCCACTGCATTGGTTTCAGATACCAAACACCCTACGATCAACCTTCCCACGTTTAGTGGAAGTTACGAAGAATGGCCTACATTTTCAGACTTGTTTAAAGCTCTTGTTGACTCTAACGACAAGCTAACACGACCGCAAAAATTACAATATCTGAAAACAAGTCTCAAAGGTGATGCGATATCTGTACTAAAACACATATCTATAAGTGATGCAAACTACACAGAAGCCTGGGAGAGGCTCAGTTCAAAATACAACAAGGAAAATTGTATTATAGATACTCATATTAGCAACATTGTTGAACAGCCATCCTTTTCTAAGGCTACGGTGAATGACCTATCTCGACTTTGCAACGTCACAATCGAGTCATTCAATGCATTAACAGCATTAAAGTTACCAACAGACAAATGGGACGCTTTGTTAATTTATATCATTTCTTCTAAATTAGCCGGAGAGACTAGACAACTGTGAGTGCGTGAAATAAAGGAAGAATCTTGTCCAACGTTTAAGCAATTTACGCAATTTCTTGAAACCAGACTTTATGAACTGGAAACTCTACAATTACGTAGTCAGCGCAAGACAATTGCCGACACATCGACAGCAAAGAAGTTCTTAACAGCATCTTTTCCTCATGTGCTACATGTAAGGGTGACCATCCGCTTCATAAATGTAAGCTACTCATTGGAATGGATATTACTTCTCGAAAACAGTTAGTCAAAACTAAGTCGCTATGCTACAATTGTTTACGTTCTTCACATCTTCTTAAGACTTGTAAGTCATCTTCCTGTCAAGTCTGTAAGGTTCGACATCACACACTCTTACATGATAATACAACGCAAGCTAAACAAGATTCAGCAATCATAGTACATACATCCGTTAAGGTTTCAAAATGTAACGCTACGCTGCTCCCTACTGCAGTAGTTTTTATTAAAGACTCAATGGGACAAGATCAACCTTGTAGAGTAATCCTGGACTCAGGATCACAAGCTACTCTTATCTCCGAAGCCTGCGTTCAACAACTTAATCTACAACGAACTCACTCCAAATTGCAAATCAATGGTGTGGGATCTAATAAATTAGAATACACTCGCGGCAAAGTCAAAATAACAGTTAGTTCCAGATTCACCAACGCATTAATAAGAGCTAAAGCTTTCATTTTGAACAAAGTAACTACGGATCTACCTTCACAAGAAGTGTCGAGTTCTTATCGAAATTTCTTCTCAAATCTACAACTGGCAGATCCTACGTTCGATCAATCAAGCAAAATTGACGTGTTACTTGGATCTGATGTGTTTTTTGATACACTTACGGATGGGAAACTTAGTCATCCAGATGGTTCTCCAACGGCCCATAATTCCATCTTCGGGTTGGGTAATTGGTGTAATATTTCAAGAGAATTAAAGGCTCCGATTCGATCACTGCATACTTGTGTTGATCTTGATGAGCAGCTACAAAGATTCTGGCAAATCGAGGAGCTTCCAGTGAAGGAAACATTAACAGAAGAAGAAAAACAGTGTGAAGCTCATTTTCTTTCCACACACACTAGACTCGAAAATCTCCGTTATCAAGTTCGTTTACCTTTCAAGGAAAGTACAGCATCTCTGGGAGAATCAAAGGCTTTTGCGGCAAAAAGGCTCACTGCAATGGAAAAAAGAAGGCTCACTGCAATGGAAAAAAGATTTGAGCGAAATGGCGAAGTCAATAGACAGTACACCGAATTCATCAGAGAATATATCAACTTAGGACATATGACACCGATTTCTGATGACGATAAAATGTGCACTATACAAGACGATCTAGTCACACTGCTCATTAGATCTCGGAAACACAAAATTGCGTTTGCGGCTAACATAGCAAAAATGTACCGCCAGATAAGGGTTCATGAAGATGACACAATGTATCAGCGAATCCTTTGGCGTGAAACTCCACGTGAACCAATCCAAGAGTACAATTTAATGACAGTGACATACGGAACTTCTTCGGCGCCGTTCCTGGCTACGAGAACATTAAGCCAAACAGCACTGCACCAATCTGAAAAGTTTCCATTAGGATCATCAATAATATGCTCGGACTTTTATGTCGATGATCTGATGTCAGGAAGTAATTCAGTAAAGGAAGCTTCAAAGGCTATTAAAGAATTCAATTCGATATTAAGTTCAGCTGGCTTTACCTTACGTAAATGGTCGTCAAATTCACCCGAAGTTCTACAAGATATTCCGCTCGACCAACAGGAGACAGAAATCATGTCAAACCTGGACAAAGCATCTTTTGTCAATACATTGGGTCTCAAATGGAATACTGTCAACGATTCGTTCATATTCACTGTAATTCTACCAGAAACAGAGGGAGATGTTAGGGGCAGAGGAAGGCTGTGCGATCAGTTGGTTACTGACCGCGGGGCTTTCTGAGCTTATCTTTGTGAAGGAAGGTAGAGGGGTACTGGCCGACTGGATTTTTTGGGTTGCTAGCTTGATGGTGCACCTCTGGCTTTCGACACTGAAACTGATTCGAACTCTGGATAAGGACTGATGTGACTTCAGGGATGTGCCTACGATTCATCACACCCAGAACAAGTTTGAACAAGGACAAGGAAGAAGAAGAGATCATCAGTTCGTTTGTATGCGTGTTCTTCCAGTTGCAGAGGTTAAATAATTTACCGTTTATTCCTTTTAAAAAAAAATTTGTGTCATAAAGGTTAGAGTTTTATCCCGCTATTCTCTAAGCAGCTTGCACTTACTAAAATTATTAAGGTTTCGATCTGTTTGTTAAAATTGGATAAAAGGGGTTAGCTTAAAAAGGAAAAACAAGTGGTAAGCTAAGTTTTGTTTTCTTAAATTTATATAGTGGACGAAGAAATTGGAGAGTGATAATCACTCAGTCAAGTATCACACCATTTGGAAACAATTTGTAATCGTCTGGAAGAACGGCCAGTCACTGGCTTCTTTTAGCTCATCACCTTGGAAGCCTCATACCCCGGCAGGGTGAACGCTATACGGTGTAGTCATACATTTTACCAAAGAAAAACAAGAAGAGACCATTACAGTTTCTCCGTCATAATCACACTATTGGCGAGATATCATTTGTTGTTTCCTACCTACCAAGTGCAAGTAGAAACGTAATTAATCCGGCTCAGAAATTCCAATCGCTGCTGTTAAGTAAAAAGCTATTGTGCCGAGGGTGCAAAAAGTTGCATCAGACTATCTACATTCATCGTCAGCGATATTTGGTCATCGAGTTTTGCTTTCGCTAAATTTCTGGTGACCAACTTCAAGGGAGACGCATTGCAGTTTTTAAAGGTGTTCCTGTAACTCAATTCAGTCTCCGCGGCAAGAAAAGTAATACCAGTCACAACGAACTCCCACCATTCCGTCACGTCTGGTTTAGTTCCACTGGATTTACTGCAGAACCCATGATTCAGCTTGGTGTAATTAAAGGACTCATTGATCTTCATGCAAATCGGTATTAAATTATTATAGAGATTTCAGTTTTTTTGTTGATGTAATAAACTAGATGCTAATATTTGAATTATGACCGTACATATTATCTTTTTGATATTTTTATCTCAATTTAGAATTGCAGGGAAACTATATTGCTATATTAATAACAAAACATTTACTGGATTTAGAGGTTAATTTTTAAAATCAGGAATTGAATGCGATAGAAATCGAAATAAATTCTGAGTATACCAAATTTATATTTCGAAACTGTTCCCGCAATTTAGGACTGAAAGTCTATAAACTTTTACTGGAGACCAACCTAGTTACTAACATTTAGAGATTCAATGTAGAACGTTAAATGTAATTTATTGGTTCTAATAATAATATTGACGATTGAAAATTTTCGCACGAAAATTGAATTGAGATAACTTTTAGAATAGAGCCAGATTGGGAAAGGAACAGTAACAGAAGTAATAGTACTATATTTTGATCGAATTTTATTGAAAGATGCAACTCTAAACTAACCTTTAGAATATGACTTGAAATGATAGATGACTGATATTCTGCACATAGTCGTAAGCATGGATCCATGTTAAACAGGGTAGGTTAGATAAACGATGTAGCAGCTGTAATCAAAACGTATTCACCGGTTCGACTATTACTTTCCTAGCTCACCTAGTGGTCATTTAGTCATACCTCAAGTTAATTCTAACAACCTTGGGGCGCCTTAACCATGTAATGCCTTTCGGATTCATTTACGACAATGTTATCATTCAATGTTTGCTGTACGTACACGTTCTTAGTTTCGCAAAATTAAGCTGGTATAAATAAAGACTGGACATAGTTAAATGTAACTCGTTATAATTATATGAACACCGTTGTATTAGAATAGTTTTTGAAATTCATTGAAAGTCTTCCTAACATACGATAGGAGGACTCTGTATTAGTTAATAAAGATATCATTATAACATAATGAAGTTCTAGAGTTTATTCTTTCTCCTTCACTCTCCATGGCAGTCTGGACTTCACGTCCCAAGCCAATCGCTCAGCATAGTTCCGTAAAAGCACTTATACAGCTTTGAGGTTATGGTTTTTACTTCAATAGCTTTTTGTTCTTGTTTATAAAACCGTTTGTATAGCACGTGGAAAAAAACTAAGAACTTTGGGAAATTTAATTTTGGATCATTATACAACCCAGACCAAAGTAATGTAGACGATTTTAGATTTCTGCCACTACTAGCTTATGTAAGAACATTCCAAGAAGAATGTTCTATACAAAATCCAAGATATTACGCATTTCCTGATTTAATAAGTAGCATCAATTTGGTAATAGAAGAAGTAGTATCTGTGTTCTGTGCATGTATCAATCTAATGCCAAATAAAAGAACTATTCTGCATAAGCTGTTGCGGTTTAAACATAATGATGGATACCTACGCAAATCTAGCCTTAGGGTTCTATTCCCATTCACCATTTCGAAATGTAGAAATTGTGTTCTTACTACCGAA
The DNA here is from genome assembly GCA_963930735.1 of Dioctria linearis. Classification (NCBI taxonomy): domain Eukaryota; kingdom Metazoa; phylum Arthropoda; class Insecta; order Diptera; family Asilidae; genus Dioctria; species Dioctria linearis. The sequence goes on from OZ005744.1 coordinate 51,333,751, forward strand.
TACGACCAGTCGATCAGGAAACAGTTTTAATGTGCTTTATAGATCTATTGTTCTTTGTAATGTATAAACTCACAAAATATTGTGGGTGTATGATACTCGTGAGTGATCTCCAGATCAAACATTTTTCACCGCGCTCGCGTTGTACCTTAAAAACATGCCCATAGAGATAGACCTATTTGACAAGGTTAACCTTTCATCCAATTGAACTGTCCTTATTCAACGGATATTGACTCTCCCCATCATGCTAAATCAGACAGAACTGTGGCAGTCTTCAATTACTCTGAACATTGAAAATATTGACACTTTCTTTCGAGCAGGTCTCGAGCCAACTGGATTGAATTTGTCTCGGATACCATAGTGGGTTCGTAAAAGATCACCAAAGGGATTGTCCGCTATTTTCTTTTTGATATTAGTTTTTCTTGTAAAGCACAGTAGTATTTTCCATTGATGATATTTAACTTTTCTACCAAATCTGATGACTGTAAATAATTACAAGTATTTAGCAATAATATATGGTTTAATATCGACAAATATAAGGTTATAATTCTACAATTCGTTGATCTAGAGAGTTTTCGAATCCTTCTATAACATTATGATTATATGTACATTTTAGGAGCTATTTCTCTTTCAAAAAGGTATTAAAATAGAAATTACGGCAGATTACAATAATAATCTTTTTGAATTATAAAAATAAATACAATTCTCACACAAAATGGTAATTTGGAAATTCAAAAAAAAACTACAAGTCGGACAACTGTAATTATTGGTGGCATAAATAGATATCGTCGGCTTGCTGCAAAATCAAGATAACTCCATTTGTTTTGATTTTGATTTATGTACGCCAGTGTGCTTGAAATATATCCTATTGTATACGTACTTCTAAAACGAGACAAGTGTTTTACCCATAAAAAGGTAGATTCGCATGTGTCATATTTCTGAAAACTTCAATCAACATTTTCTCGAACTTATTTTTGCAGCAAAGCGAAGATATAAAATGCCAAGAATCTGCAAATTAATACTATAGTAAAGTAATTTGCATAATTGATAACAGTAAACCAAAACTTTTCTGTCGGTCTTAACGGTGGAGATACAGGGAGTTTTCTGAAAAACTAGCATAGCATATTTTCTTAATCAGCCACGCTGTATCTCTGAAACATTTTGAAATGTCTAGCGCCAGGCAGCCCATACAAGGCAAGCAAATATACCACAACATACAAGTCAGACGTCGAGAGAACACGCTGTTGATTAACAGTCCAGTATTGACCCTTGTTGGTGGCATGATACCAGCGGTGAGCATTTGGCACACGACACCAGCAGCCAGATTCCCTATAAGTAGCCCACTGCCAGTACTAAAATGACTCAATGGCAGTAATCCAACGCACACCCACGAACAAAATATGTCAACAAGAGCTGGTGGAAGCAACCAGGGACTAAAGAAGAACTAAACTAAAGTTCCCCCATAATATGCTTCAACCTTCACGTAAAGGATCTGGCCACAGCACAGCACAAGGCCGACATAAACGGTTTTAAACGTCAACAGGACTAAAACTATATTGAAATCCGACGCAACGCAGGATCAAAAGCTAATCTTCAATATAATCAATAGCTAAACGAACGCTTTCACCTTCACCCCCGGAGGAGAAACATGTCAAATTGGTTCTGAAAAATGTGTAGCACAGCGTTGATGCAGGTGACGTTAAGGAGGACTTAGTGAAACTAGTTCCGCAAACCAGAGTGATAAAAGTATCCAGATTATCTTCAGGAAGAGCACCTGTTAAAGTCTGTACTTTAGTTAGTGTTGAACCCTAGTGAACTACACAAAAAACAAATTCATAATAATCAATTTTCATTGCTCAATAACAATTTTATTTTGCATATTAATTAATATAGGTCAATTTCTCTTGCATTTAGAAAGTAAATTTAATGCCAACGTAAACTATATTGCACTCAAATAAAATTAATGTTAACGTAATCACTTTCCATTCATGAAGGCAATGACACGGTATGAATTTTGTGTTTAATGTTTAGGTAATCAACTTCAATTAATTAATGACTCTGTATGAATTTATGTATATAAACAGAGGAATAACAGTAAAGAATAAAGTATCATTTTATCATTAAAAGTGAACGTTTTATTTTGATTGAGTCTGCTAAGGGCAGTTTATTTTCTACTTATATAATTGTGCATAGGTTTTGTACCGTTGCACCATAACGACAAGCACAGGTATCTGAACCTGAGCTTCTGGATCTTCTACAGTTGTGCATAGGTTTGTACCATTGCAGCATAATAACAAGCACAGGGGGGGAAGTAGTCTGTGAAGCGCAATGCTGAACAAGGTGAAAGCTGTATAAGAGGAAAGCATGCATACTTGATAGATGGAATATGTTGGTTTGTTGATTTGGTGTTTATGGTGGTATGAGCGTTTTGATGTTTTTGTAGATCGCTTGGCATCTCCCACGAGAGACGTACAGTAGTGTGGTATAGTTAGCTGAGTTCTATGGGCACGAATTGGTACTTCTCACGGCGAGGTAACTTTACCTTAGTGAAATTGAAATTGAGATTTTTGGCTGTGTGGGTACTGTAGTAGATGCTAGGCAGATGGCCCTCGATGCAATTGAAGTTATGTACTCATGTAAGTCAAAATAATAAAATCTCAGACATAGTGGTGCGAGAAGTGAGATGATGAATAAGTTGATGAATAACGGAAATCAGATGTGTATGTTAGTAGTGCTTATATGGTTAGTATGCATGGTCAGCTATATGATCCAAATGGTGAATCACGAAGCCTATCCAGACTGAATTGGGCACATCTTAACCTTCACGTGGTCCCCTCTGACAGCGACATAAGGGTTGTATTACCTGTATAGGCCAAGTACGATTCTTTTGACGCTGCTAATAAGATCTAGGCCCGAACGGAGTTACCAGTACCGTTTAAAAAAGATATCTAGCATGAAAGATTGAAACTGGGAGTATTCATGGTCCGTTGATCATGCCTTATGAAAGCCATACCAAATGGGCGGCCCGACATTGGCTAACTTGGTACTACGGGGTTAGAGGAGCCCTGGATAACAAGGTTTTATCCACCTCAACTTGGGATGGCCCCTTTATGGGAGCATCGTAGTGACTGTGGTGAAGGGTGCCGTGACCCTAGATCGGCAGAGATTGGATAGGTCTCGCTTCTACCAGTAAGTTTATGTCATGTCATGCTCTTTTGGCTACTGGTACTCATTGTTACGACATGAGGCCGTTGATTGTCGATAACAATCCGAGCATGAAGAATGCCGTGAGATTAAGCCATACTTGGCAAGTGCTCACGTAAAACCACAAGAAACTTTCTACATTATAATTTATTCTTTGATAAGGTTTAAATCATTTCAGATTTTAGAATTTATAGACACTTAGAAAAACATATCACAGGAAGCATGTATCACAGTTGTCAATATTATCATCTTGTTTTTTCAATAAAAAAAAAAATAATTAATTGAAAGTCGGTTGAATTTTCTCAAAATAAATGATACAGTCGACAAAAGTTGAACCAGCATAAACTCGAACAGCATCAGTTACAACGCCTTCATTATACGATTGGAACCTGGTTCGGACCCAGGAGCCATTACTTCAGTGATTTACTTGATGGGACAAAGAATGACCTGAGAACTGTCAGAACTAAACAAACCAAATTCCGATAATTCCTAAAAATGTATTAATAAATTTATAATCAAGCAGTGCCGGGAGCTTTTCGGAATGGACATGTTCTCTCTTCTTGGGAACATAAAAGAATTCATGCCAAAATATAACTCCATTAAGAATAAACAACAAAGGTGAGCTGCATATTTAGGTTTCGTTTGTGAAATATGCGTGTGACTGATTAAATTTTTTTTTTACATAAGTTGGAAAGTTGCATCCAAATATAGTGCAGAATATGTATGTATGTTCGAAAGTTACAGCGTTGAACAGGCCAGGTATTTGGAGCGCGCGCTCGAGCATTGGACCCCTTCTCTTGCGCTTGGGATTCTTACCTGAACCCTTTTAAATACAAAACAGGTATAAATGCGCAATAGAGAAGCGGTTATATCTCTAAGTCCTGTTTCCAATATAACGGTTAGTTTAGTCTTAATTGAGCAGCCAAATTGCTCGAATTTTATTGGTGATTATCGTATTTGAACTTTAAAACGCGTTTTTCTCAAAACTACGTTTTTCTAACTGGTTTCAACGATATCTCAAAAACGGCTTAAAGTTGAAACTTTGAACTCCCGCTGCTCCCAGGGCTTGCCCCTCCCGCAAAAATGAAGATGCGGAATAACGAAATCTACGTAAATATCAAGTTTGGTAAAAAAGTGTTTTTTCGAAATTACCCCCTCCATTTTCGAAATTCGAAATCGAAAAGTACCCTATCTAATAGCCAGTTCAGATTCCCGTACAATGACATATAAATGGTTGTCGTAGGTTAAAAACTGTAGGAGGAGATAGAGTCTTACGAAAAAACTGAAGATTACATCGATGGGCACATCTTCCAAATGTTTACTTATAACTTTTGATTGTTATTGTTGATAGCACTTAGGGAGGTCATTTTGGAAAGGGGACATAATGCGCACATTTTTTCATAGTTTTGCCAAGTTCGTGCAATGGTGATATTTCGAATAAATGTACACTGAAGCGCGACAAAAATTTTGGTCAAATAAAAAATTCTAGAGAAAACTGTTTTTTTTTAAAGTAATTGAAGGCACAATTATAACTAATTATGCATTATTAGAAAGGCCAATATGTGTTCTTTTAAATAAGGGTTTGAACGTCACAATCCATTAATTACAATAGAACTTATAACGAAATTACTCTGAAAAGGTATGCAAAATCTCGAAAATCGATATTATCGATTTACTCGAAAACCAAGCGGAGTTCGATATAAAAGTATCTAGACTTTTTTGACGCAAATGACCTCTGCTTTCATCCACTTAAAGGATTAAAGACATTTACGGAACACCCTGTATAATGCAGTCTGTTAGTGAATCCTATCAGTTCGTATACCAGGCATAGCAACAGAATGTTGGCGGTAAATAACGGGAGGGTCGCCCAAAGTGACAGAGGTATTGGTTCTTTTGGTGCTAGAACTGCGTACGAGTCAGAAGCAGCGCAAAAGTAGCGGCCAAGCCGCAGGAAAGTAGAAAAATAAAAAAAAGGAAAATTGTAGTGTGAATAAACTCGAAGTGAATCGCATAATTATATGTATAAAGAAAAAAAAACCCCCCGGTTGCGAGGAACTAACATAATCGATTTTAACCCCACTTATCGGGAGACTCGAGCCGGCGGAGTCCAAGTGGGCCTTAGGACGGTAGAAGGACCTAGCACAGATCTAGGAGAGATAGCGGAAAGGGAAGGAACCTAGAGTGTTCGAAGGTAAGAAATAATGCGTTATCTTGAGACCGTAAGGAATTTATAAATTGGAAATATTTACAGTTAGAAGGTGGGGGGGGGGGGGGGCGCATTATAGCGAGATGCGCCTCCGACCAGTTTAAAAACAGTAGTAGCAAAAAGCAATCCGAAATATTGCTCCTGACCAGGTGTATAGAGGCAAAGGCCACTGCTCACCGCGGAGCGCCTGACGTTATTGTCGCAGCCAAGGCTACGAAAACCGAACTATCAGGAAGAAACTCAAGCCCCAAAGGGAACCAGCGGGTGACTGACATCTAAGCAAGACATAGAAGCTAACCAAATTTTTTGTGAGCATGAAGTAGGAAAATTAAGGAAGGAACTTAAAATTAAGGTTTAAGATAAGAAAAAGAAATCTCTTTTTATTTTTATTAAGCAGCAACACCTGGTCATCACAAATGCATGTGGGATAGCCGGGTGAGTACTTTCTAGATTAATCTTAAAAAAAAAAAATATTTTTGTTAACTAAGACTATATAAAAAGAAAAAAAAATTTTATATATTAATACACTTCTACAGTAGCTTAATTGGTGGAGGTACAAGGATATACATATATGTATGACTATAATCAAGTGCGTTAGCACTGTATTAAGTATACAAGCAGAATTCGCGAAATATATGTATGTACGTATATATATGTGGGCCCATAGAAGTAGCTCACGGAGTGATTAGAGTATGAACTAAATTAAATTCTGCCACTACATATATAATATTGAATTTAATATTGGAAAGTGGAAAAGACCTAGAATTTATGAATATATATATGTATATAAGTATAGCGGCGCAGGAATTTGATTAGACTAGGATTAGGGTGTGAATTAAATTGAATTATGTCCACTATCTGTACAATTGAACTAAAATTTGAACGGATTAGTACAATATGAGCCGAACCAAAAAAAAAAAAAAAAAAAACTTCATTTTATATATACGTAGATATATATAGCGGCGGAGGAATTTGACTAGACTAGGGATTAGAGATAAAAAGGAAGGATTTTATAAGGATTTTATTTTTTTGTAATAAATTTTTTGTTACGTAGAGCTCAGTGAATTAATTCTCTTTGGGGTTCCTGGGTAATCATAGTTTTGTACATGCAGTGGTGGTGTGAGCAACACACTCATAAGAGAACGCATGCGCCATGCCGCAGCATTGTGCCCTTGAATTGATTGAAGTATCATGAGTTTGTAAGCGTGGAGTAGTGCATACCTCATTCGGCCCGAGCGCTGGCCACAAGGGGGTTCGATGAATTATACAAAGGTTGTGGCGGCCCGGCAGCGACGTATGGTTGGGAGTAGGCCTTAGCCTCCTGCGAGAGGTGAACCGTTGGTAGTAAAAGGAAAATTGGTTCCTTCACAGCAGCCGAATGCTCGTCTTCCTCCCACACCCACCGACGAGTCCTAGCCGGCACAACAGAAGAAGGAGAGGAGGTTAGGAAGACTAGCAACGTCCGGCCTATGCTCTGATAATTGTGGTCTCAATGCGGTCATAGCTTAAACAGGGGAATTCGATTCTTGTGGAGACCTGGCGCCCAGTGCACTTTAGCAATCGTTGCTTTTATCCCTATATAAATTCATTTAGCAATCGTTGCTTTTTTCCGACATAAATTCATTTAGCAATCGTTGCTTTTTTTCCGATATGAATTCATTTAGCAATCGTTTCTTTTTTTCTGATATAAATTCATTTAGCAATCGTTGTTCTTTTCCGATATAAATTCATTTAGAAATCGTTGCTTTTTTTTCGATAAATTCATTTAGCAATCGTTGCTTTTATCCCTATATAAATTCATTTAGCAATCGTTGCTTTTTTCCGATATAAATTCATTTAGAAATCGTTGCTTTTTTCCGATATAAAATCATTTAGCGATCGTTTCTTTTTTTCCGATATAAATTCATTTAGCAATCGCGGCTTTCACCATTCATAGATTAAAGTAACTCGCTGTAGCATTTGCCAAATCAACCTCCGACTTATGAACACTAGGCGCTTCGAAGCCAAAGCGAACGTTACAGGTTCCTTTGTAGTGGTGCAACGCACATTCTGAAAAATATTTTGGTCTGAAAATATTGTGGCCTACTGCTGACATGTGGTAAAAACTTCTAACTTCTAGATTTTTATTGTTCATCAAAACAAAATCCGTTTAAAAAGCTAAAAAAACAGGCCGTCACACTGGGTGACCGCCTTAATAAATTAAATATTATGATTCCCAATGTGACTTCTCTTATCTCCCATAGTAAACGCATTTATCTCTCGCATCTGCTCAAGGACGAACAACCTCATATTCTCTGTCTTAGTGAAACCAATCTCATACCTCGGCACAAAGTCCAGTTCGATACTTACAGAATTATAATAAATGACAAATCTGATAATTCAGTTGGTACTGCTATTCTCAGTAAGACCTTTATTAGCCGACCAAATAGAAATTCGAAACCTGGTCTGCTCGGAAGCAACAGCAATCCGAGTTCATTTATCAGGTGATGAAACACTCCTAATTATTGGTGTGTACTTCAGGACGAGTTGAAATTCTCTGAACATTAACAATGATCTTGATTTATTACACTCTCCTGTCACAACAAGCTGATTACACAATAATTTGCGATGACTTCAACGCAAGCCACAGCCTCTGGAATGATCTGGCTGTAAACCAAAATGGAACAATAGCCTCAGCAACCTATTAGTTCATATCTCAAAACTGCCCAACCTTCCTAAGATCAGGCTCATTCTTAGATTTCTTCTTAGTGTCATTTGCACTCATAAATCAATTCGGTAACCAATCTAATTATCACTGTGAGGCATTAGTTGCAGAATCTGATCATCACGCTGGACCCTCAAATTAATTTCCTGGCGATTGACGAAAGGAACATCATATCTTTTGCTTCCACAAACTGGGCACATTTCTCGCAGTATATCTCTGAGCGGCGTAAAACTCTTGATGTCTCAACAAATAGAAATCTCACTAACTCAGAAATCAACTTGTAGAGAAACTTAGCATGACAATTTCGGATGCTGTTGAGCTATTTGGAACTAAATTAGTTCCCAAAAATTACAATTACAAAAACTTACCGCCTTGCTAATTTATGTAAGTTAAGACAAAGAATGAGGAAAGCTCTTAGTAGAATTCGCCGCAGGCACCATAATGCTACAAATCCCCATGTATTGCTCTCTTCTATCACAAAAAATTGCTTGAGTATGATTATCACTGCTGAAACAAGAAATTTCATGAACCTAGAGTTCACCAAGAAGCTTAACACAATAAAGCCCAACTCTGACACCTTTAAGGAAATTAATAGGCTAGCCAATCGTAGGCAATTACCTCCAGCTAAAATTTCTATTGAAGACGGAATATTCCAGTCCTATCGCAATAACAAATACCTTCGTTTCAAAATATGCGGAGCAATTTGCCGAAAATCCCATAGGCCCAGAATGCCTGTCGAGTTCGAAGTTGATGACTTCATTAGATCACAACAATCTCCAAACCAAAACGGATATTCATCATAAATCGACGTCTCTGAAAACAACCTCTCCTATCAACCGACTGATGCACCGAATAGCTCATTAAATCCGGAAATAGCAGGAAGCCATCAGGCCCTGACAACATCTCAGGTTTTCTCCCCTCATTGGCTTTCTGCTGCTGGTAACAAGTTTTAATAATTGTTTAAACAATGCCTACTTCTCATATAAGTAGAAGACAGCAAACATTTTCCCAGTCCCTAAGAAATCCAAACCCACTAATATCAAAGACTTCAGACCAATCGCCTTACTATCCGTGATTGGTAAAAAATTAGAAATACTTGTGAAAGACCCCATTCTATCCTTTAATGAAGAAAGGAACATTATTCCCAAATACCAATTTGGTTTCAAACCCGGTCACTCTACCACACACGCACTACTCAAATTACACAATAACGTGACGAGGGGTCTAAACCAAGGTCTTATTACAACGGCATGCAGTTTGGATATAGCCAAGGCATTTGACAAAATGTGGAAACAGGCTTATTTATAAAATGATCCACTTTCAATTCCTACCAGAAATCACAAGATTTGTCTATAACTTCTTATCTGACAAACAGTTTTTCGTTGAATTAAATGGCACTTCTTCAACCCTATATCCTATCTTGGCAGGAGTACCGCTCCGTTCTCGGCCTGCTCCTCTTTAAAATCTTCACATCAGATCAACCAGCTAATGACTCAACAACAACCACTCTACTTAACGCGGATGATTCTGTCACATATTCATCCGCCCCTAGTTCAAATTATGCAATTCTTAGCATCAAGAGAAAGTTAATGGACCTGATGAACTATTACACTAGGTGGGGATCAAGATACACCTTGATAAACAGACTTTATCCTCTTTCGTAAGCCCGAATCCAATTCAAGGACTGTTAAAATCGCAAGCATTTGCAAAAAAGCTTCCGTAACTCTCAGTAACTTCGAGATCAAACCAAAAGACCCGATAAAGTATCTTGGAGTTAGATTCAACAAAATCTTCAAATTCAGGGAACATGCAGAAGCCGCAATTAAGAAAACCAATATAGCCTATAGTCTCATTAGTCCCTTCATGCGAAAAAGTTCCGGCCTGTCCAGTAAAGTTAAGTTCTTATATACAAGCAATTAATTAGACCGGAAATATCCTATGCATTTCCCATTTGTTTGACTATTAACAAGACAACATTAGGCAGAAGACTAACCCTAGGAAAATTATAGGAGCATGTACTGGTAAGTTTTTTAAAATGCGTTTCAGGATGTTCAGCAATAAGGAGCTGTACGAGGCAGCGAGAGAAGCCGGAAAATTTTCTCCTCATCGAGCAAGCCCGGAAGACCATCAGCAGAATTCAGCATTATTCTAACCAGTTAATGGCAGAAATTGCAGCAGACCACCGAAGTATGGATGGAGCAATGTCCCCTTCTACCAAACTGGACTGGAACAAAATTCTCATAGAGGATAGCTAAGTTATAAATAAGTTAGTCTGTCAAAGGTATAAGTTAGATTTAATCAGGAGTAATTTTATTCTTTTTAAGATTAATATTTTGAATTACTTAGTCATAGGTAGCTTTAGCGCAGGGCTATATAATAAGATCATACATGTTAAAATAAATAATAAATAACTAATAGGCAATTCATCGTCGGAACTCAGGGCTAAATTTTATACTACCTCGTAAGTAATAGCATCTACATATAGTTAGAGTTAACACTTTAATAGTCAAGCATATATTTAAGAAAGAATTGTACATAACACCCTAGACACACACCACGATCAAATAAATCATTGGTACTAACTATTCATTAAAATCCCGGTTCCTCGGACAGAAAAAATATTATAACCAATTTTATAGGATTTCGTATTCTGAAGAATGAACCCGCCATATACACTCACCTAGGCCAGCGGTCGGCAACCTTTTGAGTGGGAAGAGTCAAAAATTAAAATTTTCAAAATTTCAAAGTTTTTAAAGAGCCACAGATTTTTTTCTTGCCAACAATAAATAGTACCTACTCGCATAAATAAAGTTTTTTGATAAAAAAAAAAACTAATCTATTTATTCATAAGAAAAAATATCTATTTATTCATATATAAGAAATCTTTTTCTCAACAAATTAGATAATATAAATGGCATTATTAGATAATTACCTATTATTTAGTTTTGAGGAGTTTTGGCTTTGCATGGTTTTAGAAAGTTTGGATAAATTTGACTCATAACTTGTTGTTTTAAGTTTCAAAAACGACTCTAAATTTTCATTTGTTAGTTAGCTTCTTACTTTACTTTTAATTATATTCATGCAAGAGAACGCTTGCTCGCACGAATATGTCGATCCGAAGATAGTCAGCACTCCAAATGCCAACTTCTTCACCTCACTGGAGCAATCTGGAAGACTATTCTATGCGTCGAGCACGCCTCAACTCGCGACATTTCTTTTAAGGCTGTCCACTTTTGTTGCGCTACATTCATACATTTTTGGACCTCCAACTCTTCCAACTTGCTTTTCAACTCTGTAAATTTTCCACTCCGCAAAGCTTTACTTTTTAAATGGATCAATCGCATTTCTACAGATCCAGTATCAATTCCAAATGGCTCAATGTGGATTTCGTTACTATTTGTGTTGAGAGGATTTACTATGAATGCTAGAGCGGTTTTGTTGGTTTTGAATTGCTCAAATCTGTCAGCAAATTTATCTTTAATATTTTTTATAACTGTGCTGAAGTAATTCGTGTCAACAGTTGCACTGGTTTTATCGCAATATTGCTTTAGAAATTGAAAATGAAGTAATTTACCGCTCTGTATATCTTCTGCAAAAAGAATTAATTTTTCTTCAAACCAAAATAATTCTTCTACCAAAACATAGGCTGGGTTTCCCTTTCCTTGCAGTTTCAGATTCAGCTCATTTTAGATTCAGCTATTCGAGTTACGGTATCGAATTTTACAATCATAAGTTTTTAAAATACAAAATAAATAAACATAATCTTTTTCTGGGTACTAACAGATAACTAATAAAAAACCAAAAAACTCTTTTCCAGTTGTGCAAAATATTCTGATTCAAGTTCTTTCGCTAAGATTTTCGAATCAATGGTTGTCAACGTAAAGTATTAGACATTTTTTATTTTTTATTAGGTTGATCTGAGCTGAACTATCCGGCACACTTCAAATACGCAGAACAAAATTACATAAATCTTCAAGCACCGATTGTTCGTATGTTTTCTGAATGCTTAAATTTGGCAAAAAAATTCAATATCGTTAAAATTTAAATATTTTTGAAAAGACAGCATACGCCATTCATTAAAAATTGCTTTCCGATTTGTAGTAATGTTTGGAAAAGTATCAATTAAAGGAAGAATCGTTTTTTTGCTGTACGCAAAGTGTTTCAGGATTCAAAATTCAAGTTAATTGAACATTTAATAAATATTGAATTGAGAATATAATAATATGGTTAAAAATAATATTAAAATAAAAAAATGTATCCATCTCTAAAAAAAGGTATCAAAGTATCCATTTCAAGTAAAATGTATCCAAGTGGCATCACTGAGTACAAGTGGTTGAGAGATAGAATCGGTCCCTAATCCTCGCTAACCGATTCAGAACGATTTTTAATTTTTTTTTTTTCTTTTGGTAAAATAAATAATATTTCCGTATGGAACTAAAGAGCCGCAGCTTCACATCCAAAGAGCCGCAGGTTGCCGACCCCTGACCTAGCCAAATAAAAAATTGTATGTCAGGGGGGGGGGGGGGGGGGAGACTCAACCATTTAGGAGTTACAGGGTGGTTAAGAAAAAGAGCTGGTTTTTTCGTTAATTTGACCTATTATACTCTATTTGCTATCTGCAGCTCTTAAAGAAATATTAGTTCATGTCATACCGAGATTAGCCGATATTTTTTTTAAATGACGTGTTTTCAGTCACTGAGAATAGCTTTCAGAATAGGTTTTCAGGGTATAACTGGTCCAATTAAAGAATGTAGTGTACAGTTTATAGGTTTTATACAAAAAAGTTATGTTAACGACCGTTTTGCAAAAAAAATAGAGGTCAAAGTAAAAAAATCTGAAATATTTTGTTTAGACCACCGTAACTCCTGAGAGGATAGGGTATGGGGCTGGTTGAGCTCTCGTTGGAAAGGCCATGAAGTTCTGTATACAATGAACAGTTAACTATGACCGTACACCCAGTACTTTTTAAAATACAAGGTGTTTTGTGAAAATCTAGCTTTTTTCCTAATCACCCCGTAGCTCCTAAACGTTGATATTGCCCCCCCCCCCCCTCCCTGGCATACAATTTTTTGTTGCCTAGGTGAGTATTATCACCTCCTGAGGGAAAACACCCTGTATTTATATATATACTACTACTACTATAAACTTGATCAAACGAAATGTGCCGATACAAGACACCTAGGCAAGCAAAAAATTTTAAGGCAGGGGTGGTCCACACCAACCTTTTGGAAATTACAGTGTGATTAAGAATAAAAGCTAGATTTTCACATAACAGCCTGTATCTTAGAAACTACATGGCGTACGGTCTCAGTTAAAGGCTCATTGTATGCATATGAATGCATATGTATGCATAAAGAATTATGGTTGTCTAAACTAAAAACTTCGGATTTTCTTACCTTTTTTTAATTTGACCTCTATTATTTTTGCAAAACGGTCGTTATCATAACTTTTTCTTATAAAAACTGTAAACTGTAGACTCTCCTCTTTAATTTGACCTATTACAACCTATGTGTTAACTGTAGCCGTTAAACAGTTAATAACTCATAACATATTCAGGTCACACCGAAATTAGACGATATTTTTTAAATGACGTGGTAAGGGAACAAATTGTCGTTGAGAATAGGTTTGAAAATAAGTTTGAGAATAGGTTAAGAGCTAATAGCTCTTAAAGGGCTACACTTAGCACATAGGGTGTAATAGATCAAATTAAAGAGGAAAGTCTACAGTTTACACTTTTTACAAAATAAAGTTATGTTAACGGCCTTTTTATAAAAATAATAGAGGACAAATTAAAAAAAGGTAAGAAAATCCGAAATTTTTATTTTAGACCCCTATAACTCCTGAGACGAGTGGAGTACAGAGCTGGTTGCGCAGTCGTTGGAAAGGCCATGAAGATCTGCATACAAAGAGCTGTGTAACTGTGACCATAAGCCCTGTACTTTTTAAGATACAAGGCGTTATGTGAAAAGCTAGCTGTTTTTCTTAATCACCCTGTAACTCCCAAACGGATGATGTGGACCGCCGCTGCCATACAATTTTTTGTTTATTTATTTTTGCAAAAACGTCGTTAACATAACTTTTTTTATAGAAACTGTAGACTCTCCCCTTCAATGTGACCGATTACACCCTATGTGCTAACTGTAGCCGTTAAACATTTATTATTAGCTCATAACCTGAGGTCACACCGAAATTAGACGATATTTTTTTTAATGACGTTTTTTCAGTGGTCAGAGGTCACAGAGGTCAAAGTAAAAAAAGTAAGAAAAGCCGAAGTTTTTAGTTTAGACAACCACAATTTTTGAGAGGAGAGGGGTACAGGGCTGGTTGAGCAGTCGTTAGATTTGCCATGAAGCTCTGCATTCAATGCGCTATTCTCTTAACTGTGACCGTACGCCATGTACTTTTTGAGGTACAGTGTTTTGTGAAAAACTAACTTTTTTTCTTAATCACCCTGAACTCCTAAACGGTTGATATCCCCCCCCCCTCTGCAATACAATTTTTGGTTTGTCTAAGTGAGTACTATCACCTCCTGCTCTATTGACCACCTAACGGGAAACACCCTGTATAGACCAATTCTAGCTTTTTTACTTATTTCGTTGTGAGTTTTTCTGATCTTTTTTTGATATCAGATTCGTAAACTGCGGGTTATAGGATTGTTACCCACGATATATTATAATATGAACTTATCTCGGGATTGCTATGAATTCGTGATTGTTTGGCCTATTCCAATGGATGATGAATCCTTAGTAGAATCTTCCTGTGGTTGGTGGCCCGTGTGGCTATCCAACTTTGAAGTTTGATGTTGGATTGCTTCTTTGTTTGAGACTGGGAGTTTGTGTATTGATTATAGTAAATCCACTGCTCAGAGCAAGGTTCGGAGGGCTGTGCGCTGAGTATGTTAAGTCTGGCAGTTTGTTCTTGAGATTGCTTGATTGCTTATAGTGAACCTACGGTCCAGGGCGAAGGCTGGAGGGCTGAGCGCCAGATATGTTTAAGAGTGGGAATTTCTTTATTGCTTATAGTTAATCCACGGCCTTGGTACAGTACTAATTCGATTTTCTTCGAGAAGTAGTAGTATGCTTTCATTGCATTGATTTCTCGGTCATTTCTTCTTAAACAATTTTAATCATTCATGGGTCTATTTGGTATATGGAAGAGATTGGACTATGTACTGGTGTATATAGTTCGGACCCACCCCTACTCCTTCGCAATGCTTATAGACGGAGGATGACAAATTCTATACCTACAGTTGCTTCGAGAGCATACACACACACACATGGAACAACTTAATTACGGGATCGCGCGATGATAGCTTAGATATTATACATTACATAGCATGCTTTTACATCTATACTCACGCCACCCCTGCCAACCCCCACCCACCTAGGCACCTATACTCATGCGGGGCAACGCCGGCGGGCTTCCCCTAGTCATATTATATAATTTTTGCTAGATTTAGAAATATTGAGCCTTTGTTCTTCCAGGTCGTAGCATTAGTACAACAAAGTCTCGACTCAAGCGCTATCGGCCGAGAATTTAACGCTTGCGAGTCTGAAACACTCTCAACACAGCGCTCAAGACTCAGCGGTAATTTTTCCAACACCAGATCCATCTAAGGGCAGACTCAGACAGAAAAATTTCCTATCGCAAACATAAAAACTTATATCTAGACACTAGACATAAACAGAAAATTCATCAATGCATTATTATTAATTTGGAATTAAAAATTCAGAAAGCAAATCTTTTAAATTGCTTAATCTAGAAGGAAATAATTAATGGAATCTACTAATATTTTTTGGGTTTCTTAAATCCATTCTTCTCAAAAGCCAGTCTTTTCATACTTCCTTCCTTTGTATATTTTTTTCATCAAGTTTCAATGTGCCGCGTGCTGCCTAGTTGACTGAGGTACTCGAACTAAATTTAGATTTCATAACTTTTTTGGAGTTAGTATTCTACTTTTGCTGTGCGTGTAATAGACAACAACGCGGGTTGAAAATTACCAACTAAATAGAAAAGAAAAACAAGTCTATGTTTACTTCTAAAACATTGCATTTCGCTTACGTTTTGTAAATATTTATTAAGATAGAACTGAATAGACTTAGTCGGGACCCAGAATAAATATCTTTATCTCAGTCGCTACCCAAGATAAAGTTATTAGGTTAGTAAATGTCGGAAGGTCATCTGGTCGGAGGAGTTTAAAAGTAAAAAGTATTAATACATATGTTGGTATTAAGAAAACAAGGAACCAGTCTAAAACCTCTGGAGTGAAATAGAGGAGGGAATGTTTCGCAACTTATGGTGTAATTAATAGGTCGGTATATGTATAAGAATATTCAGCAAATGAAACTACCAAAAACTGTTGGAAATATGCCATTTAGTAAGAGATATATTAAAATGTGTTATTACAGGAACCTCAAGCCTATATCTAACATTGTTTAAGTTCCCGGCTTTGGAGTAATCACAGCAAAATTCAGGCCTGAAATGTAATAATTAGTCTGCAGTGGATTAGTCTGGATCCTTATCCACTGTCACAGAAAAGTTATATAATTTTTTTTGTTTTTTATTAAGTGTAAATATAAATTATCCAAGTATTCAGGTTGTCGTTAAGTTTCTTTAAGGCATTGCATTTAATGAATAGAACGTGAGAAAATAATTTGCAAGTACTTGCAAAGTTCAAATGAAGCAACCAAAGTTGACTATAAAAATAGGAACACAAGTTTGGTCAGTGAAAAACTCTTTTAAAGCATAAACGAGGTTTATCAATAAAAAGAAAAACAGAATTAGATAGAAATAAAGGTCCAGTTAGATTTCTCATACATCCTAGACATTTCGACGCTTCCTTTGCAACAGAGCCAAAGTAGAAAAAACTGTTTATGCAAACGAAAAATTAAATTGAGGGAAGATAAAGATAAGATACTGTAGTGAGGTACTTGGAAGGTTTCCACATTAAGCGGTGGTGTGGAAGATGTGTCATTTTTTAACAAAGTCATTTTTTTAATAGAATAGTAGTTTAAGGTGCAAACTGCAGGAGTCATTCAAACCATACTTTTCTCAGTTTTACACACTGGCATATATAATATGGACTGCTCGATATGCTATTTCATGCGTATACAATTTTTTGTGTCAAAAATAATTCTTACGTCTGTGCCAACATTGAAAAAACCATTGGCGGGAAGTTGAAAACTGATTTTAATAAAACCTTTTGAATTTCTGTTGAGTATCTATAAATATATTGCCTTTGGTAAAACATTTTTTATCACTAATTAACCCAAATAATTAATTTAAAAACATATATTTCGACGAACCCACTTATTTATTTGTTGGGACTTGGTGCTTAGACCGAAAGAGAACGCAAGTGAGCCCATTTTCTGCAGTGTATTTCTATGGACGTAGTCAGTCCATACTATACATGTCAGTGGTTTACATAAGAACGCTGCAAATATTTTAGAATGTTAGGAGTTAGGACTAAGTTAGGGCTCTAATGTAGTAGTGAGGGAGTCTGTTTCAATGCTTGGGAAGTGTTTCTCGAAGGTTTTGGATCACCCAAAGTAGGGATCCCAAACTCAAATTCTGAGAAAAACATATACACATACATCCATGCATATAATAATATTCATTGAAATAAATTGGAATAAAAATTTTTGTTGATATTGAATTATATAAATAAAAAAATATAAAATAAAAAATATATTTTTTCAAATAACTCAATTAATTAAATAATTTTTACTTCAAATTGGAGAAGGGGGAGGGGGGTCATGACCCCGTAGCCCCCTGGATCCGCCACTGTTGCCCACCACAGAAACTCAATAATTTCAAATGAATTTCTTCATTTATTTGTTAATGTCAGAAATGATAATAGGCATTGTATTGTTTTTGTTCGATAGAGATCAAACAGTTTTGGGTCTTACATGCATTAAATTCGACGCGGATCGATCTATTCTAAACTCGAATTTCAGTAAAGCCTTCTGGTCTCTGCAAGTGTTAAAAGGGTAACCTGTCTTAAAGAAAACTTTGGATGGAATTTCAAGTAATGGGGAGAAGGCCAACGTTGACGATCAAGAAAAGAGATGATGACATAACAGAGGTTCGGAAGTAACGCCACCTAGTACAAGAAGATATGGTTTCATATATATGTTCATATATATATTCATTTTTTTTTATATATATATTCATTTATTAAACAAATTAAGTACACAAGATGTAAAACTTAAATAGTACTTTATACAAACTAGTCAAGCTACTCGGAAATCAAAAAAGAAAAGAAGAAATTAGAGAAAAAAGTAAAAAAAAAAACATAATTTTTAGAAAGTGCCTACTATGACTAAGAAAAGTAAAGACAATATATATAGGAGGCAAAAAAAAAATTAAAACTAAATAAAAACATGATTAATAACACAAATTATAAAAGAAATAAGAAATATGTAAATAAGAAAATCTTGCACAGTCATACCCAACATCCCATAGCACTCAAAGTATACAATCATCCAAATGTTTCCTGAATTCGTTGACAGAAGCCGCACACTGAGTATTGTGAGGGAGAGAATTCCATAGACGAACAATTTGGACAAAGTAAGATCCCTCATAAGTCAATGTACTAAAACGCGGTATACGTAAGCTCATTCCTCTCCTAGAATGTAGAAATTCTATTTTTTCATAAAGATACATGGGCTTCCTTGTCTGTATTAAATTGAATAGGAAGATTAATGCCCTGCGTTTTAAATAAGTCTGAATTGAGCATCCCAGTAAAGAGTACCTGATAGGAGTAATGTGGGCAGATCTGCGCAGGTTAAAAATGATTCGTAAACAATCATTAAAAGCAACTTCCATCTTACGTTTGCACAGGGAGTCAAGCTTTGGGAAAATCAGGCTGCCGTAAGTAAAATAAAATGAGGCAACAAAAGCGTCTTAACCAATCTCAAACGTGAATTTGTTGGTAAGATATTAGCAAATAGCCAAAATATTTGTAAGCCACCATAAATTTTATCCAACATACTCTTAACATGATCACAACATTTCAGGCGACTGTTGAACTTCACTCCCAGAATAGCCACCGAGTCAATAAAAGGTAACAAGACATTATTGAGAATAACTGAGGGTATATCATCGAAATCAGGAGGTGAGCTGCACAACACCAAGCACTGTGATGTATTAGGATTGAGAGAAAGCTTATTATCAATTGACCAACTGTGAATTGCAGCAAGATCATCATTGATTCTGCAAATACAATCCTCAATCAACCCAAGAGGTTTGCTCAAGTACAATTGAACATCATCGACATATAGATGTAACTGTACATTATGTACGATATCACCGATATCATTAATGTATAGACTAAAAAGGAGAGGTCCTAATACAGATCCTTGCGGAACACCCTGAGACAAAGGTAAGAAGGAGGAGAGAATACCATTAACGTTTACTTGTTGAAAGCGTTTTGTGAGGAAACTACTTATTAACTTGACCGCAGAAGAAGAAAAGCAATAGATAACATACAATTTACGGAGTAATGTAGAGTACCCAACGCTATCAAAAGTTTGAGAAAAATCCAATAAGACAAGCACGCCAATTTCGCCGGCATCAAGAGCCAAACGGAGATCAGTAGATACCTTTAGCAAGGCAGTCTCACAACTGTGCATTGCACGGAAACCAGATATCTCGTGAGCAGATTATTTTGATCTAAGAACTCCGGAATTTGGTAACAAATAAGTTTTTCCAAGACCTTCGCTAGGAAGCTAATAATGCTAATAGGTCTGAAGTCAGACAAGCTGACAGGGGAAGTTTTCTTAGGTACAAGTATGACCCTAGCAACTTTCCAAATGTCACGGAAACAGGAGGAAGACAAACAAGTATTCATAATATGCAATATATATGTGGATATGTATGGAAACAAAAGCTTTACAAAGCGGGGATTGAGTTCATCAAAACCGACAGCACAGGACTTTACACAAGAGATAGCTTTGTAAAGCTCATCATGCCCGACGCCCCGTAAAGACAAACAATTCATGTCTTGCTCGCGCAAGGGATAGGTCTCAATACACGCGGGGTGTGAGAGAGTAACAGCGGTACCAGAACATGTTGTAAAGTGCTTGTTAAAGGCCTCTGGTTCAAATGATCTTTCAGGATTCAAGCCAGGGCAAATACCAGCTTTCCTCAGATTACTCCATAAAACTCTGGGGGGCAGGTTAGGTTCAAATTTGTAGCTATAATATAGACGCTTTGCTAACCGAATCTCAGAAGTTACCTTGTTCCAAGCGCATCTGAATAGAGATCGAGCATATTCAGTTCTAAGTCGCCTCCATTGACGATATAAGAATTTTCTTTCTACTATTAGAGCACGAATTGTGTGACTAAACCAGGGAGAGCTACTAGTACTAACACGCTTAACTTTAAGGGGAACATATTAATTATACAAATAGGAGATTAGCTCATTCAATATGTCAACCTTACCTTGAACAGAAGGACAGACATAGATATCAGTCCATGTAAGGGACAGGCATTCATAAGCCAAGCTAAAGAGGTCGATGTGCTTGAAATCTCGGTAGTAAAATTGCTTCAGCTGATTAGAGTTATCAAACGAAGCATTATAAGTCATATCATGATCAATTATGCTCGGAGGGCTAATCTGATTATGTAATAATAATTTATCTTTATCCGTTGTCATAAACAGATCTAATAGTGAAGGATTAGCACAACAAAAGTACGTGGCAAGAGAATTCACCACATCGAGGTGAAGACCTTGAATTACAGATAGAAGACTTTCAGTGGGAGGATTACTGTGAAGCAAATTTACATTGAAGTCACCTTCAATAATAACATTGCAAGTTCTTCTACACATTCATCAAAAAATTACCAGGAGGACGATATACAGCACATAATACACACCTCTCCAAACCCACCTCAACCTCCACCCATAAATACTCGATAGCACCACTCGAGGAAAATTCGATAATTTTAGATTTAAAAGAATCTTTCAAATAAATGGCAACGCCACCACCACTCTGGCCCTTGCGGTCATTACGTAGAATATTGAAACCAGGTATGGAAACAAACGAGAAAGGAATATGCTGCTGCAGCCAAGTCTCACTAACAATAATAGCATGCAAATCGGATACTCCAAAGATTTGCCGGATCTCATCCATCTTATTACAAGGACTTCTAGCATTAATCGTGGCTATATGCATTCCCGGAAGGCGCTTACAACAAATATTAATTAGTGATCTGACTCTGTCCAATTCACAAAAAGTATTAGCCGAACTCATTGATCAGCATACCACTGCCAACGATCAAAAGCAAACACAAGAAATTACAACCTAATATAAGAAATTGAGAGAAGGTAAAAACTGCAAGATTCAAAGTTCAATAGTACCATCTTAATCTTAATGAAAGATAAACTATTATATAAAAAAAAAAACGAAACAAAAAAAACGGAAAGTAAAACAAAGAACAAAAAGCTAGGAAAACTAGAAAACAAGAAAACTAAAGCTAATATTTAATATAATGCAAAGCAAGGCAAATGTAAACACGTCATAGAAGAAACTCCCAAAATTAGGTTAATGCACAGAAATGCCTGTTTTTTAGTTGTTCGGCGGTAGTTATCCTACATAGCTTGTCATCCTTACCCCATCTAACACAAACAAATCCATTCAAGGTGACCACAGTATGAAGTTTACCAGATGCACGAAGCGCCTGTGCATCCCCCGAAATAACTTCGAAGAGGAACTAGGTTTTCATTGAAATAAATGACGGCTTTCGATGAAAAACCTTTTAACTGATTCAGCTGTAGCCTGCCATGACGTTTTAAGGAAACGAGAGTAATGACTTACGTTCTGCTGGACATGAAATTTTATTACAATAGGAGCATCCCGCGACTTGGCATTAAGACGAAAAGCGTCAACAAAAGGTGAGCACTTGTTTCACAATATCGGCAATATTTTTTACGATATTAATAGGGATTTCCTTGTCCAAGATGGGAATTCCACGGATAATTATGTCAGATGCCCGTGAATAGCGGCGAAGATCCTCAATCTCATCAATAATAGAACCATGCCGTGACTGTAGATTCGCAAGTTTAGCATTAAGATCAGTGGTAATCTCAGTGCATGCCGCCTGTACGTCATGCACCATAGTTTCACAGGCAGTTAGACGTACATTAAAATTCATTATTGCTTCATCAATTTCAGAAAATTTCGCTTCAAGCTGGGCCACTAAGCACTCAAAATTTACAAGAAGCTGGGAATCAGCCAACGTCAGGCCACCAGCGAATTTTTCAGCCAAAATATCCCAGATCACTTCCATATTATGCAACACTAAAAGTATAGAAGAGCTAATGAAGTTGCTCTTGAAAGTTTTGGTGAGAGACCAGATGCCTTTCCGCAAAGGCTTTACGCTTTACCACAACTATTTATTTAATACCCAATTCGAATAGCAATGTGTCTCTCGGGATTATACAGGTGTTCCGTGCAGTTATATAAATTTACTTCAATTCGTAGCCAGGATGGATTGGTTGACTCGAAAATCAGTCTGTTTAACGATTATTGCTTGGCTTCAGATATCATTAAACTAAGAGCGGGCGAATAATAAATTGGCTTTGCCCTAACTGCAAGACCTCGCTTCGGTTCATAAAAAAAAAGAATTCAAGAGCAGTCGATTTTGAAGGTGTTGGTGGTGTAATAGATAATAATAATTACGCATTTCCCGATTGAGTTCTGCACGATTTTTGTTGTTCGGTTGCAGTTATTTCCCACATGTATTTTTCTTAATCTTAGTTTATTATAACAAAAATAAACTGTGAATACAGTAAGAACTTCCATCCAATTCAATATGAATTCCAACCAAAGAACTTTTAAATTAATTCTAGTGCTTCTAAGACTAGCGCAAATATAAAATTAAACTTGACTAATTCTACACATTAAACCAAATTTTTTTATTTATCTTTTTGCAAGTACGCAAGTAATTTCCATTCAAAACTTTAAAGAGTTTTATAATCATTATTTAAAAATTCAGAATACAGTATTTAAAATTCGTAATAAGTGAGTTTAGTAATTGAACGTTTTATTTACATAATTTAAGCAATTTATCCCGCAATAGTCAGCATAGAAGCAATTTACGCAGTTTATATGAACACTGTAACTATAAGTTACCAAGGGTAATACTTGAATTTTTAAATAGAACCATACACATTTATTCACACAAAATCCTCAAGAAGACGTGTGTTATATATAAAAATGCAACGATAACATAACGATATTGGCATGCCTTAGTGTCTATATTTCTATTAATATTACCAGAAAGTTTAATCAGTTCCCGTATTGAGCAAATATTAAACATTCAATATTGAATCAAGTTAACTGAACTGAAGAAAAACTAACTATTATCATTTAAATTACACCAATAATTTAATAAATATAATATAATAAAAAATAAATAAATAAAGAAAAAATAACCTACCCATGCCGTCTCTTTCAATCGGTATAACTGATGGGTCAATGTTGCCTTTGTACGCTATTGGCGTTTTAAGGACAAGACCCGGCCTGTTAACCGGTTCAATTTTTTGTTTCTTCTTTTGACTTGGAGGTTTATGTTCATTAACATTGTCTTCAATAATTCGATTGTCTTCATATGAATTACTATCAGTACTCATCATAACGAAGTCATCAATATTAATAAGTTCCTTATTATCGCCACTAAGAACATGTGAGGTGACCTCATTACCCATACCATCGTAACACCCATTTTCGTCAATATTATCGTAAGTTTGGGTCACGAATTGACTGTTGTCATCACCGTCGACACCATCGATATCATCAACTGAATATGCTTGAAAAGTAGTAGAATGCTGTAGAACTGGATGTAGAGCTCCAACTTGGGCAATCCCATATATATCACTATTTGTTCCTGTTGTTATAAGAGTTGTTGGTGCGGTTGCATGAGTAGCTATTGACGTTGTTGCCTGACCACTATACTCCCCCCCAACAATACTTAACATTGGATTCATATCCTGCATCGTTTTAATACATTGCAAAATATTATAATTATTAAAGTTTTATTTCATTTAAAGAAATTTCTCCATTCGGTTGCAAAATCAAAAGTTTTTTTTTTTTTTTTTTAATATATATATATAAATATTTATTGTAATGGGGAGGAACACGTGGGATAAAAATAAAAAAATAAAATCAATTTAATGATCAGTTTTAAGAAAATTTTACACACAATCACACACTGAAACGATTAAAATGAGAAATGAAAGAAAATATTATTCTACAAGAAAACTTTCAAAAATATAGAAGGATTCTATGTCATGCCAATAGATACAAATGTGTACCCACAAAATAATTTTATAGTAGATATTAAGCAAATAAAGGAATAATCATTTACAAAAAGCAACATTTTTCATTGAATTAATTTCTCACCATTGAATTTGTTTGATGGGTTATATCATCCATTACAGATAGTCCCACAGAAGATTGACTATAAAACGATGATGGATCGTCGAGAGATATTCTCTCGGGATTGTACTGGCTCATCCACATCATTCTTAGCTCAGCAGGATTCATAATGCGCACGATATCCCGTCGTATATATTACAAACCTGAAAATATTATACTGTTTTTTAGCTCTAAACACTGAAAATACAATAGATCTAAAACTAAATGCAAATTAATGAGCTGCTCTAGGTTACTCTAGAGCAGAGAAGATCAGAAAAGGGCAGAAAAGAGCAGAAATCGTGTTTCATGAGACTAGAGCACTGCTAAAGTAGGTACTCTAATGTTAACTGAATTCTGCTTCATGAGTCTGCTCTAATAAGACGGGCCCCATTCCACAAAACTACAAGTGTACAAGTCTAACAACACTTGTACTAATATTCTTGTTCTATTAGTACTTGTAGATTCTGTAGCACAAAAATCATTCATCTTCTTGTAGGAAATTTTAAATTTCCGTAGACTTATAGATTCAATGTACAAGTGTAAAATATTTTCCTGGCTAAACTTGTTGTATGTGCTACACACAGCATAAATTCTCCCATATACGTTTGTATAATGAAAATATAGTTTATTAGGCCCGAAAAAATAATATCAATAAATCTAATTTTGGAAGTAGCGTAGACTTTGTATGACTCAAATATGTAAAATCTTAGCAATCCAAGGAAAAGAAGCATAGAAGTATATAGATTGAAATTAACAGAAAACCGAGAATTTTATGCATTCAGAGTAAATTTTCGTTAAATCTAATTGCTGCACTACGGTCTAATCAAAACAAACTATTCTCTCTAGATATACTTTTATTATTTCACGGAATACAAAATCATCATTTTCATCTGACCTTGAACTACTACACAATATATGTATCATTTTAATATAAATAATTCTTTTCCCAAAACACTGTTATCACCAACTACGCTATCGAGAAACTTTTGATGTATTCTGTTTTTGTGCCATTGGATACCTATATTGCTTTCGGCTTCTTATGTTCTATTCTACAGTGTTGGGTAAAATTTAATTATATTAATGATTAATGTTTACGATTAAAAGCACCAATCGTCAAGCAGGAACAATGATTTAAATATTTAATCGTTTAAAGAAATCATGTGAAACGATTAATGAATGATTAATTAAAAAATAATAATTGCATAACACCATTAACGATTGATTCAATCGAATTAAATTAAATTAATTACGATTATTTTCTTGAGATTAATTTTTCAATAATAATTTTCAAATTTAATTAAAAAATTTAATCGATTAATGCCCAACACTGTTTTCAAATAATAAATAAATAAAATACATTATATTTATAAAATTTTCGCATACGTTAATCATGCTTAAAACATGACTAGCTATTGCGTCAGCAATTTTTTTTATATTCCTTAAAAGTTTTTCTTAAGTTTTCAACTAAGTCGTTTTAATCGAAATAATTACCAAGACAAATTTTGCCTTCAGCGAAATTTGGCAGTAGGAAAAATTAATTGAAAAAATAAATCAAAAGAGAAATCGTACCTTCAGTACGCTTTGTCGCGAAATATGGAATATGTATGTACATACTGTTGCGAGCGTGGCCTTTGGTTCGTTATTTAAAACACAATATTAAATAATTAATATACAGGGTGTTCCGTAAATGTCTTTAATCCTTTAAGGGGATGAAAGTAGAGGTCATTTGTGTCAAAAAAGTCTACATACTTTTATATCGAACTCCGTTTGGTTTTCGAGTAAATCGATAATATCGATTTTCGAGATTTTGCATACCTTTTCAGAGTAATTTCATTATAAGTTCTATTGTAGGTAATGGATTGTGACGTTCAAACCTTTATTTCAAAGAACACATATTGGCCTTTCTAAGAATGTATAATAAGTTATAATTATGCCTTCAATCATTTAAAAAAAAAACAGTTTTCTCTAGAATTTTTTATTTCACCAAAAATGTTTGTCGCGTTTCAGTGCAAATTTATTCGAAATATCACCATTCCACGAACTTGGCAAAACTATGAAAATATTTGCGCATTATGTCCCCTTTCCAAAATGACCTCCCTAAGTGCTATCAACAATAACAATCAAAAGTTATAAGTAAACATTTGGAAAATCTGCCAATCGATGTAATCTTCAGTTTTTCCGTAAGACTCTATCTCCTCCTACAGTTTTTAACCTACGACAACCATTTATATGTCATTGTACGGGAATCTGAACTGGCTATTAGATAGGGTACTTTTCGATTTCGAATTTCGAAAATGGAGGGGGTAATTTCGAAAAAACACTTTTTTACCGAACTTGATATTTACGTAGATTTCGTTATTCCGCATCTTCATTTTTGCGGGAGGGGCAAGCCCTGGGAGCGGCGGGAGTTCACAGTTTCAACTTTAAGCGGCTATATTTTCTCAACCAAGCATTGTTCTAGCAAGTAAGTCCTAAATTCATAAATGGAAAAGACATTTTTGGTAGTTTTTATTCAAATATAGCAGCTTAAAGTTGAAACTTTGAACTCCCGCCCCTCCCAGAGCTTGCCCCTCCCGCAAAAATGAAGATGCGGAATAACGAAATCTACGTAAATATCAAGTTTGGTAAAAGTGTTTTTTTCGAAATTACCCCCTCCATTTTCGAAATTCGAAATCGAAAAGTACCCTTTCTAATAGCCAGTTCAGATTCCCGTACAATCACATATAAATGGTTGTCGTAGGTTAAAAACTGTAGGAGGAGATAGAATCCTACGAAAAAACTGAAGATTACATCGATGGGCACATCTTCCAAATGTTTGCTTATAACTTTTGATTGTTATTGTTGATAGCACTTAGGGAGGTCATTTTGGAAAGGGGACATAATGCGCAAATTTTTTCATGGTTTTGCCAAGTTCGTGCAATGGTGACATTTCAAATAAATGTACACTGAAGCGCGACAAAAATTTTGGTGAAATAAAAAATTCTAGAGAAAACTGCTTCTTTTTTAAATAATTGAAGGCACAATTATAACTTATTATACATTCTTAGAAGAACCAATATGTGTTCTTTTAAATAAAGTTTCGAACGTCACAATCCATTACGTACAATAGAACTTATAACGAAATTACTCTTAAGAGGTATGCAAAATCTCGAAAATCGACATTATCGATTTACTCGAAAACCCAGTGGAGTTCGATATAAAAGTATTTAGACTTTTTTGACCCAAATGACCTCTAATTTCATCCCCTTAAAGGATTAAAGACATTTACGGAACACCCTGTATAAGTTCTTTATTTCACACTAATCATATAAAATTCATAATTCCTCAATTAAATAACTCAACTCTAATTATCGCTAACACTGTACTTTCAATTATCGCAATCTAATTACTTTCGCTTCTTTATTACTTTCACTTGTTAACACTGCAACGTCTAAGACAAGACAAATTTTCTTCAAGAAACCCAAGCCAAGACTCTTTTTCTGGCGATGACAACTGTGATATTTATACCCTAGAAGCTCTCCGGATTATTCTGGAGTGTTCTATTTCCAAAAGCTTCTTGACTGTTCTATTCCTGAACCTTCCCGAACATTTAATCATCGATTCTCCGAACCTGAAGTTGTTTACTCTCCATTGCCAGTAGATGTCACCGCTTGTCTCTTTCTATTGCACGTAACAATACGTACATACATATTACGAAAAAAACTTTCGCGATAAGAAATGCGCGCCCCATAAATGCATTGCATGTATATGTGCACCGCGATTTCAACGACGGGACGGTATCTGATGTTTATAAAAACATCAAATTACATTTTTTCGAGCCACCGTCTCCCGAAAAATATTCTGGACAAGATTAATCATGTCCAGAATAAATGTTAAAATTTTCTCAGGGTAGAAAAGTAAATTAAGCATTTTCTACCCTGAAGAGTGGGACTCGATCACTATTAAAGTGATCAAGAGTTGAGTTGATTTTTAACCTGGTGACGGGTCGGTCTCGGTTGTGGCAGGTATAACTTTATTATATACAGGGTGTCCCGTAAGTCGACGTCAAGCCAGAAGCGGGTGATAGACCAAATCATAATAGTTACCAGAAAAATATAAAAAAATCTAAGTCATGTATTTTTCAAATTATAGACATTTCTTTTAATTTCGAGAAAATGGTGGTTTTTTAGCTCTTGTTGCTACAAATGTTTACTTTTTTTCAATTTTATTTTTCTTATGTAATCTCGAATAGTGCTTATGTAACCTGTTGCTTTAAATTCTAAGCCAACTGCTCCAGCTTGAAAGAAAATGTCACATTTTGCCGAACCAAGAATAGAAAATTAATACTTCACCCAATTTTTACTGACTGTAATGAAAAAAAAATGTACTACGCCAGTTTAGTAAGTAACTTTAAAAGTTGACGCATTTAATAAGGATTCTAAAATGGTGTAACACTTGCTACATTATTTCTTATATTACAGAAAAAAAAATTTCTTCAAGAAACCCAGTTTCGAAAAATTTGTTTTTACCTAATAAAAATGATTCTAGTATACCCAAAGCTTGCCGTAAGACGGACGGAGGGTCATTACATCAAGTGTAAGTTAGACAGATTGTTATGGTCGTAGCATATTGCATATAGCAATATGCTACACAAAGTACTGAAGCAAGCGTGTAAGCCGGCTGCGACGAGCACCCCGACCGAGAGAAGTGCGTTTCCTCGAGCTCGGAGTGACATTCTGACGGTGGTGACAAAGAAGAAGAAGACAATCGATCTGTCTTGTCAAATCTTTAAAAGCGTGAAGACGTGGAAAACAGAGAAGCATCTCCAAAGATACAATTTTCCGAAGACATCAACGAATATATTAACCCCGCAAGTAAGTTAAGAAGATTTTTCATCACTACTCGTGACCAAATTTCAATGGGTACAAATATTCTTCCATTTAGCAAGAAAGAAATCCACCTCCCGACGGATAATAAATTATCCAAATTCCAGCAGCCCGGTCGCCGCTTTTACGCTGGGAATAAGTATTAATTATACTGGCGAGAAAAAGGGAAGGAAATTTTTACAACACGGACGATTTAAATTTGACCAACTCATATTACAAGTCTTATAAGTGACTGTAGGTGGAACTACTTTCCTGGCAATCATAACATTCAGCAAGTGAACCCATTTGTGAACCTTTGTTTGGCAGTTTCGTAATAACCAGCACGCATGCGAAACTTGTCCTCGAACTTCATCTATCTGTCTAAAATTACAGTTCAAACAATCGGCAGCGGCAGCCAAATTTCCTAATGTTTTATGACAAAATTGGTGTGAATAATCACCATTAGCAACTATTGGGGCCACTTCTTCCACTTCACATTTAACAGCTGCGCTCCATGCAAAAGTTACAACAATCGGAAAGAGATCCTGTTCGTGGAACGATTCAATGTCTGTAGCAGAGATTCGCCAGAATCATCAAGAAGGCAGCAGGAAGAATAGGGCACTGCCCAGAAGCCAGAAAAACCTTCGATCGATAAAATTCAAGAAGACCTTTTGATGTTACGTCGTGAAACGGAATCGCCGCGCCAACAGTGGTGACCACTGCCATATTATTGCGCTTAACAAGGTCCTGCAAACAGTAAGGTTTTTATTATTTATTCATACATATATACATATAGAGACTCGATCACCAACTCAATCCAAAGGGATTTTAATTTTGTAATAGATTTCAAGTCAGACATCGAAACAAGGCAATTTCTAGAATAGTTTTCCCGAAGGAAAAGGAAAATCAAAATGGTTGTAATCCACTTGGTTCCTCTCTTGCCAAGGTTCGCTTGTGCAACGCAAAGAAGTCATTTTCATGCACCCCGGCTAGATTGATTATGAATAATTCTCACGTTACTACTCTAACGAGACGAATTTTTGTCGGGAAATTTTTTTTTTTGATGTACGTTAAAAGTAATATTATACTAACAATAAGAATGCTTACTATCAGTGCTATCGTAGGAAGAAAAATCAGATTTGCAGCGTTTACCCTATAATTACTCATATGCATGTTACCTATCGTAACTGTTCTAGTTGTATAAGCGTCCACTTCATTTTCATATTAATTCTTAGGAACGATACTCTGTCATAATTAGATATATGTGCATTTTAACGTGGTTAAGAGCGGAAGTATAATTTCAGTTTCCCACGACATAGTGAAAGAATTGACTCAATGAAAATATTCAGGTTGCATAACACTCTAGGCAGACAGGCACAACCGTATATTTTTCGTCCGTAATAGGAATTCTCAAGGCGCTTTGAATCGAGTTCAAATTATTAACAAAAATGTATGGTCAGTCACGTATAAAAATCGGCACGAACCTCAGGTACTGCGGTGGCAGCCTGCAATCTAAGTTCGCAACTCCTTAAATGATTTAGATTATTTAGCTGGCTTCGTTTTCTCCTCAGCTACGAGCTCAATTAGTTTACGATGAATCGGAACGTCTGAAGAACCAGATAACCGATTTCGAATTTCTAATCTGTGGAACCGGAAGAATATCTATTGACAAACTGCAATTGTGTTTTTGCCGCAACTTGTGTCGAATAATTATTGTGTCACGGGAATTTGTTTGAAAAAAATTGATATCATTTGCTAATTTTATTTCCCAATATTTTGAATTATATGCACATACTTATTACTAGTTAAGTTAATCATTTTACGAATACTTCGTCAATATCATTTGCGAATTTTATTTCGCAATATTTTGAATTATATGCACATACTTATTACTAGTTAAGTTAATCATTTTACGAATACTTCGTCAATATCATTTGCTAATTTTATTTCACAATGTTTTGAATTATATGCACATACTTATTACTAGTTAAGTTAATCATTTTAGGACTAGTATTTCGTAGTGAGCCTGTCAACCTTCATAGGGCCGCAGTTTCTATCTGGTTTTACGTCTAGTGATAATGAATTATCTTCTAAATGGTTGAATTATAACGTAGACATGAATCGTTGAAAGCTTTTATTTCTCCTCCCACATCCGGGAGCCCTCTCACATAAAATGAAGGTCGTCTAGGTTCGCTCGTGTATTCTCTCTTTACAGGTCAATTAGGGACTCTGAAAATCTTGCAATCAGAGTCAGATGGGAGGATGGGGCAGGCAAGGAAGGCAGACCATCTGCGCCATCAATTATATATAGGTAAGTGACGTAAGGGTCCCTTCAGGACCGAATGTGTGCCGGCTTTTGTTGGATTGGCACGACGAATTTTTTTTTGATTATGGCTGACGGCAGCGGCAGGTTTTCGTGGAACCTCCCCACACTCTCCGCCAATGAGCCACATCAACCGTTTGGGAGTTAGAGGGTGATTAAGAAAAAAAGCTAGATTTTCACCCCTGTACATAAAGTAATAAAGGCTAAAAAGATGACAAGATTAACTTCGCTTTGCGAACCAATCTGAACTCAATCTGAAAGTTTGGATGCAATCGTCAAATCTTTTCTTGCAGAGCTCGCATCTTGTGTATTGTATTTTAAGCACACTGTACCAGCAGGCATCACATCAAGTCAAGGCATGATGTACTAAATGAAGTAAATGCAACACTACCAAAGTTTACCATGGTAAATATTAATACGCTTATGAATGTGTTTATTTTGGAAACTCTTGTGATAAAAAATATTATTGCTTCACGCGGAAGAAAAATTTTGAGCCATGATTTTTTTATGGCAGAAAATTATCAAATTGCATTTCAATTTTCAGAAAATGCCAAAATAGATCTAAAGTATTAGGTTCTAATTATAAAGTTGTAATTCTTCAAAAGCTGGCAATTCGATGATTTTTATTCATTTATAAATCCGTGCATCTCCTTTTATAGGGAAAAAAGAACACAGCATTGTAATCATAATAGCACTGCAAATTTCTTAGACGGCGATTGTTTTCTTCACAGTTGTATATGGTACAGTATTTTTATCTTACAGACGTAAATATAATGGATGAGAGAGAACATTTTCGAAAATATAAACAACAGTTTTACAA
This sequence comes from Dioctria linearis, assembly GCA_963930735.1. Lineage (NCBI taxonomy): Eukaryota > Metazoa > Arthropoda > Insecta > Diptera > Asilidae > Dioctria > Dioctria linearis. The sequence goes on from OZ005744.1 coordinate 51,366,270, forward strand.
ATTCATCAATTATTTTTTCCCCTACGTCGATGTACTTCATATTGTGATCGTGTGATATTCAAATTGTCGGTACTATGAGCGGAGTGAGAGCGACCTAGAAATCAATTAATTATGCTTTTTAGTTTGCTATTTTTTTAATTTTTTTATGCCATAAGATGTAAATTTAAATGTACATACGGCTCCGATCAGAAATGTAGAGAATATGGTAAATACACATTGATATATTGAAATTTCAACCGAAAATTAATTTAGTTAAAAAAGCCGGAGAAAAAGGTATAATTTGCCTATAGGCAGATGGCTAAGGAAGTTTTACGCATCTATTTCTAGAACGGTTTGTCGGACAGTAAAAATCGTTATAAAAAATTTCATAGGGTTTTATAATCTGAAAACTTTTCCAGTACATCAAAAAGTTCTCAAGCTGACTAGTTTCTCAATAATTATATGCAAAATTATGTAATTTGAAACGAATCATGAATGTGTTCTCAAGTTATTGTGGTGACGGAGGGACGGTAGACGGATATGCAAAAATCTAAATAATTAATAGTACATATGCGTGGGTGTCCAATCCATTTGGCTCTACCAGCATTATTTCTATGCGTTACAAACGGAATGACAAGCTTAGCATACCATATGAGACTAATCCAAGGTATAAAAATCATTAGTTTATAAAATTAAAAAAATTGTTAAAATATTTTTGTAACGTAAATCGATCGGGATTTATAAAATGTAATTGTATTTAAATTTTCAGCTTTAACAATCAAAAATAGCAAAGTAAAAAGCATAATTAATTGATTTCTAGGTCGCTCTCACTCCGCTCATAGTACCGACAATTTGAATATCACACGATCACAATATGAAGTACATCGACATATGGGAAAAAATAATTGATGAATTTGTAAAAATGTTGTTTATATTTGCGAAAATGTCCCCATTTCGAACTGTTAGAATTACTCATCCATTATATTTACGTCTGTAAGATAAAAACACTGTACCATATACAACTGTGAAAAAAGCAATCGATGTCTAAGAAATTTGCTTGCATATAATTTGCAGTGCTATTATGATTACAATGCTGCGTTCTTTTTTCCTGATCCCTATAAAAGGAGATGCATAGAATTACAACTTTAGAATTAGAACCTAATATTTTAGATCTATTTTGGCATTTTGTGAAAATTGAAATGCAATTTGATAATCATGGCTACCTATAGACGTTTTATAGAAATAAATTGATTTAAATTTCCAATGAACCAGTACAGTATAAGAAAACGCAGCTAATACCTCCATATCAGTTGTATATCATCGCAAAATTTTCCTTCCGCGTGAAGCAATAATATTTTGCATCAAAAGAGCTTCCAAAATTAACACATTCATATGCGTATTAATATTTACCATGGTAAACTTATAGTAGTGTTGCATTTACTCCAGTCAGTACATCATGCCTTGACTTGATGTGATGCCTGCTTGTACAGTGGGCTCAAAATTCAATACACAAGATGCGAACTTTGCAAGAAAAGCTTTGACGATTGCATCCAAACTTTCAGATTGAGCTTTCAAATATTGGTTCGCAAAGCAATCTTGTCATCTCTTTGGCCTTTATTACTTTATGCCCCTGTATCTGAAAAACTACAGGGCGTACGATCACAGTTAAAAGCTTATTGCATGCAGAACTTAATGGCCTTTCCAACGACTGCTCAACCAGCCCCGTACTCCTCTCACCTAAAGAATTGTGGTTGTGTTGTCGAATTTTCTTACCTTTTTTTTTAATTTAACCTCTATTATTTTTGCAAAACGGTCATTAATATAATTTTTTTTATAAAAACTGCAAACTCTCTTCCTTATTTTGCCCTATTACACCCTATGTGTTAACTGTAGCCGTTAAACAGTTAATAACTAATAGCCTATTCAGATCACATCGAAATTAGACGATATTTTTTTTAATGACGTGCTAAGGGAACAAATTATCGTTGAGAATAGGTTAGAAAATAGGTTTGAGAATACGTTAAGAGCTATATAGGGCGTAATAAGTCAAATTAAAGAGGATAGTTTACAGTTTACACTTTTTATAAAAAAAAAAAACGTTTGCAAAAATAATAGACGTGAAATTAAAAAAAAGGTAAGAAAATTCGATTTTTTTTGTTTAGACTTTAGACCACCATAATTCTTTAGGGGAGAGGAGTATGGGGCCGGTTGAGCAGTCGTTGGAAGGGCCATGAAATTATGCCTGCAATGAGATTTTAACTGTAACCGGTACGCCCTTTTAAGATACAGGGTGTTATGTGAAAATCTAGCTTCTTTTTTTAATCACCCTGCAACTCCCAAACAGTTGATGTCCCCCCCCCCCCCCCCCCCACCCTGACCCCTCCACTGTTATACAGTTTTTTTGTTTTTCTTTGTCTAGGTGTCTAGTATTCGCACATTTTGTTTGATCAAGTTTCGAAAATACACATTGTATATATAGAAAGATACAAAAATTCAAAAATAAAAATATCGTGAAAAAAAAGAATAAAGTGAAAATAGAAAAGGGTGGAATAACACGAAATTATAAAGTAACAAGAATTGTGGTGAAAAAGGATAAAGTAAACATTAAAAAAGTAACTTTTTGTTTTTGGGAAGAATTTTAAAAACAAAAGTGGAAAACAAAGAAACAGGAAAGAACCCATGAAGGAAGTTCATCAAAGATCAACAATTTGCGATCCAGAGCGGAAAGGGACTTCGTAGACGGCAAAAACCCCCTCTCAATTTGAACCAAGGGAATTAAGACGGAAGGAGCCCCTAGCTACAAATTGTACACACGGTGGTAAAGGAGCGAAAAAGGCGCCCACCCAGAAACACCGCCAGAAAACCAGGACAAACTCCAATCAGCTCCACAACATACTTCCGCGCCGGGCGACGCACAGGAAGCTCCGCCCCGGTACGAAGGAGGCAACGCGGGAGCAACATCCGCAGCAGAGGGTGTTCAGCAAACACCCCCAACCGGCTGAACAAGTAAATGAGTCACCCTTAGGAGCGGGACAATCCTTACAAGCTCCCACCAATAAAAAAATACTTTAAATTTAGAACAATATTTAAAAGAATTGGAAAAGAACGTGCGAAATTCCTCCGAACTCTCTGTACTTCAGTGCGATTCAGTAGAAAAATAAATCGAAAAGTCTCGAAAAGAAAGACTGGAAACAATCGCCAAATTTAAAATAAATACAAAGAAGTTCAAAAAGAGCTTGCAAGAGTTTGGAGAATTTTCGCACTCTCTCGGAGTAGATATTATACAAAATAATAGAGTAGATCTAAGTAAAAGTGACATCGAAGACAGTGTCAGTGATTCCACCGCGAGTGGACGAGTGATGACTCCCTTTTGGAGACCAGCACAGAAGATACATACTAGCTTTCCCATAGTGCCAAATTGAAGCTTCAAAATCCTCAATTTAAACATGGCAGATTATGCTATCATCGCCAAGCTAACTGCCCAGCTAGCTCCCTTATTCTCGGGAGAACAGCACCCAAAGTTGAGTCTCGAGCTCCTAGGATGCTGCAGGCAGTGCATTTCGGTGGATGAGCTAACAGCTTTCGTACAAATTTTCCCACCAGCCGTCACAGTTCACACAGGTAAACACATCATCATATATCAAACAGGAGCCAAGATCTCCTAATAAAAATTTTAATGTACAAGATAAAAATAATTATTTAAATAAAATAAATTGTAGTTTTTGTTATCCACATATCATGACTCTCATATGCATATACAATATACATATTTTCCTTTAAAAATTCATCTGCCCCATTTCAAGTGCATATACTTTATTCGATTTCATTTCAAATTACTTGAAACGAAATCCCTAACATCCACTTAGATTTGTCAGGACAAACCAAGTTTTCATAAACATAAAGTCCAATCAATCGAAGACTTTATGCAGACATTCTTCCACCTAAATATGCACACTACAATTTCATAAAAAATAAAGTGCCTAAATTGTAACTTTGTTGCAATCGTTTTTCCTGACCACTTGTATATACACAAGTACGTATCAAATAACATGCCTCGCTTATCATCGAAAGAGCTATCGTGGGAAGATTATGCTGACGGCGCGAGTCTGCAAGAATTGAAAAGAAAATTGAAAGGTAAAGAAAGGCAGTCTGGGGTATAATCGCGACTAAAAACGCGTCGGAAGTTGGTTCTGAGGAATTATTGATTACTGATTATTGATTATTGATTATTGATTACGCACGCAAATATTAGTAAATTTCAAATAAAATGAAGTAAAAGTGACGTAACTAAATTCGAGTTGTTTATTTCACCTTAAAATAAAAGTCCTCAGATCAACCCCATAGGACTCGGCTGTGCTCTCTTCTCTGCGGAAAGCACGGAGTACAGACGTAACAAATGGTGGCAGCGGTGTCGATCCCAAACAATTATTATCGATAGCAATGTGATCGTAATTTTTTCATTTTGAGTGCCACCATCAAGTTATTGAAATCGTTATCAGCAATTATCATTCGATGATACTAACTATAACCAAAATAAAACATAAAAAAATTCTAAGTTAAATAAAATCATTAAAATAAAATAATTAACATAAAAAACCAGGTGTGAAACGTAGTCTTGTACGATACAATTTGACCTTGGGGATTCCGTCTATATGACGTCACACGTCTTTATGATCAGCCTCTCTCAGCTGCTCGGACTCCGATGACGGCTCACATATGATCCGTTAACACCTTCATTTTTAATTTTTGCTTTTAAAAAAGAAAGTACCGGCTGAGGATTGAACCGAGAACGCTTGTTTTGTAAAATCCGCTGCGTTCTACCGATGAGGCCACAGATGTATTAGCAGAATGTTCTTTGAAGTTGCTATATAAATATGCGGACGAGTGTTTAATTATTTTGTTTGGAAAAGTACCTCGCTTGGGATTAAACCGAGAACGCCTGGTCTTGCAAAAAAAAATCCAGGGTATTCTACCAGATTTTTATAAAATGGAGAGCATCACTACTATGAGATCATAGCTAGTTTTGCAATATATTATGAAATTCGTTTATGTAGATTCCCTCGCAAATTATTGAGGGGTGATAAAAACAATGTATGAAACTATCGGTGACAACAATACGAGGCTGATAAGAACATGATGACTTGTTATGCTACTAATATGATTTTTTTTTTAATACTGGGGGCGGGTCACATGATATAATTTCCTCTTGTTCTAACAAATTGATATTTAGCGATAGGCATACGGACACACGTGCATACGCATACCATAACCTCAGCCATTCACCAGAATGAAGTATATTCTAACTTTCCATGGGATCTTAACCACTTCAGGAGATACCTTTAAAGCGGTATTATGCTGCATGACCTTTATCTAAAAATAACTCCATAACATTAAAGTATCTGATAAGAATTGTACCACAAATATTATGTCAGAAGAAAGATTATTTAGAAAAGCGTTTTCTTATCTTCATATCACACTTCGGAACTCTTCGGGGATTGAACGATCTAAAGCACAAAACAAATTAATATAATAGAGGTGTCTAGCCATTGTTCTGTCGTGTTTTCATCGAACCTCCAACCTAGTCAGACGTGTGAAAACATCTGGATAAAATGCCCAAATTTACCATTGGAAAAGATTATGCCACCCATGTTAAACGATTTAGTGTACGTGCCCGTAAAGTAGAATTTAAAATTATTCCTCCTCCTAAAAATGCGAAACCCACACCCTGGATTAAGACAGCCGTAGAAGACATGATACAACATGTCGTAAAAGAGCTTCAACCAAACGATCAGGTTGGAATAACTTTTTGCGGTGAAGCTTTAAAGAGAGTGGACCGGGGTGGATGAATTATAGAGCGGTACATGAGGTTAAAGTGAGCGATATCTGGGAAATGATTTTTCAAATTTTTCAAAGTAATTCCGAAAGTATAATGAAATGAATTCTACGTGTACTATGAACATACAATTATGAAACGTTTTCAAATTTCAGGGATAAGAACGGATACTTTTTGCCTGGGTGTCACTTCTGTTAGATTACCACAAAGTCGGGGAAATAATCACGCGAATAAGTACAACACCTTTAACGAAGAATGTTCTATGAGAAGGGTTATAGTAATAATAGAAAAAAAAACAGCTTATGTCTTCCCCGTGCGCTTATTGTTGCAATTGCGAATGTGGAGAAAGATCCCGATATGCCAACGTAGGAAAAGATAGAGCTAAAGTTCAAACGCGAAGAGCTGCCGAGTTAATAAACAGTACAAAAATAACTATATCTGTCGAAGGAGGCGGAATTCCTGAGCTTCGTATATTTCAAGATTATTTAAAGAACTATAAAATTACTGTTTATCAGTATGGAGTAAAGGGTAGAGAAGCTATTTTTAAAGGACGCTGTACTGGAAAACCTTTAAATTTACTATATCACAGAGGTCATTACAATGTGATAACCTCGCTCACGGCTGCATTTTGTTGCGGTTATTATTGTGAAAATTGCCACCTACCATATGTAGGGTTCTATTTCCTGTTGTCTAAGGGTTTATTGAAACCACACAATACTTTTACTTAACAATGCTGGCTTTTTATTCAAACTTCGTTTCTTTTTACATATAGCTTTCCCTGGACTTGACTGGTCGACTGCTGCTTACAAACTGAAACTAACTATCTTGAGTATGCACAAGATTAAACACAAAATGGAGTGCTAGAACTGAGCAGACGAATAAGCATTGCCACATCTTAAGTTTCGCTTTTCTGATCCTACACATATAATACCAAAAACGATCACAGGTGTGATGGAACATGCCCCTGCTGTCAACAATCACCAGCCTGTTCTAAGGCTTAACCCTATTTATTATGCAGTGACTGTAATCGTAATTTTAGAGCACAATGTTTCGATAACCACAAAGCCTCTGGATCATTAAATACGAACACAGTTTGTATGCAAGTTAAAAGATGTATCGATTGTTTAAAAACATACAGAACAAATAAAACCCACATGTGCGGAGAATACTTTTGTAAAATATGTGATAAACATGTGCCGCAAGATCAACTATGATTTATTCAAATTGATAAGAGAAAGCCAAAACTTGATGATGCTGTATATAAATTCTACAATCTGGAAACTCGGCAAAAAAAAATGTTTGAGAAAAAGTACTCGGCGAAATCAAACAACATGAACCAAATTTATGTGTTTTTCAACAAAGATGTCATCAATGTTTAAATGATAATAGCTTATATTTTTGTCAAAAATGTAAGTTTAGGCTCAATATTAAAATGGAGAATGTAATATTAGTATTCATGGAGCAAATTTTAAAAGTAAGAAAAGACTTTAAAACTGTGATCGTAATCGCCCATAACGGACAGGCGTTTGATCACCAATTTGTATTAAATTATATTCTAAAAAATATCGGTTTAAAACCAGAATTAATTATGCGAGGAACCAAAATTATATTAATGCAATTGGGTAATGTGAAATTTATACTCTTTGAATTATTTTCCAATGGCTCTGTCAAAACTACCACGGGCATTTGAACTATCACAGGCTTTAAATAAAGGTTATTTTCCCTATTTGTTTAATACACCACAAAATGAAAATTATATCGGTACTTTATCTCATATCGAATATTATAGTCCAGATACAATGAAGACGGAGGAACGAGATGCATTTCTTAAATGGTATGAAGAACACGAAGGTGATGAATTTGATATGCAGCGCGATATTGTCGCATACTGCGTTACGGATGTTGAAATGTTAACTCATGAATGCAATGTTGAGCCGTTTTTGGAAACAACTATTATAGCATCAGCACGCAACCTGGTATTTAGGCGTAATTTTCTCGCACCTAACACCATTGGAATAATTCCTAAAAACGGATATCGGCTCACTGATAATCAGTGGAAAGAAGCAATACAATGGATCATACGGGTAGAGGACCAGCGTAAAATTCTTATCAGGCATGTTGCCAAGGGTCGGGAGGCCGTAGTTGCCGGCGTTAAAGTTGATGGCTTTTGCAAGGAAACTAAACAAGGTTTCGAGTTTCATGGGTGCTACTATCACGGTTACCCTCTTTGCCTGAAAAATAATCGTGAACAGGCCTTACGTGATGATCCAAAAGATACGTTAAATCAACGCTATGAAAGAACTGTTGCAAAAACTGCCCGGCTAAGATCTCTAGGCTACGAAGTTATAGAAATGTGGTCGTGCATTTTTGATAAACAAATAAGAGAAAATGAATGTATGAACTATGAACTATAAAGACACATCCTCTAATAAATGCATCACCATTAAATCCTAGGGATGCTTTTTACGGTGGACGAACTGGAAATGTATCTAAATGGTATGAACGCAAAGCCGGTGAAAAAATTAAATATATTGTTACGTGCCGCAAAGTGAATCAAGCGACATCTGTTAGGAATGGAAGCAACTTTAGGTTAGTGACATCCTAGTAAACTGGGTTTGGAGAATGGAATATTCAGGAGGGTTCTAGGATAATTCGTAGAGTATAAATACGGCGCTGCTCACATCCAGGAGGCGAGTATTATTTCAGACAGCGAAGTGAACGAAGTAAACTATTGGGATTGCGATAATTAGAAGTACAGTACTAGCGATAAATAAAGAGTTGATTTGATAATTATTTGTGAATTTGTGAGAGTAAACAGTAAAGTTAAATAAAGAAAGAACTTTTGAATTATATCTGAAATATTTTGTTTTAAATAACGAACTAAGGCCACGCTCGTAACAACTGGTGTCAGAAGTAAAATAAAATCGCGAAATAAAGTGGTGGCATTTGAATTTGAAATTCAAAGAGTGATTAATTTTGTGAAATCGTGTGTAAAAATTCCGAAAGATAATTTTATATTAAACTGTGAGTGAATTACAAAAGACGCAAGAATGGGACGCAAGCTAGAGGAGCTTCGCATACAGGAATTGAAAGTGGAGTTGGGGAAGCGGTCATTACAAACGACTGGCCTAAAGAATGTTCTAGTCGAGCGACTTAGACAAGCTTTGATAGAGGAAGAAAAGAATCCTGAGACATTCGTTTTCGAAGAAGAACCAGAAATTGAGGAAGAGCCTGCAATGAACATAGAACAGCTTTTAAGTACTTTAATGAGCAAAATGGAAGCCCGTTTTGATGAACAAAAGAATTCTCTCCAGGAACAAAAGAATTCTCTCCAGGAACAAAAGAATTCTCTCCAAGAACAAAAGAATTCTCTCCAGGAACAAAAGAATTCCCTCGAGGACCACAAGAAATCTATGGAAACCCGTTTGGACGAACAAAAGAATTCTCTCCAGGAACAAAAGAATTCTCTCGAGGACCACAAGAAATCTATGGAAACCCGTTGGGACGAACAAAAGAATTCTCTCCAGGAACACAAGAAATCTATAGAAACCCGTTTGGACGAACAAAAGAATTCTCTCCAGGAACAAAAGAATTCTATGGAATCACGTTTAGATGAGCAGAAGAATGCTTTGGATGAACAAAAGAATTCTATGGAATCCCGTTTAGATGAGCAGAAGAAATCACTGGAAACGCGTTTGGATGAACAAAAGAGTTCTCTGGAGAATTGTCTAGAAAGTCGCTTAGAGGAACAAAAGAATTTCCTGAAAAACTCGTTAGACGAACAAAATTTAAAAATTGAAGGAATCGAGCAAGAAGTGGCGGAAGTTCAACAAAAAGTGACCGAACAGCTTGACAATTTCAAATCAGATTTGGAGAAGATGAAGCATCGACAACCACGGCACGAAGGAATTGAAATATCCAATGCAGGCAGAATGAAACCTCCAATATTTGATGGACAAAATTCGTGGCATATTTTCAAGAGACAATTCGAGGCTGCTTCCGAAGTAAACGGATGGAATGATGCAGACAAAGCCACAGCTCTGGTATTAGCACTTCGAGGTTCTGCATCAGAGCTTTTACAAACTTTACCGATAGAAAGGCAACGTGATTATACTTCATTAGTACAGGCGATAGAGTTACGTTATGGAGATGAACACATGCAGCAAGTATATCGCCTACAGCTACGCAACAGGATTCAAAAGCATGGCGAATCACTACAACAACTGCAGGCTGATGTGGAAAGATTAGCTTATCTCTCATACTCTAGCGTAAATGTGGATTTCCTTAATGAAGTGGCAACAGAAGCATTTGTGAACGCTATCGCAGATCAAAATTTACAACAAGCGTTGAGGCTAGCAGGAAAGAAATCAACAGCAGAAGCACTAGCCTATGCACTAGCGTATGAATCTGCCAGGCAAGCTTTTCGAAGTGCAGTACGAGTGAGAGAAATTTCGGTGGAGGAATGTACTTGTAATAGAATGCAGAGCAATTCTACACGCGGTATTCTGCGATGCTGGAATTGTAATAGACCAGGACACCTCCAAAGGGACTGCAGAAAACGCCGACGAATGGAAGCGCTAGAAGAAGGGCAGAGATATCGAGCTGGGCAAAGATATCGAGTTGGGCAGCAGACTCACAGCAGAATACCGTCATCAGAGACCACTCCTTCGCGTGGTGTCATTCGATGCTGGAAATGTAGTAGACTGGGACACCTGCAAAACGACTGTAGGAAACGAGGACGAATGCAAACAACAGAAGAAGAAGGGAGAAGATGGCGAGCTAGAGAGCAAGCTTTCCGTGGAGAGACTAGACTGCAACCTCATGACTTTGAAATCCCATACCGCAAAGGACGTATCCACGGTTATGCAGAAGCTTTTTCACAACGTCCATGCAATCCTGAATGGAATCATTGCGGACGGATGGAAGAAAAAGATGACGATGACTACAATGATGATAACGAAAGTCGAAAGAAAAAAGGAAAGAAATCCAAAGATGATGATGATTACGGTGATAAAAGTAAAAAGAAGAAAGGAAAGAAATCCAAGAGGAAGGACAATGAAAGAAAGAAAAAGACGAAAAGTAAAGGGTCTAAAGATGCTGATAATGACGATGATAAGGGTATAATGAAGGTCGGAAAAGGTAAAGATAAAGTTTCTGACGATGATGATAATAAGAAGCGCAAAGGCGGCAATGAAAAGGATGACAACGGCAATCTAAAGGGCAAGGAATTTGAGGACAAAGGAATCAAAGATAAAAGACGAAAGAAAAATCAAAGCATGGAAGAGTGTTTCAACAGAACATCAATCAAACATCTAAGGAAGGTCTTCAACTATAATCAACGCGATTGGTTTCGACATATTCCTATATTTCTAATGGCTTATATATCAGCTGTTTACAAAATGACCAGACAAAGCCCATTTAAGGTCATTTTCGGAAAGGAAATGCGCTTACCTAGCGACCTCAAGCTTGGTATACCCAAAGGCGAACAAAAGTTACCAGAAGACTACGTAACAAAGCTCAGACAACGATTAGCTGATGTGCACGAGGCCACGAGACGTTCTCCAAAGTTACCACAACACTGGGAGAGACCGTATGCAGATAAAACTAAAATTAATAACATGCCATACAAGAATCAGCGCGGTACAAGATGCAAAAGAAAAATCGTTCATCTAGATCGCTTGGGTCAATACGGAGAGCACCAAGACCGTGGACCATCTGTTGTTCGGGACGAACAAATTTTAAGAAGGGGGCAGTGTTACGTGCCGCAAAGTGAATCAAGCGACATCTGTTAGGAATGGAAGCAACTTTAGGTTAGTGACATCCTAGTAAACTGGGTTTGGAGAATGGAATATTCAGGAGGGTTCTAGGATAATTCGTAGAGTATAAATACGGCGCTGCTCACATCCAGGAGGCGAGTATTATTTCAGACAGCGAAGTGAACGAAGTAAACTATTGGGATTGCGATAATTAGAAGTACAGTACTAGCGATAAATAAAGAGTTGATTTGATAATTATTTGTGAATTTGTGAGAGTAAACAGTAAAGTTAAATAAAGAAAGAACTTTTGAATTATATCTGAAATATTTTGTTTTAAATAACGAACTAAGGCCACGCTCGTAACAATATTGACATATGTTCGCTATACCCGTACGTGTGGAAATATGGAAAGTTTCCAATCAAACACCCTAAAGTACATGTTGGCCATGATGAGTGTTCTAAATTAGAATTAAATAAAATCGAAGGCCTAATAAAATGCAAAATTTTACCATCAGAAGGACTTTGTCACCCTGTCTTACGTAGTGCTAAGAAATACTGACTTTTTATTTTAACTAACAATACATAGCATGGCGCAGTCGGAAATTTTCAACTATAATTAGAAAGTGTGGTGGCTTCAGTGAAAGTTAAAATGAAGTGTAAAAAATTAAACGTGAGGAAAAATAGATAATGGAAAATTTAAATTTAAGGGCACCAGGCCCTATGTATGTCATTTGAAGGCAACATAAGCAACACATGGTCAAAGTTTAAGAAACTATTTGAAATATACATATTGGCAATAGATAAACCAAAGTTAGCAAGTGAAACGAAAGTAGCAATGCTGCTAAATTTGATGGGAGAAAAGGCTCTCGAAATTTTTGAAACGTTCGATTTAACAGAGGAAGACAAAAAAGTTTATAGTAAAGTGATAGAGAAATTCGAAGACTATTGCACGCCAAAAAATTGCGTGATCTATGAAAGATTTAAATTTCATAGCAGACAGCAGCAACAAGGAGAACCGTTTGATAATTTTCTCACCGAGATTTCAAATCAAGCGAGAAAATGTGATTTCTCGAATACTACGGAATCAATAATAGATAAAATGATAAGGAATCGTATTGTTTTGGGAATCAGACATGTAGATGTACAGGCAAAATTATTAAGAACCGAAAACCTCACATTGAAAAAAGCCATAGATTTCTGCAGAGTAGCTGAAGCCACACACCAACATAGTGTAAATGAAGTTCGGCAAAAATACAAGCCAGCATCGTCATTCGATCGAAGAAACAAAAGCGGCGCACCAGGAAGTTAGCATCAGAAAAACAAAATTGCAGCAGCGGCGTTATCGAGCAGGTAGAACTACAAGGGAGATAAGCCCAATTATCAGGGAAATATAATCAACTGCAAAAGATGTACTTTCAATCGCAAGGTCAATGCATGCCCGGCATACAACAAGAGATGCAACAATTGCGGTGGACCGAACCATTTCTCATATGCATGCAAAAGGAACATTAATGAAATAAATGATATGACAGACAGCAGAAATAGGGACGTAGGTAGTCAAATTAATAGTGCGCTGTATGACGTAGATAGCCTTGTAATTAATGCGATCTATATAAATGAGGTAGGAATAAATAACGCCGGGTGGTTGAAGACATTAAAGATCGGTAAGTGTGAGATGAAGTTCAAAATCGACACCGGTTCACAGGTAAATATAATTCCATGGCACATTTTTAAAAAATATATTTCAGCTGATTGCATTGTGACAGCATGTAATTTAAAGTTAGAAGCATATGGTGGGCATACGCTGCAGGTTCTTGGTGCAGTGAATTTGCCTATTTATTATAATAAAAATCAAGCAGTTTATCATTGTTGATGCATCCTCGAGTCCACTACTAGGGCTGAAGACCTGTATTACGATGAATTTGGTTAGTTTAATAAGTCAAATAGAATCGGTGTCAAGTGATGAAGAAAAAGAAAAATTCTTAAAGGAAAATATTGGAACTTTTAAAGGATTGGGGTGTTTTCCAGATAAGTGTCATATTTTTGTTAAAGCTGATGCAGTGCCTATAGCAAAGCCCCCAAAAAGAATTCCTTTAGTTTTAAGAGAAATTAAACGATATGGAGAAATTAGGCATAATTAAAAAGAGTACTCAACCAGCGGATTGGGTACATCAACTTGTAGTTGTAGAAAAACCTGATAAGACTGTCAGGTTATGTCTCGATCCAAGATATCTTAATTTATGCACAATAAGAGAGCCCTTTCAGATACCTAAAATAGAAGATATTTCATGTAAGCTTCAAAATTGTGTTTTTACACAGTTCTAGATTTAAAAGATGGATTTTACAAAGTACAACTGGACGATGAAAGCTCGAATTTATGCACTTTTGCGACCCCAGTTGGCTGTTATCAATTTCTCAGGCTTCCTTTTGGATTAAATTTAGCACCTGAATTATTTCAGAAACTGAACAATAGGTATTTTGGTGACTTGCCAGGTACGTTCGTTTATTTTGATGATATTTTTCTAGGGGGAGAGACGAAAGCTGCACATGACTTAAATTTAAAAAGAGTAATAGAAAGAGCAAATTCTTTAAATATAAAGTTTAACCCAGCAAAGTTGCAATTTTGTTTAAAAGAGGTGAGATACCTAGGCTATTTATTTTCTAAAGATGGCCTAGCAATAGATCCAAATCGGGTAGCGGCGTTAGAAGTGCCATCAGATAAAAAAGCGCTGCAAAGTTTTTAGGGCTTATCAATTATTTAAGGCAATTTATACCGAACATGTCGGCTTTAACTGCTCCATTGAGAGAACTGTTAAAAAATAATGTAGAGTACAAATAGCTTCCAGTGCATACGAAGTCGTTTGATAAGTTGAAATCAGCAATTACTAACGCACCAGTACTAAAAAATGTCAGTCCAGATACTCCGATAGTAATTCAAACAGACGCATCTAAAGAAGGATTAGGTAGTTGTCTTATGCAATATAAACGTCCCGTTGGCTATGCTTCGAACAGTCTATCTAGGAGTGAAAAGAATTATGCACAGATAGAGAAGGAGATGTTGGCGATAATATTTGCTTGTGTTAAATTTCATGACTATGTTTATGGTCGAACAATAACTGTTCATACGGATCATGAACCCTTGGTAGTAATTCCAGTCGGTTACAAAGAATGCGGTTAAAACTGCTGAAATATGATATAAAACTAGAATATATACCAGGGAAATTAATGTATGTGGCCGATACACTGTCGCGAAGTTTTATAATTGAAGAAAGAGATTTCGATGATTCTTTAAATGAGGTAGTGCACTCCATTAATTTCTCAATAAACCGCGAAGAACAAATTAAAAATGCTACTAAGACTGACACTGAACTAAATCTATTAGGTCAAATGTGCAGAGAAGGTTGGCCAAAAGAGCAGAGAAAAGTTAGCGATGTAATTAAAAAGTACTGGCCACTCAGAAATGAAATATATCAAGAAAAGGGTTTAGTTTTTTATAATGAAAGAGTTATAATTCCGAAAAATTTAAGAGATGAATTGCTCAATACCTTACATGAGAGTCATATGGGTATGACAAAAACAAAAGAACTCGCGAAAATATCCATGTACTGGCCAGGGATCAATTCGGACATTAAGCAATTAATCATGCGATGTCGAACTTGTAAAAAGTTTCAAGCGTCAAATTACAAAATTCCATTAATACCGCATGAGGTTCCAGAACTACCATTCAATAAGGTAGGATGTGATATTTTAGAATTTCAAAGATGCTCATATCTTGTCTTAATCGATTATATGTCAAAGTGGATTGAATAAAAGAAAATACAGAATAAAACGTCCTTAGAGGTAATTAACAAATTGAAAGAAATTTTCGCTATGCACGGTATTCCAAAGGTGTTAATTTGTGACAACCAACCATTTGGCTCATATGAAATGAGAAAATTTGCTGGCGAATGGAACATGCAAATTATAACGTCAAGTCCAAACTATCGACGTTCAAACGGACTATCCGAAAGAGCAGTGGGTATTGCAAAGTCGCTGTTGAAAAAATGCGTCGATGACGGCAAGAACATAGAAAGCAGCATTTTAGCTTATCGCGCAACAGTAATTCCTGCGTTAGGTTACTCTCCAGCGCAACTCCTTATGGGCAGACATTTAAGAACGAAAATTCCAATGACGGAAGAATCTCTTAAACCTAAAATAGCGTCAAATGTAAATTCAAAAATTGTTAAAATTCAAAATCGGTACAAATAGTATCATGATTCAAGAACGCGTGGCAAGTTTGATCGTCTGTTTTCTAAGTGGGAAAATGTAGTAGTGCAGAGATGTTGAAAGTGGCATCCGGCAAAGATAGTTCACGCACATTCAACACCTAGATCGTATATTATACAAACAGAAGACAATAGAATATTACGAAGAAATTAACTGCACTTAAGACCTTCAGCCCATGCAGCAACATTCAAAGTGGCGGAAGGAAATGCTCCTGGAACAGTAGAACATTCTCATTGCAACAGCAACAATTAATTTCTAACAATCCTAATTCAAATAATAGTGAATCGTACGTGTCAGACTCGGGCTCCAACTTGCACTATAAAACAAAGGCGGGCCGTACTGTGAAACCACCCGATCGTTTGACATATACTTAATTATATTACTAGTTGTAGGTTAGGTTCATTACATATTTTCTTTAAATTGGAACTAAATTAAATTAAATTTAATAATAAGAATTTAGGATTGTAAGCCGCTTAATTATCTCTTTATTGAATTATCGTAATTACTGAATATTGAATTGCTAAATTATTGAACTGAAAGGAAAATACTAAATGTTCAGTCAATTATCGTTAATATTTCTAAGGTAGCATAGGACTTGGAAGACTATACTACAAGAGGTGATGTTGTATACCTAGTAGAAAATAGATTAAATACCTAACACAAATCTACACAAATGAATTAATAAATAATAGAAACACTAATACTAATATCACAGATCGTCATCACTCTTCAGTGAATAAACGTAGTGCTAAGAAGTACTAACTTTTTATTTTAACTAACAATACATAACAACATTATGCCGTATATGTGGAGATGAAAGAAATCACGATAACTTATGTCTTCATACAAATGATGAAAGATCATTAATAGGTACTTGGGTCATTGACGAGATACTCAAAGCAATTGAAAAACGGTATAAGCTTGTTGAATTATATGAAATTTGGGAATATGAAATTATTCAATATGACAAACAAAAACGAATAGACGGAATGTTCTCTAAGATGATGCATAAATTTCTAAAAATGAAGCAAGTAGCATCTGGATGGCCTAGTAAATGTCGAGCTGATGAAGAAAAGTGTAAATATGTTGAAGAATTTTTTGAAAATGAGGATATCAAACTAGATTTTGCGGAAATTGTTAATAATCCCGGATTAAGATCATTCGCTAAGCTAATGCTAAATTCTTTCTGGGGCAAATTTGGTCAGCGGAAAAATCTTCAGAAAACATCTATCGTAAATAATCCGAGTGAATTATATGAGCTGTTCTTAAACCCGTATATTGAAGTGTGCCATCTGCTTCCAATTAATGAAGATAATGTTGTGGTCGATTTGGAAATACGAGGAAGAGGATGCTGATTCTTTATCATACACAACTACACAGGCTCGTCTTAAACTCTACAGCTACCTGGAACAATTAGGTGATCGGGTTTTATATTACGATACAGATTCTGTTATACATGCTAGCAGAGGGGATGAATATGGCCCGCCTCTGGGTGAATTTATCGGAGATATGACCGATGAATTGGAATGTTATGGCCCGGAAGCTATATTACCGAATTTGTCAGCGGCGGGCCTAAAAATTACTCATACGTAGCTTAGTTTTGCGAAACTTACAGCAAACATTGAACGATAACATTGTCGTAAATGAGTCCGAAAGGCATTACATTACATTACACTCCAACGTGGTTAGAATTAACCTGAGGTATGACTAAATGAGCACTAGGTGAGCTAGGAACGTAATAGTCGAAACGGTGAATATGTTATGATTAAAGCTACATCGTTTATCTAACCTACACTGTAAACCTAACATGGATCCATGCGTACGATTATGTGCAGAATATCAGTTATCTATCAATTCGAGTCATACTATCAATGTTAGTTTAGAATTTCAACTTTAAAAATAATTTTTAATTATCAGGTTCGATCAAAATATATTACTAATACTTATGTATGTTACTGTTCCTTTCCCAAATTTGGTTCTATTCTGAACGTTATCTCAATTCAATTTTCGTAAAAAAACTTCAATCGTCAATATTAAGTTTAGAACCAATGAATGTAATTCAAAACGTTCGACATGCAACCTCTAAATGTAAATAACTACGTTGGTCTCCAGTAAATATTCATAGGCTTTCAGTCTCAATTGCGGCAACAGTTTCGAAATTTATATTTGGTACACTAAGAAATTATTTAGGTTGTCATATAACAATCTATCACATGCAATGATTTTAGAAATTAATCATTAAATCCAGTAAATGTTTTGTTATCAATATAGTAATATAGTTTCCCTACAATTCTCAATTGAGATAAAAAATATCAAAAAATAATATGTATGTTCATAATTCTAATGTTAAGAGCTACTAATTTGTAATTGTTGAAGTTACAGAATTTAGAAAAATGGAGTTTCTTTAATAATTAAATACCGACTTACATGAAGATACAATGAGTCCTGTAATTACACGTAGCTGAACCATGGGTATTACTGCAGCAATTCCACTGGAACTAAACCAGACGTGACGGAATGATGTGAGTTCATTTTCCCACCTTGATGTGACTGGTATTACTTTTCTTGCCGCGGAGGCCGACTTGAGTTAGAGGAGCACACTTGCCATGCGTTGCGTGAACAGGAGTTTCTTTAATGTGACATTCGTGGCGATTACTTTTTCTATCACTTCTTCTTAAATATTTTTTCGCTGCGTCTCCCTTGGAGTTGGTCAATACAAATTTAGCGAAAATAATACTCGATGGATAACTATTACTGGCGATGTATGTAGATAATCCGATGCAACATTTGCACCCTCGGTACGATCGCTTTTTCTTAACAGCAGCGGTTAAAAATTTTGAGCCAGATTAGTGATGTTTCCACTTGCACTTGGTAAATAAGAAAAAAACAAAATCACGCCAGTAGTGCGGTTATGACGAAGTTAATCCAAGTATATCAAAAATTATTATCGCTCCGATGGAATAGGAAATTTTCTTCTTTTTGACAACCGATAATCGCTTCTTCCTCTTCCTTTTCAGTGCTCTCAACATGGCACCTGAGCGTGAGGAAATGCATTTTTCTCGTTCGGGTGCGGTCGTTTTTTTTCTGTTTGACACAGCCGGCCTACACGCTTCAGCACGTGTAACATTTTGCCATAGACAATATGCTACGACCATAACAATATTTGCATGTTTCAAGCACTCGCTCATCCTTTTAAATTGATGTAATTGAAACATACAATAATTTAAGAAAGATTATTTTTTCTTATTTTCGGTGAGCTCCCGCAGCTGATCTTTTAAATTTTATGGAAACCAAGCCATTTAACTCCGCTTCTCTTTACGATCCGTCAGGGTTAAAAGACAAAACACCCACTGGTAGAAAATATAAAACTTCATGTTCTGGTTTGATCGATCTAAAGAGGCGATAAAAATATTTAGTACACACCATGTACATTTTATTTTGATAAGAAATTACACAGCATTATTTTAAAAGAAAAAAAAAATGTTTATGCTCAAAGGGTATTATGTACTCGTTGAAAACGCTCAGTGTACGTGATTGACTTTGAATAGGTATATGTGAGGTGAATAGATGGTTTGTTATAGCTTGTCAGTTAAATACACTTAACCACTTCCCATCTAATTTTTTTTTTTAATTCTTTCTTTAAATCGCCTGAAAACTGATAAGATCACGATTTGCGCAGAAAATATTAACACTGTTTAGGAAAATTGGTTAAAAATAATATGTATAGTTTTGACTGATTACAATTTTTTTATTTATGACATTTTTAACAAAAGCACATCTCTCGCTTTACTTTTTACGATTATTGCTGGAAAATCCTGATTTTTCGAGTTGTTGGTAGGGCGCAGTTGATTCGTTTTTGGAAGAAAAAACTTTCCTCCTTAACTCTGGAAAACATCGATTTCTTAGAAGTAGACTTCGCTTTATATGAATATTCTTTACGACTCTTGCTCGGGGATTTTAGAAGGTTTCTAGTGTCCTTAGAACTCATACTGATATCAGTCCATACTTAGCACGTCAAGAAACAACAATCCGGCACGGATAAAAGGCTAAACACCAACTGATAGAAAACTTAAAACTTCACGTTCCGGTTAGATCGATCTAAAGGCATTTTCACATCAAACACAAGAATCGAAAAAAAGTAAACCGAAAAACTCAATTTATTCCACTTTAAAACAAGATTTTTGCTCCAATGATTAATAAAATCATGGGAAATAGGATAAACTAATAATTTTACTAATAAAATAGTATATTTATCTTAAAATTTTTAAGAAAACACAACTTTTATGATTTATCGGACGAATTTAAGCGCCGAAAAAGTTTTTCGGCCGATAAAACATAAAAGTTGTGTTTTTCTTCAAAATCTGAAATAAATGTAATTATTTTCTCAGTAAAATTCTTAGTTTATCCTATTTCCCATGATTTTATTAATCATTGGAGCAAAAATCTTGTTTTAAAGTGGAATAAATTGAGTTTTTCGGTTTACATTTTTCTGTTCTTGTTTTTGTTGTGAAAGTGCCTTAAAGGCGATACATTTATTCGGATCATTGCTTGCTCTCTTATGTTTATTTGTGTTTTACTCGACCGAGATCACTAATTTGCCGTCAATTTTCGCTGAATCATAATTTTTTCTCATATGATTGATTCAATTCATTGCGTTCAAGTTTGGTCATGTCCCGAAGTATGTTAAGATGCAATAAATATATGTATGTACCTATATATAAGGGAGTGTCGTCAGGGTTGGACACCCTTTTGACTTTTGCCCATAACTTTCGTTTAAAAAAGACTTTGGTTAATCAAAGCATATCTTTGGAAAGGTCTGACAAAAAGGAACACTTTTGCTGAACATTTTGTGAAAAGTGAAAAAAATATAGGCATTTAAAAACTGAAATGCTTTCAAGGTTGGCCAGTGCTGTCTAGGTTGGCCAGTCGACGAAAAATGTGCGTAAATGGTTGAAAATAATCTGGAAAAATTAATTGAATGATAAAAAACCTGAATTTGTTGCATTTTTCCGTTTTTAGCAAAATTTGAATGGCACATTATTCGAAATCGCATTTCCGGCAAATGTCGTTATATTGACGCACTTCAAACGCACTTCTCTCTTGGATTGTCCTAATAGGGCTTTTTCTGCGCTTTCTGCGGGCATCTTCCTTTAGCTGGTGTTTTATCGGCGGGCTTCGTTGGTATAGGTGCTGGATGCTTTTTTTTTTTTTTGCGTCTTCCAAGTACACAATCACTGTGGGCCAACCCTGACTACACGACAAGCGCTATTGCCGCATAACGTGACACCACAACCAAACATGTTATAGGATTAAATTTTCCTCTTGGTTTATTTTCAAGCATGAACCACACAATACATTCACCATGCTAACCTGGACGGTTGCATATAGTATTCTCCTCTCTTTTTGACCGTATTCAGAGATGCTAAAAAAAAACTTTTTTTTTTTAATTTCAAGCCACTGAGGGCACAACACATACTTTGCGTTCACGCTCCAAATTTCTAATATCACGAAAAGTTCCCTGTTACTAATAGAAGTCTTTCCGTGCTCGAACATTGGTGGTGCTAGTGGTCAAAACTAAAAAAAAATCGCAGATGGCCGACCTAGAGGACTAGCCACCCCTGACGACATTCCCTATATTATATACATATATATATATTTGTTTTCCCTTCAGGATAATTGTTTGTATTGTAAGCCTGAGCTACAACATCGCTTCAGGCTGTGGATATGGAGTACATCATACTCACTCGTCAATCTAGACAACATGCCGGAACTTCTATCTGGATCCGAATTCTAGACAGCAGTTAACAGATCGGTTCAAGCCTGTCAACAGACGAGTTAAAATCAGTTATCTGTTAACTGTTTTTAACTGACCCAATAACTGAATTTGAAGTGCGTCAATATAACGACATTTGCCGGAAATGCGATTTCGAATAATGTGCCATTCAAATTTTGCTAAAAACGGAAAAATGCAACAAATTCAGGTTTTTTTCGTTGCATTAATTTTTCCAGATCATTTGCAATCATTTCAGCACATTTTTCCACTGGCCAACCTTGACAGCTATTCACTTTTAAATGCCTATATTTTTTTCACTTTTCACCCAATTAATCTACAATGTTCAGCAAAATTGTTCCTTTTTCTCAGACCTTTCCAAATATATGCTCTGATTAACCAAAGTCTTTTTTAAACGGAAGTTATGGGCAAAAGTCAAAAGGGTGTCCAACCCTGACGACATTCCCTTATATATAGGTACATACATATATTTATTGTATATTAATATACTTGGGGACATGACCAAACATGAACGCAACGAATTGAATCAATCATATGAGAAAAAATTATGATTCAGCGAAAATTGACGGCAAATTAGTAATCTCGGTCTAGAAAAAAACAAATAAACACAAGAGAGCAAACAATGATCCGAATAAATTTATCGCCTTTAGATCGATCAAACCGGAACGTGAAGTTTTAAGTTTTCTATCAGTTGGTGTTTAGCCTTTTATCCGTGCCGGATTGTTGTTTCTTGACGTGCTAAGTATGGAGTGATATCAGTATGAGTTCTAAGGACACTACAAACCTTGTAAAATCCCCGACCAAGAGTCGTAAAGAATATTCATATAAAGCGAAGTCTACTTCTAAGAAATCGATGTTTTCCAGAGTTAAGGAGGAAAGTTTTTTCTTCCAAAAACGAATCAACTGCGCCCTACCAACAACTCGAAAAATCAGGATTTTCCAGCAATAATCGTAAAAAGTAAAGCGAGAGATGTGCTTTTGTTAAAAATGTCATAAATAAAAAAATTGTAATCAGTCAAAACTATACATATTATTTTTAACCAATTTTCCTAAACAGTGTTAATATTTTCTGCGCAAATCGTGATCTTATCAGTTTTCAGGCGATTTAAAGAAAGAATTAAAAAAAAAAATTAGATGGGAAGTGGTTAAGTGTATTTAACTGACAAGCTATAACAAACCATCTATTCACCTCACATATACCTATTCAAAGTCAATCACGTACACTGAGCGTTTTCAACGAGTACATAATACCCTTTGAGCATAAACATTTTTTTTTTCTTTTAAAATAATGCTGTGTAATTTCTTATCAAAATAAAATGTACGTGGTGTGTACTAAATATTTTTATCGCCTTTTTATCGATCAAACCAGAACATGAAGTTTTATATTTTCTACTAGTGGGTGTTTTGTTTTTTACCCCTGACGGATCGTAAAGAGAAGCGGAGTTAAATGGCTTGGTTTCCATAAAATATAAAAGATCAGCTGCGGGAGCTCCCCGAAAATAAGCTATACAAAGTTACGGGTTCCGGGGTTTAAAAAGACACAATTTGCAACAAAATTTAATAAAATTTATTGTATTTAAGTTTATGAACAATTTCTTTTAAAGCCATATGGAACAGAGCTGTAATCTTCTAAGAATCGGCGTTTTGCAGACGTTGGTCGGTATTTCTTCATCTCAGGAACGGTCACAACCTCGTGATATTTTGTACGACGAATATTTTGTGAAAGTATAGAGATATAATCACAACCATCTTCGTTTAGTACCATGTTCTTAATGGAATTAAAATTAACTTCTTGTAAGGCTGCGTAATTTAGATTGATGACTTTCACTTTACATTCGGCTTTTTCTGCCATGTCTCTAGTACTGAAAACTACGTATGAGTAACTTTTAGGTCCGCCGCTGACAAATTCGGTAATATAGCTTCCGGGTCCATAACATTCCAATTCATCGGTCATATCTCCGATAAATTCACCTAGAGGCGGGTCATATTCACCCTCTCTGCTAACATGTATAACAGAATCTGTATCGTAATATAAAATCCGATTAGCAGCCTCTTCCTTGTATTGCCAATTGACCACAACATTATCTTCATTAATTGGAAGCAGATGGCACACTTCAATAGACGGGTTTAAGAACAGCTCAGATAAATCACTCGGATTATTTACGATAGATGTTTTCTGAAGATTTTCCCGCTGACCAAATTTGCCCCAGAAAGAATTTGGCATTAGCTTAGCGAATGATCTTAATCCGTTATTATTAACAATTTCCGCAAAATCTAGTTTCATATCCTCATTTTCAAAAAATTCTTCAACATATTTACACTTTTCTTCATCAGCTCGACATTTACTAGGCCATCCAGATGCTTGTTGGTTTATTTTTAGAAATTTATCCATCATCTTAGTACATTCCGACTATTCGTTTTTGTTTGTCATATTGAATAATTTCATATTCCCAAATTTCATATAATTCAACAAGCTTATACCCTTTTTCAATTGCTTTGAGTATCTCGTCAATGACCCAAGTACCTATAAATGACCTTTTATCATTTGTATGAGGACATAAGTTATCGTAATTTCTTTCATCTCCACATATACGGCATAATGTAAACATCAGTTTATTATTTTGTTTTAAAGGTAAGACAGAGTGATAAAGTACCTCTGATGGTAAAATTTTGCATTTTATTAGGCCTTCGATTTTATTTAATTCTAATTTAGAACACTCATCATGGCCAACATGTACTTTAGGGTGTTTGATTGGAAACTTTCCATATTTGCACACGTACGGGTATAGCGAACATACGTCAATATATTTAATTTTTTCACCGGCTTTGCGTTCATACCATTTAGATACATTTCCAGTTCGGCCACCGTAAAAAGCATCCCTCGGATTTAATGGTGATGCATTTATTAGAGGATGTGTCTTTATAGTTCATAGTTCATATATTCAGTTTCCCTTATTTATCAAAAATGCTCGACCACATTTCTATAACTTCTATAGCTTCTTAGCCGGGCAGTTTTTGCGACAGTTCTTTCATAGCGTTGATTTAACGTATCTTTTGGGGCATCACGTAAGGCCTGTTCACGATTATTTTTCAGGCAAAGAGGGTGACCGTGATAGTAGCACCCATGAAACTCGAAAACTTGTTTAGTTTCTTTGCAAAAGCCATCAACTTTAACGCCGGCAACTACGGCCTCTCGACCCTTGGCAGCATGCCTGATAAGAATTTTACGCTGGTCCTCTACCCATATGATCCATTGTATTGCTTCTTTCCACTGATTATCAGTGAGCCGATATCCGTTTTTAGGAATTATTCTAATGGTGTTAGGTGTGAGAAAATTACGCCTACATACCAGGTTGCATGCGGATGCTATAGTAGCTGTTTCCAAAAACGGCTCAACAATGCATTCATCAGTTAATATTTCAACATCCGTAACGCATCATGCGACAATATCGCGCTGCATATCAAATTCATCACTTTCGTGTTCTTCATACCATTTAAGAAATGCATCTCGTTCCTCTGTCTTCATTGTATCTGGACTATAATATTCGATAGGAGGTAATGTACCGATATAATTTTCATTTTGTGGTGTATTAAACAAATAGGGAAAATAACCTTTATTTAATGCCTGTGATAGTTCAAATGCCCGTGGTAGTTTTGACAGAGCCATTGGAAAATAATTCAAAGAGTATATAAATTTCACATTACCCAATTGCATTAATATAATTTTGGTTCCTCGCATAATTAATTCTGATTTTAAACCGGTATTTTTTAGAACATAATTTAATACAAATTGGTGATCAAACGCCTGTCCGTTATGGGCGATTACGATCACAGTTTTAAAGTCTTTTCTTACTTTTAAAATTTGCTCCATGAATACTAATATTACATTCTCCTTTTTAATATTGAGCCTAGACTTACATTTTTGACAAAAATATAAGCTATTATCATTTAAACATTGATGACATCTTTGTTGAAAAACACATAAATTTGGTTCATGTTGTTTGATTTCGCCGAGTACTTTTTCTCCAACAATTTTTTCTTGCCGAGTTTCCAGATCGTACAATATATATACAGCATCATCAAGTTTTGGCTTTCTCTTATCAGTTTGAGTAAATCATAGGTGATCTTGCGGCACATGCTTATCATATTTTACAAAAGTATTCTCCGCACATGTGGGTTTTATTTGCTCTGTATGTTTTTAAACAATCGATACATCTTTTAACTTGCATACAAACAGTGTTCCTATTTAATGATCCAGAGGCTTTGTGGTTATCGAAACATTGTGCTCTAAAATTACGATTACAGTCACTGCATAATAAATAGGGTTAAGCCTTAGAACAGGCTGGTGATTGTTGACAGCAGGGGCATGTTCCATCACACCTGTGATCGTTTTTGGTATTATATGTGTAGGATCAGAAAAGCGAAACTTAAGATGTGGCAATGCTTATTCGTCTGCTCAGTTCTAGCACTCCATTTTGTGTTTAATCTTGTACTCAAGATAGTTAGTTTCAGTTTGTAAGCAGCAGTCGACCAGTCAAGTCCAGGGAAAGCTATATGTAAAAAGAAGCGAAGTTTGAATAAAGAGCCAGCATTGTTAAGTAAAAGTATTGTGTTGTTTCAATAAACCCCTAGACAACAGGAAATAGAACCCTACATATGGTAGGATGGCAATTTTCACAATAATAACCGCAACAAAATGCAGCCGTGAGCGAGGTTATCACATTGTAATGACCTCTGTGATATAGTAAATTTAAAGGTTTTCCAGTACAGCGTCCTTTAAAAATAGCTTCTCTACCCTTTACTCCATACTGATAAACAGTAATTTTATAGTTCTTTAAAATAATCTTGAAATATACGAAGCTCAGGAATTCCGCCTCCTTCGACAGATATAGTTATTTTTGTACTGTTTATTAACTCGGCAACTCTTCGCGTTTGAACTTTAGCCTTATCTTTTCGGACGTTGGCATATCGCGATCTTTCTCCACATTCGCAATTGCAACAGTAAGCGCACGGGGAAGACATAAGTTGTTTTTTTCTATTGTTACTATAACCCTTCTCATAGAACATTCTTCGTTAAAGGTGTTGTACTTATTCGCGTGATTATATCCCCGACCTTGTGGTAACAGAACAGAAGTGACACCCAGGCAAAAAGTATCCGTTCTTATCCCTGAAATTTGAAAACGTTTCATAATTGTATGTTCATAGTACACGTAGAATTAATTTCATTATACCTTCGGAATTACTTTGAAAATTTTTGGAAATCATTTCCCAGATATCGCTCACTTTAACCTCATGTACCGCTCTATAATTCATCCACCCCGGTCCACTCTCTTTAAAGCTTCACCGCAAAAAGTTATTCCAACCTGATCGTTTGGTTGAAGCTCTTTTACGACATGTTGTATCATGTCTTCTACGGCTGTCTTAATCCAGGTTGTGGGTTCCGCATTTTTAGGAGGAGGAATAATTTTAAGTTCTACCATACGGGCACGTACATTAAATCGTTTAACATGGGTGGCATAATCTTTTTCAATGGTACATTTGGGCATTTTAACCAAATGTTTTCACACGTCTGACTAGGTTGGGGGTTCGATGAAAACAGACAGAACAATGGCTAGACACCTCTATTATATTAATTAGTTTTGTGCTTTAGATCGTTCAATCCCCGAAGAGTTCAGAAGTGTGATATGAAGATAAGGAAACGCTTTTCTAAATAAACTTTCTTCTACCACAATAGACTTAATATATTGTACTTGCTTCAGTTAATAAACAATTTTGTTATCTGGTCAATAGTCTATATTAACTGATTATTAGTGAACAACATTAATTTTAGTAAAAAGATTACTCTTTTGGACTTTTTACCGGGTTAAACTTAATTTTGTTCAAGAAAGAATTTTTTGGGATTCTCCGGTATATAGCAAAAGCTAAAAAATGTTCTAATTTGTTATTTCATCACACAACTCATTAATTTTTGGTGACAAGTTTCAAGTCTTGGTTTGACTCATCAACAGGTCCCAAATAGCGAAATTGGGTAATTTGAAAAACTAATGAAAAAATGAAGAAAAGAAGAAAGAAATGAAAAGTTTGAGAAAAATAGAAAAAACAATTTTTTTATTTATTAAAAAAATGTACCGATGAGTGGAAGGTTTTCTGCTGAAACGAAACGCTTCTTCTTCCTTTTTTCTTCTTTACTTTAGATGCTCGATCAATGTTCTGTTGAAGCGCTCTACCATGCCATCAGATTGTGGGTGTAGAGGAGTTGTTCTAATTTTTCTTATTCCCAACATTTTACACATCTCCTGGAAAGTCCGCGATTCGAAGTTCCGTCCTTGGTCCGAATGAAGTTCGTGAGGCACTCCAAACCTACTGACCCAATTCGTTATTATTTGTTCCGCAACTGTGGTTGCCTCTTGATTAGGGATTGCATAAGCTTCAGGCCATTTACTGAAATAGTCAATGGCAATTAATATATAACGATTACCGCCATCCGTTTCTGGAAAAGGTCCAGCGATGTCTATAGCTATCCTTTCAAAGGGGGCTCCGACATTATACTTATGCATTTCTCCTCTGCTTCTGTGCTGCGGCCCTTTGCAAGCAGCGCAGACAGTGCATCTGCGGCACCACTCCTCCACATCTTCTCGCATATGTAACCAATAAAACCTGTCTCGTATTTTGGAAATGGTTTTGTTCACTCCCAATTGTTGCCAGCGCGACTATCTGCATTCGGAAAGTTTCGCCATTAGGTGCTTCCCACTTGCGTTTTAATATACCACATTCAACATGAACAGAGTTCCATTGAGCCCAGTAACTTTTCAGCTTCTCACTCCGTTCCGAAATATCCTTCCAGTCTGGTCTTTCCATGTCTTCTTTCCAAGCAAGAATAGGTGAAATGTCCGGATCTTCTCGTTGTGCTGTTCGCAGGTCCTCGTCCCAACCTGTAGATGGTTCCACGGTTACCAACTGTATAGTTGCTGTGGTTTCTTTTTCTTCCATCCGGGCGCAATGTTTGCATTCAAGTTTGCATTGACGTCGTGAAAGGGCGTCTGCATTTCCATGGATACGACCTCTTCGGTGTTGTATTTCAAAATCATAAGCCTGGAGTCGCTCTATCCATCTCGCCACTTGTACCTCAGGATTTTTAAACTGCAGAAGCCATTTAAGCGCTGCATGGTCGGTGCGAAGGATGAATTTCTGTCCGTAGAGATATTTATGAAAATGCTTTGTTGAACTTACAATGGCAAGTAGCTCCTTTCTTGTAGCAAAATAATTTTTCTCTGACTTTGAAAGTGCTTTGCTATAGTAAGCTACTGGAACTTCTTGACCATTCTCCTCCTGAGAAAGCACTGCACCAATACCTTCATTGCTGGCATCCGTGTCTAATGTAAATGTTTTTCCCAGCTTTGGATAGTGATGTACTGGAGCCTCACAGAGCTGTTGCTTCAAATTTTCAAAACTTTCGTTGCATTTATCCGACCATATGAACGGCTTTCCCTTTTCGGTAAGTTGATGTAGGCTTCTTGCTATATCTGCAAAACCTTTCACGAATCGCCTGTAGTAGTTAGCTAAACCAAGAAAACTCCGTAATTGATGTTTATCCTTTGGAACTGGCCAATTTTTGACGGCTTCTATCTTCTCTGGATCGATTCTCACTCCTTGTGATGAAACTATGTGCCCTAAATATTTAACTTCATTTTTGAATAGAGCACGTTTACTCGCACTGAGCTTCAATTTTGCATCTTTGAGTCTTTGAAGTACGTCCCGTAAGTTGTTTTTATGCTCCAGGAATGTCCTTCCGATTACTATTATGTCATCCAAATAGACAAGACATGTTTTCTAGTTTAAACCACGTAGAACACATTCCATTAGTCGTTCGAATGTGGCTGGAGCATTACATAACCCAAATGGCATTACTTTGAATTGCCATAAGCCACTGCCAACTGAGAAAGCGGTTTTCTCTCGGTCCTCGGGATGTATTTCCACTTGCCAGTAACCACTCTTCAAATCCAGCGTGGAAAACCATTGCGCTCCGGAAAGGGTATCCAATGTGTCATCAATCCGTGGTAATGGATAGCTATCTTTTCTCGTCACGTTATTTAGTTGGCGGTAGTCTACACAGAATCGGGTGCTGCCATCCTTTTTCCTAACCAGAACAACCGGCGATGTCCTAGGGCTGTTAGATTCCTCTATGATGCCTTGTTTTTTCATGGAGTTCATCATGTCTGCAACTTCTGGTTGTTTGGCTAATGGCAATCTTCGTGGTGTCTGTCGAATGGGCCTGGAATCTCCTGTATCGAATCGATGGTGGACAAGATTTGTTTTACCGTAGTCATCATCATTCATTGCAAATAATTCCGAAAATTCATCGTCACCTCTTTGGCATCGTTGTGATGTTGTTCATTTAAGGCACTGGACGAAAGAAGTTTCTGAACCTGTTGAGTAGTAGCTGGTGTAGTTTTTGTCTCCTTATCATTAGTACCATTATCCAAATTGACGATTTGGTAAATGGGTTCACAATTTCCAATTATAGCACCTTCTTTTAGTTGTACCTCATTTTAGCATGTGTTGAGCACTCTGACTGGTATTAATGTTGCACCTTCTGCCTTCACTAAAGTCTTGCCAACAATGATGCTAGATGTAACTTTTGTGGGGTAAGGCTCCACCAGATAGAATCGGCAGGTCCCGATGTCATCAGTGAGCTTTGTCCATATTAGTGTCTCGGAGCATGGCGAAAGAGTAGTATTTTCGCAGACCATCGTCCTTACTTTCGCAGGATAATCTGCTCCTTCTCCTAGTCTCATTCCATCCATTTACCTCTGAAGCTGCCTCGAATTGTCTCTTGAAGATATGCCACGAATTTTGTCCATCAAATATGGGAGGTTTCATTCTACCTGCACCGGATATTTCAGTTGCTAAGCTTAGAGGCTGACGATGCTTTATTTTTTCCAGATCTGATTTAAAACTGTCAAGCTGCTCGGTGACTTTTTGTTGAGCTTCCGCCACTTCCTGCTCGATTCCTTCAATTTTCAAATTTTGTTCGTCTAATGAGTTTTTCAGGAAAGTCTTCTGTTCTTCCAAACGAGTTTCTAGACAATTCTCCAGAGAGATCGGGTTTCCAGAGATTTCTTTTGTTCCTCAAAATCAATCTTTTGTTCATCAAAACGGGCTTCCATAGATTTCTTTTTTTCCTTGAGAGAATTCTTTTGTTCGACCATAGATTTCTTCTGTTCATCTAAACGTGATTCCAGAGAATTCTTTTGTTCCTCGAGAGAATTCTTTTGTTCATCAAAACGGGCTTCCATAGATTTCTTTTGTTCCTCAAGAGAATTCTTTTGTTCGTTCATAGATTTTTTCTGCTCATCTAAACGGGACTACAGAGATCTCTTTTGTTTCTCTAAAGAATTGCTTGTTTCCTCAAAAGCATTTTTCATCTGCAGAGCTAATGAAAACTCCAATTTACTCATTAAAGTGCCCAAAACTTGTTCCATGTTCATCACAGACTTTTCTTCCGCTTCAGTTTCTTCCAAGTTATCTTCGAAAACAAATGTCTCAGGATTCTGCCCTTCTTCTATCAAAGCTTGTCTCAGTCGCGAACATTCTTTGGACCTGTCGTTTGTAACGACCGGTTCCCTAACTCCACTTTCAAATCCTGTATCCGAAGCTCCTCCAGTTTTCGCCCCATTAGTTTAATAATTCTCTTACAGAAGAATATAAACTATTTTCCAGAACTTTCACAAGTTAACACAATTTCTCAAAATTAATCACACTGTGAATTTTTAAGTCAATTGCCACCACTTTATTTCGCGAATTTATTTCACTTCTGACACCAGTTGTTATGAGCGTGGCCTTTCGGTTCGTTATTTAAAACACAATATTAAATAATTAATATATAAGTTCTTTATTTCACTCTAATCATAAAATTCACAATTCCTCAATTGATCAACTCAACTCTAATTATCGCTAACACTGTACTTTCAATTATCGCAATCTAATTACACTCTTTCGCTTCTTTATTACTTTCGCTTGTTAACACTGCAACGTCTAAGACAAGACTCTTTTTTTGGCGATGACAACTGTTATATTTATACCCTAGAAACTCTCCGGATTATTCTGGAGTGTTCTATTCCAAAAGCTTCTTGACTATTCTATTTGTTCTATTCCTGAACTTTCCTGTAGATTTCATAATCGATTCTCCGAACCTGAAGTCGTTTACTCTCCGAACCTGAAGTTGTTTACTCTTCATTGCCAGTAGATGTCACCAGTTGTCTCTTTCTATTGCACGTAACAATATATTGCAAAACTAGCTATGATCTCATAGTAGTGATGCTCTCCATTTTATAAAAACCTGGTAGAATACCCTGGATTTTTTTTTTGCAAGACCAGGTGTTCTCGGTTTAATCCCAAGCGAGTTACTTTTCCAAACAAAATAATTAAACACTTGGCCGCACATTTATATAGCAACTTCAAAGAACATTCTGCTAATACATCTGTTGCCCCATGGGTAGAACGCCGCGGATTTCACAAAACAAGCGTTCTCGTAAGGCAAGTTCAGTCATTTTTAGGGTTTGCAAATTACTACAGGACTTTATTCCAGACTTCTCCAAAATTTTACGTCCAATAACGAATTTACTCCGAAAGGATGTAAAATTCACTTGGACTGAGAAATGCCAAGAAGCATTTTAAAGCATACAAAATGCTTTAATTTCTCCACCACTTTTGATCTATCACGATTTTTCAAAATCGTTTAATCTAACCACGGACGCAAGTAACGAGGCTTTAGGAGCGGTTCTTTCTCAAGGAGAAGTCGGAAAGGACCAGCCCATTGCCTATGCAAGCCGAACGGTAAACAAAGCCGAAAAAAACTACTCCACAATAGAGAAGGAGTTATTGGCTTATTGTCTAGGCTACGTAGAATTCCAGGTGCCACCTTCAAGGCAGGAAATTCACAGTCTATACAGACCATAAGTCTCTCAAAGGTGTCTTCAATGTGAAAGACAATACTTCCCGTTTGGTAAGATTTCACCACAAATTATCTGAATTCGATTACAACATCGAATATAAGCCCGGGAAGTACAACACTAATGCTGATGCACTAAGTCGCATCCCTCAAGCGAGGCAAGTTAGGCAATACCTTTACCGTAAAAGCCCTAGTCCACCACACAATGGACTCAGATATGGAGGAAGATAATTTCTCAAATAACGGAAGAAATAAAAGCAAACTCGCTCATTGTTTCGTCGTGACTCGCGCTCAGAAGCGAAAGGGTCAAGAGACTACAAATAACCCCAACACGGAGATAAACGCGCACATGGCAGCCGATCAAAATGAAATTAAGACCTCAGAGGCAGATATACAAAACCCAGCAACGTTTGATCAAAACGTAAGTACAGGTAAGACACCCGAAGTCAATACGAGCCCCACAGAGATTTTACAATCTTAAAAGATTACCATTATTCTTCTATCGATGGCCATCAAGGTGACATTAAAACTTACAAACTTACAAGTATTGGCAAAGACACATGCTTAGCGACAGGGAACAAATTTCCTGGGTGAGCTATTCAAAAAGGTGTGTACGCTTCTAAAGGTAAAGAAGTTACAGACTGCAGCATACCATCCACAGTCTAATGGAGCACTAGAGCTTGCCCATAGACCTCTAATAGGATACCTGCGAACAATAGTAGATGAAAATCCCAAAACATGGGACCAATACCTACGAACCACTGCATTAGTGTATAATAGTAGTGTACACGAGGGTACTAAACTTACCCCCAATGAACTGCCCTTACGGCTTCACAGCGGAAGTCCCATCAAATTTACAACGGGATCCTGAACCCGTTTACAATCATTATCATATATTAAAGTATAAGCTCCAAAAATCCTATGCCACGGCACGAAAAAACATGTTAGCTAGCAAACAGCGTACGATGATAAGACAGAACGGCCCCTAACTTTCGACATAGGAGACAAAGTCCTCTTCAAGAACGAAAGCAGGAAACATAAGCTTTCACAAATCTGGGTAGGACCTTATCAAGTAATAGCTATAGTGGTGTAAATACCACAATCAAAATTGGTAAGCGTATACTAACTGTACATAACAACCGTCTAAAACCATATTTCTAGTAAAAACATGTTGCACAAAAATGAACCGGGTTGACTTGACTTCCTATTCTTAAATCCCATTTTAACAATTCTTCAGGAACACTTGCGGTGGAGCCACTCCACTGCCCAGTTGAATAAAAAAAAGCGAAAAAAGTATACAATATACTCAAAGAATTGTTTTCTTCCTTCAATTTGTCCACAAACATGGCGCTACATATCATTGTAATAGCCTTCCTCATCCAGTACACGACAGGAGAAATTGCCGAGAATTCCTTTGATATAACACAACTAAATAGCTCGGGTGTATTTTTCGAGGATGTAGGAAGCCTCATGGTGTATCATAGCACCTGGAACGTTCTCACGGAAATAGATATGGATGAGCTAGATACACAAATCAGGCTAGCAGAACATGCAGAAATGCGTTAGAGAGAGATGTATTTGTTTATGCGTTCAACCACAAATAAGTAAAATACAGATAACCATCCACCGTACTTAAAACTGACACCAATTATTGCGGCTAACCGACAACGTCTAACCGACAAACATGTGCTTAAAGCTTTTCTCTCACAAGCCATCTACCAAACTCTCATTTTTCGAGAGAGATGTAAAGATAAAATTGGATACAAAAGCGGAGGGCTGTGAGAGAGTTCAAAAACCATCAAGTGTAACCATTGAGGCGCTGTATCGTAGCGTTGCCCCCGGAATAATCTCAAAGAGACATGTTTTTCGCATAGAATCTCTCGCAAAAGCTTCAAAGCTCTTTTTCGAAACAATGTGCTTTCTATTTCAGTTATTGACTGAACGTCACTGATCCCCATAAGGTCTGGACATCTGGGTTTATCTGTGGTTCAACTTAGTTAATAAAGAGACAGTTGTACTTTACACCCCGAATGGAACGGTCGTTCAATTTAGCGTTGCGGCATTATTTTTCAGGCAATATTTTTTTCATGGTGCCGAAACCCGGGAACGGATTTAAAAACTTATATAGGATTTCTTCAAAGCGTGAATCGGAGTAATTTAAAGAAAATCGGGTGCCAAGCGCAACAACTAACGGTATGGAAGTAACATACAGAGCATCGTGTAGAACGCAAGTTACAAAAATTTGTAACGCAGTGAACGACTACATAAAATCGCTAGAAAGTGATTCATCGGGAAATCGTGCGAAAATTCTCGATGAACTTTCAATTTTATCGGAACGCCTGAAAGCAGCGCATAAAAATTTAGGAGATGCTAATATTCCTGTTCGAGCGACATTAAAAGTGGAACAATATCAAACGGAATGTGATACTGTTATCGAATACGACGATAAAGCTATCACTGATATTGCCTTATTGGAAAGAGCGATTGCTAAACGGCGGGGACAAGCGGATCCAGCTAGACTGATATCACAAGCTGATTTAAATATATCCCGTGAGCGACCAGCAACCAGTTCTGCTAAAATAGAAAAGCTCCCCTTAAAGAAATTTGATGGTGATTTCAATAAATGGTTTCCATTTTGGCAACAATTTAAGACTGCTATACATGAAAACGTTTCATTAGATGGTCCATTGAAATTTAATTATCTACAAGCGCAGTTGACGGGTAAAGCATCGGAGATAATTGCTGGGTTCGTGCCGACAGAAGAGTGTTATTTAGACGCCATTAAACTTTTAGAAGAAGAGTACGGATCGCCGGATAGAATAATAGACCAATACATTGGTAAGTTGATGTCTCTGCAACCAATTAAAATGAAAACCGACACAAAGGGCTTGAGCAAAACCCTCGAGAATACTTCACAAGCCATAAAACAGACCCCCTCCCTACCACATGCGAGGCCCAACGTAGTCCTTACATTCTAAAATATTTGCAGTGTTCTTATGTAAAAGTTTGATTTGAATAGCTTCTCCGCCCTAAACTACTATTCATACAGAAAAATGGTGTTCTGTTAATCTTAAGCTTGCTTTCTTATCTTCCGAACCATAATAAAATTTTCATACCTTTCCTAACAAAATAATTTAAAAACAAGTGAAAAAGCTAGAATTGGTCTAAGACCAATTCTTATGATACCCTAGATGAATGTCCGTATGAAATTTCGTATGGGTACCCATTTGAGCAATTTTGATTTTTGCAGTGGTTTTTCGCATATATTTCTAGAACGGTTCGTGTCGGACAGAAAAAATAATTATAACCACTTTTATAGGATTTCATATTCTGAAGAAGTTTTTAGTACAATAAAAATGTCTTGGACTGATCGTTTTCACAGTATACATAAAAAACCTAATTTTTTATATGGCAACACCAAGAATGGGTTGCCCGATTTAGTCCATTTTTGAAATTTTGTTTGCTAGTACAATGAAAACACCACGTACCAAATTTCAGCTCTCTAGGGCGACTCGTTCTCAGGCAGTGTTCAAATATATAACGGAAAACGAAATTTTTGTATGGCAACCCCACGAAGGAGTTGCCCGATTTGTCTCATTGTCGACTTAATTTTACTTTTTTTTTTAAAGTCTGTGTACAAAATTTCAGCTCTCTAAGTGTACGCGTTCTGGAGTTATCGTGCGCACGGACGGACGGACGGACATGCAAAAATCAAAATAACTTTTAATATTATGCGTGGGTGTCCAATCCATTTTGATCTACCATCATTATTTCGAGGTGTTACAAACGGAATGACAAACTTAGTATACCCCTTTAGATTTCATCTAGGGTATAAAAATTATCTTACCAAATGACAACGATTCCTCAAACAAAAATTCTCAGCTGAGTAATCATTGTAATGTCGCTGTGCCGTCATGACATGCCGTGGGCTGACGATATCGAATGTAGCTGCCTACAGATTCGGACTCCGGCTGCACATACACTCATGCAATTATTACTCAGCTGAGAGGTATTGAGCGTAGAATGGTAAGGTTACTTTGTTATCAAAACTATTTTATTATTTTGTTAAGTAAGTTATATCGGAAATTCAGCCTTTGGGAAGGTAAGGAACCAAGCTTTAAATTACTGGAAGACTATTTTCCTGTATGGATAGTAGATGAGGTTCTATGACATATCTAAAGCCAATGTTTGCAACTTTTCCATAAGTATCAATATAGAACATTTTAGAAAGCGGACTCCGAACGCACACATGTACATTTCTGTTTCACGGCTTGGGAAGTATTCTCGAGGGTTTTGGCTTGAGGCATCTGTATAATACAGTAACATCGATAATACGCTCTCTAGAAACCCTAGGTGTAGCATCTTCGCAATATAACGTCATGCTAAAGCCTCTCATTCTCTGCTGTTTACCAACCCACATACAAGTTGAATTTCATCGGTCAAAGGAACACACAAGCGATGATAGTGTAGAAACCACAGGAACAAAGGAAAATGAGAAGGCTTTGCCATCAATATCTAGATTTTCGTCTGCTGAAATAAACGACGGTGACAAAGAGGTGAAAAGATTGCTGAAATTCATTAAAGGGGAAGTTGAAGCTCTCGAACGTTTGTTTCATTCTACCAGCGCTGAAAAATCGCAGAAAAATGAACGCAAAGCGTCCTACAGTGCACCAGGTACGGCGACAAGTTTGCTTATAGCGGAAACTACTGTTCAAAAAAATTGTTTATTTTGTAACTCTACAAAACACTCAACTGTGGACTGTGATGATAATACTCACACACTTGAACAAAGGAAGGAAATATTAAAGAGGAACGGCCGATGCCTTCGTTGTATAAAACAAAATCATTTTGCAAAGCAGTGTAGAAATCATCGTATAAAATGTAAAAATTGTAAAGGCAGGCACGCATCGTCGTTGTGTGACCCGAATTACAAGCCCATAAAAAAAAGTCAGATCAAGTGATAACTGCTTGAATTTATCAGCTGCTGAACAGAAACATCAGTACATTTTTCTACAAACTGCTTGCGCGTTCGCGATGCATCCTGTTAGCAAGAAAAAACTATTTGTGAGGTTAGTTTTGGACCATGGCAGTATGAAAAGCTACATCAAAAGAAGTGTTTCTCGTGAACTTGATTTGCCAGTGATTAAATCTGAAAATGTTAGCATAATTCCCTTTGGATGTCAGCAATATCCACCAGAAAAACAGTGTAATCAAGTAAAATTATTGCTCCAAAGCCAATACAGCAACAATATAATCGAAGTAAAGCTCAGCGAAGTTGATCATATCTGTTTAGATGTGTTGCCGATTCCTAATGTCAAGCATATAAAACTAGTAGGCTATGAGTTGGCAGATTGCCGTGAAAATTGTGAAGACAATTTGCTGAAAGGAATTAATGTTTTGATTGGTGCTGATTTATATTGGACTATCGTTGATGGCTATATCGAGAGAGTGAGGGATAAATTAGCATCGGTTTCAACCAGGTTGGGATGGACGTTGCACGGTCCAGCTCCCACTGATATGTGTATTTCCGATTCTCAGGCATTGCTGTCATTGCAGTTAAATTGTTG
Source organism: Dioctria linearis (assembly GCA_963930735.1). NCBI lineage: Eukaryota > Metazoa > Arthropoda > Insecta > Diptera > Asilidae > Dioctria > Dioctria linearis. The sequence goes on from OZ005744.1 coordinate 51,404,413, forward strand.
TGAATTATATGAGAATTTACCGAAAATTTGGGATCTTGAAGCTATAGGCATTAACGACAAGGGCACAAAATTAGATGTCAAATTTGCGGAAACTTATCGCACAACTTGTATTAAATGGAGTCAAGATCATTATGTAGCAAACTTGCCATGGAAGGTCTCTACTGGAAAATTCGGTGATAATTATCTACGAGCATTAGCACAAGCGAAATCTTTAACACGACGAAATCAGCGTGGACTTGTCGACAATACGGAAGTTTGTAAAATCGTTCAACAATGTTACAAAACGAAACGTTCTCATTGCGGTTCAAACCATATACGATCCGATTGGAATTTTGAGTCCATTTGTCATTAAAATCAAGCTCATTATGCAGGAGCTATGGAAAAGGCATATTGATTGGGATGACGTTCTGCCGCATGATTTACTTAAGATTTGGAATACTGTTTCTAGTGAAGTAGAACTTGTAGATAGCTTCGCAATTCCTCGATGTGTCTTCAACGAAAGAAAGGACAATTTTACAGACATACAGCTCCACATATTTTGCGATGCCAGCCTATCGGCATACGGGGCAGTAGCTTACGTCAGAAGCATGAAACGAGATGGTGTAGTGTTTGTAAATATATTGTGTTCTAAAGCCAGGGTTGCGCCAATTAAAAGATCAGAATAAGACGCCTTGACCTTGCCAAAGTTGGACCTTACAGCGGCTTTGATTGGATCACGACTGAAGAATTTTGTTTGTTCAAATGTCAAAGTTAAATTTCACTCAATTTATCTTTGGTCAGACTCAAAAATATCATTCATTATATTGGATCGAAGGCACTGTATCGAGATGGAAACAGTTTGTACAAAACCGAGTACTGGAAATTCGAAAACTTACCGACGATTGTATGTGGAAGCATTGCTTCCAGCATTGGTCACAAGATCTTGCAGGACTAGAAGGCTATTTGAATCGAACGATTGGCCGAAAGGACCGGAATGGCTGTTCAAGACTGAACGTGAATGGCCGACAAATGAAAATGTGGAAAATGATGTTATGCCAGCGATAATGTCACTGCAAATAGTTCACACCAAATCAAATTTATTAGAACCGGTGTTTGATGTAGAAAATTTCAGCGATTATAGAAGGCTGCTGCGTATGACTGTATATCTAATGAAATTTTGTCATTACGTGAAGCATAAGACCGATTCTGAGAGACTCGTAACTCCCGAAGACATCGAGAGAGCTGAAAATTATTGGATTAAAACCACGCAATCAATACATTATACAAGTGAAGTCGGTTGCCTAGGAAGTAAGGTATCTGTTGAAAGCAATTCTAAATTATTGAGGCTTAATCCTTTCCTGGACATTGATGGTGTTCTCGGTAGCAGGCTAGGAGAAGCAGATAACATCGAAGCCTATCCAGTTATTTTGCCTAAGTGTCATCTTACGCGACTGGTGATCGAAGATACTCATCAAAGATTGTTTCATGCGGGGGTGAATGCTACACTAGCAAAGTTGAGAGAGCGTTATTGGATCATTAAGGGACGACAATTCATAAAAACCGTTTTGAAAAATTGCACAATTTGCAAATGGCTTCACAAAAAATGTGCTAGGCAGCCCTTTGCGCCATTGCCTAAAGATCGCCTTAAACAGGCTAAGCCATTTGAAGTTACGGGATTAGATTTCGCAGGACCGCTGTATGTAAAAGATCCGTCTGATGAAACAAAGTCCAAAAAAGTATACCTACTGCTTCTTACGTGTGCTTCTGTAAGGGCGGTGCACCTCGAAATCGTACTGGACATGACAACCGAGAGCTTTTTGCGAGCATTTCGAAGATTCGTTAGCAGAAGAGGATTGCCTCACGTAATCTACTCGGATAATGCCAAAACATTTAAACGATCTGAGTTAGAATTAAATAAGTTGTTCGAGTTATCAAAATCATCAAAATGGATTGAATATGCCAGCCAAGAAAAAATTAAGTGGCGATTTATCCCTGAACGAGCCCCATGGTGGGGAGGCTGGTGGGAGCGTTTAATACGGACGATTAAAAATGCCATGAAGGCGGCCATTGGAAAGGCTAGGCTGGACCTAGAAAATCTTCAAACTATAGTTATCGAAATCGAATCTATAGTCAATTCGAGGCCATTGACATACATGACGGACGATCCACAAGACTTGTTACCGTTAACACCGTTTCATTTTTTAACAGGTCACTCTTTGAAGGGTTTGCCATCTGGAAGCGTCGTCAAGAGGAGTGAGATTTCGTTACTTTGGATTGAGCGTCAACGAATATCACATTCTTTCTGGAAGAGGTGGTCAACTGAATACATCCAACAACTGAGGTCAGCTCACTACAAGCATCCGAAGACTGATTGCTCGAATTTGAGTATTGGTAAAGTTGTTATCGTTGGTGAAAGGGGTATCCCTCGACTGCAGTGGAAACTGGCAATTGTTGAGAACGTGTTCCTGGGACGTGATGGAAGAGTTCGCGCAGTTGAAATTAGAACTTCTAATGGAGTTCGTATGAGAAGACCCATCCACAACTTGTGTCCGTTAGAAATTAACTAAATAATTATTTAAATTACAGTAAAGTTTGAATTTGTATTTGGGGGCCGGAGGATGTTAAAAATTAAATAGAAACTTTAGCGTATTAGTGTATATAAATGTATTTTGGATTACATTCTTTGAGTTATTTATTATTGAATTCTTATGTATGCGTTAGAGAGAGATGTATTTGTTTATGCGTTCAACTTAGTTAATAAAGAGACAGTTGTACTTTATACCCCGAATGGAACGGTCGTTTAATTTAGCGTTGCGGCATTATTTTTCAGGCAATATTTTTTTCAGTACTACTTATTTGGCACCATGAACAACGAAAAAGCAATATATAGGAGATTAGGTGAAATTGAATCGGATGTACAAGCTCTAGCTTGTTAAGAATACCTTACAACAGATTCAAAAACTCCTGGCTATGCTGATGGATAGACAAAAAAAAGCACACCAGATTAAAGATCTGCACGTTGCGACCGAGGACCCAACTAGAAGGCAACTAAGACAGGAAATCCTATCGAGCCTGCTTCTCCAAATAATAGAAGTCGAATACCGCCAACAAGCCCTTCTGGACATAATAATGGCGAGTAGAACAAATCATATTCACCCACTCTTCCTATCTCCACAAAATCTGCTAAAAATATATCGCAAAGCAACCTCGTATTGTCCTAACGATCAGAATCACGCCTGGTGGTTGGTTTTTAATTTACCAAAAATTAGGCTCCAACAAATTCGATGCTTTCCTATACCAAAATGTAAAATAATTCATTGAAATCCTGACTCTGAACACCAAAACGATTTACAAAGGTACACAATCACTGGAAGATATCCAAAATAAATTAGACAATTCAGTAACGAGGTGCCGAATAGACATTCCCACACCCGGTCCACAACCTCTATATCATTTTCGAGCATACTCGTTTTGGTCATAATGATTGTTGTGGCAGTGAAATATATACACCCTGTAGTCACAAGGATGAGACAGCGGTCAGGTCAACAACAAGGTAACCCCGAACTTTCAACAGAGGGAATGCCTTTAAAAGAGCGACCTCACGCTCCTCCCTCACATTAAAGCGAGCTCGATCGCCTCTCAGAACCAAATCGGTTCAAATAGTTTAAATGTGAGACACGGACACTGTCAACATGAGCCACTGAATAACTTCAATTATCCAAATGGAAAGTAGACCTAGTAAAACATGTGCAAATAGAAAAAAAATAAATGCAACTTAAAAGTAGAAGGTATAAAACAACATGTATGACAGGCAGCAAGGCCTAAATAAATAAATTATAAACACATATGTATATATGTGGGGTCAGGGAATGGATACCTGGGTCCCACTTGCTCTTCAAATGCTTGTCTTTTCAAGCTCACATAGAATGACTCTTTTTTTAAACAAAACAGTCTTAAGAACATTAAAATTTATTTTAGGTAGAAATATTATTAAAATTAAAATCACTAGAAGTTATTTTTCTATTTTTTTAAGTCTGTCGTTGCTTTTCTTTTCTTTTGGCTGATTAAAACAATCCTCAGCCTACTTCCTAGTACAATTTGCAAATCACCAGGTTCCTTCGCTGATTTTCGAATCAAATCCTATAAATGCTATGAGATCCTGCCAGACACCAAATGTTTCACATTTACCGCCACAGTACTCTCCCACCAGCAAAACCTTGGGTTTTAGCGATACTTAGATGGTGGCCTTGTAGTTCGTCCTGACCGGGTAATTTGTTGGGGTATAATAGTGTTTCCATCCGGGAGGAACCTAATCCTCCGGGATGGTGCCACTTGTGGTGAAGCTGACAATGTAGTGTTTGCGACTGTTTGGCTTTGTGTGTTTCCAGACGCTGGCTGGGTTGTTTCTCTAAAAACTAGTGGATCGGTGTTTAATGGTAAAGAGTCTCCAGACGCTGGCTGAGAGTACTCCAGTGCATCTGAACAATCCACCGGCGTATGCCCAATGGAATTTCGTGTGTTGTAATTTTGGTAATCGGTGTCGTTGTTTGTTGCCTCAGTTTGTTGGTCGATCTCACCAAAATAAGGTTTAAGCCGATTTATTGAAGTGTTAACTTCACGGTTCTTTATTTTCAGCGTGAAGAAATTGTTACACCGTCTAATGACTTCATAAGGGCCCTCATAAGGAGGCTGTAATGCAATCCGTACTGAGTCTGTTCTTACGAAAACGTGCGAACATTTCTCAATCTCTTTGAATTTGAAGAGAGTTGTCTAGAGTGGTTTGAAGCAGGAATCGGCCTGATATCTGCGAAGTAATCGCGTAAGTTGTTGATATATTCTTTTTGAGGGTGAACTGTGAATTTTGAAAAAAATCACTAGGAAGTCGTAGACTCTCACCGTAAACTAGTTCAGCTGGCGTGGCCAGAAATTCCTCTCTGAGCACCGTCCTAAGGCCCAACAGTACGAAAGGAAGCGTTTTTGTCCAGGATTTTTCTCCGTACGCCATTAAAGCCGCTTTTAGAGTACGGTGCCACCTTTCTAGAAAACCGTTCGCTTGCTGGTGATAAGCCGTTGTTCGGTTGCGCTCAAAACCTAATAATTTTGAAAGCTCAGAAAACAAGGCTGATTCGAACTGTGATCCCTGATCAGTAATTATCCTCCGGGGTATTCCAAAACGAGCTATCCAGACCTGCCAGAGAGCTTCCGCCACTGTTTCTGCATTGATGTCGACTAGCGGGATTGCCTCAGGCCATCGCGTGAACCTATCGATGATAGTGAGGCAATAAATATATCCTTGGGAAGGAGGTAGTGGACTACAATCTCGACGTGAATGTCTTGGAAATGTCCAGAACAGGGTGGAAATGTGCCTATATCGTTATGAATATGCCTAGAAATTTTGCTTTGTTGGCAGGCTAGGCAGGAACGTGCCCAGATGTTGCTATCTCTACTCATAGAGGGCCAAAAATATTTTGCCGTGATCATTTTGTTAGTCGCTCGAATACTCGGATGCGCCAAATTGTGTACTGAATCAAAAATTTGGTTACGGAAGTTACGAGGAATGACAGGTCTAATTCTATTTGAGGAAATTTCGCAACATAATTGCTTGTCAGTCCCACAAATTGGTATCCTCTCAAATTTAAACTGAGAATTTTGGAGGATGTTGCAAAGCTCTGTGTCATTCTGCTGTGCCTCAGCAACAGCCGTGAATTCTATCGTACTGGGAAGATTTAGTTCATTAAGTTTAGAGAGCGCATCGGCTACGACATTCTCTTTACCAGTTATGTACCTAATATCCGTTGTGAATTGGCTGACACAATCCAAGTGTCAAAGTTGTCTAGGAGAGGCTTTTTCCAGATCCTGCTTAAACGCGAAAGTTAAGGGGTTATGGTCCGTGAAAAGTGTGAAACAACGGCCTTCCAAAAGGTAGCGGAAGTACTTGATGCCTTTGTAGACTGCCAATAATTCCCTATCGTAAGTGCTGTATTTACCTCCGCGGGATTAAGCTTAACAGAGTAAAAGCCTAAAGGTTGCCAGACGTCCTTGCATTTTTGATGTACAGCAGCGCCAATGGCAGTATCCGACGCGTCGACGAACAATGCTAGTTCTACGAAAGCCTTGGGAAATGCGAGCAGTGTAGTTTGCGCTAGCTGATATTTGGCGAATTCGAAGGCTTCTATGGCTTCCTTTGTCCAATCGATCTTTTTTAGACCTTCTTTCTTGGAACCTGTTAAATAATTATTTAAGATTGCATGGTGTTTGGCTGCCAACGGTAGAAACCGCCGATAAAAGTTTAACATACCGAGAAAACGCCGTAATTCTCGGATATTCGCGGGCAACTTGAAATTTGAAATAACTCTTTCTGATGACGGTTTAATACCTTTAGCGGTAACTAAATGGCCTAAAAATGTTACTTCTCTTTGCAAAAAAGTGCATTTTTCGACATTAATTATTAAACCAAATTCCATCAAACGTTTAAAAACTGATTCCAGGTGATTGAGATGCTCAACTTTGGATTTAGAAGCTATTAAGATATCATCCAGATATGTAAAACAAAAACAAAATTCTGGGAGGATGCTATGACTGAACCTTTGAAAGGTTTGTGCCGCATTACAGAGTCCAAACATCATTCGAGTGAACTCAAAGAGCCCAAATGGTGTGCATATAGCTGTTTTTGGAATGTCTTTGGGTTCAATAGGGATTTGGTGGTATGCTTTTTTAAGATCCAGCGTCGAAAAGAAATTACAATCTTGTAAATGATAGGTGAAATCATGTATTAGCGGGATTGGGTAGCGATCTGTTATGATACGAGAATTTAGGGATCTATAATCACCGCATGGCCTCCATTCTCCGCTTTTCTTTTTTACTAAGTGCAATGGGGAGGACCAGCTACTGTCTGATGGTCTGCAAATGCCCTGCGCCAAAAGGAAATCGAATTCTTTCCGCGTCACTGCAAGCCTCTCCGGTGCAAGCCGTCGCACCTTCGAGACGACTGGTGGGCCTTCGGTGAGAATGTGATGTGTGGTTGTATGTTTCACTAGATTAATAAAATTTGTTTCCAATGTAATAGCCCGGTATTTATGTAACAAATTTCGAATTTCGGCATTGATTGATTGGTCAAAAAGTACCGAAAGAGACGGAAAGCGGGTTGCGACTTTTTCACCACGGGAACTTAAAGATGTGAGCGGATCAATGATCATTTTTCTTTTAATGTCCACCAACAACCCATAATTACTAAGGAAGTCTGCGCCCAAAATTGGTCTGGAAATGTCTGCTATAATGAAATACCAGGGGGAGAACGCTTTAATCCCAAGTTTAAAGTTAAAAATTTTCGGGCAAACGTGTCAATCGTCGAGGAGTTTGCTGCGGCCAACCGTAAATTTGACTTTAAATGACGATCAGCTGAGGACGCCGGAAGTACTCACACATCTGCCCCGGTGTCAATTAAAAAAAAATATCTGAGCATTTGTCATAAATATATAGACGACTATTTATAGAGCCACTTCCGCACGCCGTCAATGGCAGAGGGCACTTTAGTTTGTCGAAAACTCTGAAACTGTGTTGTTGGTTCTAGAGCTTGTATTGCTAGGCTTTTGAATTTTGAAACTGCAAGGAGGGATACAATTCTTAGCTCGTTCCCAAAATTTTGTATGATACCAACAATATTTGTTTGACGATTTGGCATTGTTACTCGAAGTCTGTGACCGTAGCGGCGGTCTATGTGTAAAGCCATATCTAGGAGAGCAATTTGTTGACATTTCTTGGCGATCACTTAGAGATTCTTGGATTAATCTCTCTAAGTTTCTTACTCTGTTAGATAGTTTCTCGAAAACTTTTGAATCCTCCGTGGAAGGATTAATAGCGTACACCTCTGAACGCGCATTGACTTCTGCTTCCCTGGATTACAAGCTAAAATAGCCTGCATCTGTGACGGCAATCGGTGTAACCAGAGAGATTTCAAGACTTTATCCCCCAGCTTCAAACCATCTAGGGCACGCATCTCCTGCAGTAATTGAGATGGCCTCCCATCACCCAAGGACAGCTCAGTTAATAACTGCTTGATTTTCTGCTCCTCGCTACTTGACAACCGAGAAGTCAACACTTCCTTCAACCTAGAATATTCCTCCCCTTCAGGAGGTGAGGACACCAAGTCATCGACCAACCTTATGACGTTCTCATCGAGAGCGCTGACGGCATGGTAAAACATAGTTTTTTGCTGGTTTATCCTAGCGAGAGTAAACTGCGCTTCCAATTGGACGAACCACAACTCCGGCGAATTTTTCCAGAAAGGAATGTTTTTAACCGCAACGGAATTAATATTAATTGTTTCAGGTTGTGCTTGGTCGGGAGCGGAATTATCCTTCAAGCCCTGCGTGTGGCTTGATATGGTATTTACACCAAGTATCTGGCATGCCTCTGGCAAGTCTTCGAGGAAAACCCAACGTTCTTCCATATTTTATAAATCCTAAGTTGAGCGGAACAAAATGCATGAAATAAAATTATTACAACGGAGAGGACTGGGTGATTTGCGAAATTTTTACAGTCACGTATAAATATATAGTAGTACAACACTCCGAATTATATATATGTATGTAAGTAACATAAACAACAACAACAACACTGAATAAATATTCAAGAATGGATGTATGATAAGAAAACAAACAAAACTTAACTAACGTAACATGAACAACATGAACAGTAATTGTTTTTATTTTCAATATTTTATACCCGTAAGCGACACCTCTAACCTTGTGCTAGTTGTTGTCGATTCCAAACTCGATGCAGTTGAAAACGGTATGACTGCCCCAATAACAAAGAAAGAGCTTTTCTGCCGTATAGTCCAGGCCGCTGCTATAGATGCTGCTGATGAAGCTGTTGTTGTGGCTTTTGATTTTGGCCACCAGGAATTGTGTCACCAAATGGTGGTTTCTGTTGTCGATTGTATTGCCTTTGATTGTTGGTACTAGAATGTGCAACACCCAATTGTGATTCTTGTTGTTGTGGTTGGGGGACTAGCTCCTATCAGTTATCCAACAAGGCTATGAAAAAAAAACATTGTCATTGAGCTACCAAGTTCGCTGTTGTTTATAAAAGGAGGCCCAAAATCATAACCGGTCTGAGAAGCATGTTTCTCCTAGCTTAAAATAGGACTATCTCATCCAGGATGAGCTTAATATGCTGCTTGTAAAGGCGCCGGCCCTGAGAAGACTCAAAATTTTTGGCTGAATCCTATGTTGTACTTTCAGACGTTGGTCCAACTCTCCACTTTCTGTCTCGCTTAAATAGGCGGCGTCAATATCAACTTGGTACCAGCACCCAAAGCCGATGTAGAACTTCAAGATGTGGATTCTGTTCTTCTAGTTGATCCGGGATACTAGTCGGTGCTCTTGCTCCAAGCCGTGTTTCTCTCGGGGTCACCAGTGTGGGGTCAGGGAATGGATACCTGGGTCCCACTTGCTCTTCAAATGCTTGTCTTTTCAAGCCCACATAGAATGACTCTTTTTTTTTTAAACAAAACAGTCTTAAGAACATTAAAATTTATTTTAGGTAGAAATATTATTAAAATTAAAATCACTAGAAGTTATTTTTCTATTTTTTTAAGTCTGTCGTTGCTTTTGTTTTCTTTTGACTGATTAAAACAATCCTCAGCCTACTTCCTAGTAGAATTTGCCAATCACCAGGATCCTTCGCTAATTTTCGAATCAAATCCTATAAATGCTATGAGATCCTGCCAGACACCAAATGTTTCACATTTACCGCCACATATATATATACAAAAAAATGAAGTTAGACATAAATGAATAAAAATAACAAAAAAAAAAATAAACATAAAGTAAAATAGAACATGTAAATACCTACATAAACAGTAGAAGAAAAAGAAATTTACCAGGGTATCTACTAATAGAAAAAAACATGTTTTATCAAACATAATATTAAAACAATAAATAATAATAATAACTAGTATTAGAATAGCCAAACTAACCTAGCATAACAACTAAAATAAAGGTTAACAAACATAACACTAGGATAAAAAACAAAGTAGTTTTAACGGAGCTACAATTAAAACGAAATATATATCTGTTTTTCTTTCTTCAAACAAAAAAAACCCCAAGATAATGTTGCAAGCCTAACCGAAAACCGACCGAGACCCTAGCCGCCAAGATTAGAACTAGCAACCTACCCCTGAGAATTATTGCTCTTCCAAGAATAATTTTCTTTTTCTCAGGGGGAAAGATTGTTGTATATCCAAAATATGCCTAAAAAAAAACCTGAAAAAAGGCATAAAATCAAATACATTATATTTCATAAATTTTTCGCATAAGCTAATCATGCTTAAAACATGACTAGCTATTGCGTCAGCAATTTCTTTACATTCCCTTAACGTTTTTCCCATAAAACGACTTTGGCAAAACAAAATTTTCAGTTTTCAACCAAGTCGTTATAATCGAAATAATTACCAAGACAAATCGTACCTTCAGTACGATTTGTCGCGAAAAATACAATATGTATGTACATTAGGGTGGGCCAAAAAACAAGTGTTAAAATGTCTAAATCCTCATTCAGAATTTGTTAACTAATGTAATTTTAAACTTCTATGCAAAATTTCAGTGAAATTCATTGATTTTAGAGGTCGCTCAAATCGAATAGTGCTTTTTTGATTTTTTTGGACTTTCAGGAAAACTGTTTCAACATTTTCTGTTATAACTTTTTAATTTGATAATGTTTTTTCTTGAGTCTTTTTTAAATTAAAGGGAACTTAGTTTTGATCTGAAAAATTAAATTCTTCTATTTTTTATAAATTTTTCAAAAGGAAAATTCGGACCCGGAACTCCAATTTTTTGAGTTCGCGTCAGATTTCATGTAATCTACAATCGATTATCTTCCAAACAACTACAAATTAAGGGCGTTATGTAGTGTATGAACTGCTCTCAAAATGCAATTTTCGAAGGTGAAGCATTTTTACAAATTACAAAGAATATGTGCCGGTCCATAAAAGTATAGATTTTTTACTGTAACAAAATGATTTATACAAAAAAACAAGAGAACAAGTTACAATTGGTCTTAAGACCAATAAAATGATATTCTAGATGAACATAAAAGTTAAACAAAGTGAAAACCAAAAGTTCTGTATGGCAACACCAAGAAGGGGTTGCCCGATTTAGTTCATTTTTAAAATTTTGTTCGCTATTTTTATGAAAATGCTGTCTACAAAATTTCAGCCCTCTACCTTGACGTGTTCTCAGGCAGTGTCCAAATATATAGTGAAACCCCAAAGTTTTGTATGGCAACACCAAGAGAGGGTTGCCCGATTTAATCCATTTTTGAACTTATATTTGCGATTCTTATGAAAATGTCGTGCACAAAATTTGAGCTCTCCACGTCGTCGCTTACTTAGGCAGTGTCCAAATATGTAGTGAAAAAACAAAGTTTTGTATGGCAACACCAAGAGGTTGCCCGATTTAGTACATTTTTGAAATTTTATTTACAATTATTATAAGAGCACTATGTACCAAATTTCACTTCTCTACGTTAACGCGATCTCGGAAAGTGCCCAAATATACAGCTAAATACGAAATTTTTATATTGCAACCCTACGAAGGAGATGTCTGATTTGTCCCATTTTCGTAATTAAATTCGTATTATTTTTAAAAAGCCCGTGTGCAAAATTTCATCACTCTAAGTGAACGCGCTTTCGAGTTATCGTGCACACGGACGGACGGACAGTCAGGTCGACAGACAAACAAACGCACAGGCGGACATGCAAAAATCGAAATAACTTTTAATATTATGTGTGGGTATTCAATCCAATGATTGGAAAAGAATATGTCAATAGTACAAAGTCGTTACATTTATGGATCGACACAACTTTGTAATTTTCAAAAATGTTTCACCTTGTAACGAAGAGCTTGTCAGCCGACAGAACTACCTATATAAACTCTTACCTGGATATAGATAGATACTGCATCCGACTGCATTGACCGGACAGACGACGGACAGTAAAAAGAAAAAAACTGTAAGTGTGACTGCAGACGGACAGACAGCCAAAAAAGAAAAAAGAACTAGAAAAGAATCTATACGGGCTTCCCCCTCCTGCTGGAGCTTAAAAGCCTAGAAGGAATATAATTTATTTAATTAAATGCTGCAAAAAAAACGGAAGACCTCAGCAACGCCGGACAAGTTTTATTCCACCTGGAGAGTTTGCGACGCCGAAAGACGAACGATTGAGGGAGAGAGAGAGAACAGAGAGGAGTCTCGGATGTTGTTGAGACCCTGGCTTTTGGATGAGTTGGGCCCAATCGCCCCCATCCACCCTGGCTAAGCCTCCAAAGCCTTAATTATCTGCTTAGCCCTATGATGTGTATCGTTAGCTAGCGCGATCCATCAGCCGTCCACCCCTCATACGGCGAAGTTTAACCGATCATGGTAACAATCAAACCAATGGATATTGGGAATAATACCAGAAGAGAAAAGAAAAGAAACTAATGCAAATGAACGTACAGTACCCCGCGCGCCAAAAAAAGGCAAAATGTAGGAGGGGAAACAAAAGAAACATTTAAAGTTAAAAAAAAGAATAAAGTTTAAAAAGAAAAGATAATATGTACTCATATGAACAGCTGATTTCTTTAATTTCTTTGTTATGATGCGCAATTCGACGGTGATTCACCTCATTGAGTAACAAAATAAACAATTTTATGATAGTTTTATTCTAAGTTCTAGGCCCTACTAGCTGTCTTAGCCTAGGTAAAATATGTGTAGTTATGTTCATACAAAAGAAAAAAATTTTGGTTGTAACATTGTTTGCTTTGTCAATAATTACTCAAATATATCAAAATAAAAGAAGTAAGCAAAGTTATAAGAAATTTTAAACACACTTAACTAAATACGAAACCTCGGTTCTACCTGTTGGTAGCGGAAACATCCCACGCTGGACTGGAACTTGCTGGTAGGGTGCATCCAACTTTTTCCTTGACTGCCACCGGACAAATGAACTTCTAAGGCTCCTTTGTGTTTTGGGCGCATTGGCATTTTTTTTTTTTTTGGTTTTATTTAGGTGGGTAAATTGACCTCTTTTTTTTCTTTTCCTTGCTCTTACGTCTATATCACTTGCGCTAACAATTTGACAATGTGGTGAATGACGTGGGAAAATGCGCTCATATTCGAGTTAGGCCGTAATTGCTCGTTTGAATTACCTCTTCTAATACTACCCTCAAACTTGGGAGGCACTTACGGTGACTGGGTAAGTATTAGCGCGAACTAATCGTAAATCACTAAATCTCTTTACGTCCAGGTAATCGGTAAAGAATGAAACTAATCACTATAAAAGTTCACTATGAAAATCCCCTATTTCCTATTCGGGGAAAATAGTCACTAAAATCAAAAGTCACTATAACTAATAATATTTCAGAAAACTAAATGGTGCACTTATGTCGCTTTAGCTTAGGTAAGTAGAATTAAAAATATGTCAAAGTCACTAAATCAAAGTCACTAAACTATTAATATTGCCCACTTTCAGGTAATCAGCGCAGGTAATTTATAAAAAAAAGTAAAAGTAATTTGAGTCAGTAAACTAATATTACTTGCAACTTTTAAGGTAATCAGCGAACGCATCTAGCCTCTGCTCAGCGCAGGTAATTTATAAATAAAATAAGATATTATAGAGTCCCTAACTAATATTATTTTCCACTTTCAGGTAATCAGCGCCATACGTCGCCTCTGATCAGCGCAGGTAATTTATAAATAAAATAAAAAACAAATTCTGAGTCACTAATCTATAAATATTGCCCACTTACAGGTAATCAGATGTCGCCTCTGCTCAGCGCAGGTAATTGGTACAAAGAAATATCCGAAGGTCATTGCACTAATAATAGCTTCAATTTCAGGTAATTGACGCACATATGTTGCCCGTGCTCAGCGCAGGTAATTTATAAAACAAAATAAGCTATTATAAAGTCACTAAACTAATATTACTTCCACTTTTCAGGTAATCAGCGCACATACGTCGCCTCTGCTCAGCGCAGGTAATTTATAAATAAAAACAATCTGAGTCACTAAATTAATATTACTTCCACTTTTCGGGTAATCAGCGAGCACATGTCGCCTGTGCTCAGCGCAGGTAATTGCTACAAAGAAATATCCGAAAGTCACTGCACTAATAATAACTTCAATTTCAGGTAATTAAGCACATATGTCGCCCCTGCTCAGCGCAGGTAATTTGTAAAAGAAAATATTTTACAGTCACTACACTAAATAAATTCAATTTCAGGTAATTAGCGCACATATGTATGTATGTCGCCTCTGCTGAGGGCAGGTAATTTATAAAACAAAATAGATATTTTAATGTCACTGAACTATTAATATTTTTTATTTTCAGGTGAGCAGCAGGTGATTTTCTAACAATTCACAGTCAGGAGGATTACTCATATGTCCACTTGCAGGTAACCCACCAAACGCATTGAAAAATCGTAAACACGCAGGTATTTATTCGACACGAACTCAACTTTCCTTTTCTCTTTATTTCATTAGGTTTGTTCGATGAAAACACCGTGTAAATCTTCCCCTACAATTTTCCCCAAATTTACCCAGGATTTTGTGCACTCATCGAACAAGTTTTTAAAACACCGGGTAAATCTAATGAAATGACATTTCTCTGACAGTTCTCCTGAGCATAATTTAACTTCTAATTTCCAGTGATTTGTGAAAATTTATTTATAAAATAGGTGAAATAATTAAAATTTTAAGAATAAATAAATATTAAAATGCACAAAAAATATTTCCCAGTTTTTTCTTAATTATATATTCTTTTATTAGCTTTTTACATCGATATTATCGCCTTTTCTGTAACTTTACTTTGAAAAAATGACAATTGGTTCATCTGTGACCAGATATAGCTCCATCATTTCTGCAAGAAACAGTTGTGCTGCACTATTTTCACTTTTATCATCAGATGTTTTGTCACTAGATATAAAATTACTGTTTGGATGATCAAAATCAACAGAAATGATTTTCTCTATCCTAGTGGCCTTTCCTGACATCTCATTTAAGAATTTAGAGAATTTCTTATATGTTGTTTGCTTCAAACCTACTTGCTTAGTAGCTGCAGGGATAACGTGAAGTCTATAAAAATTACTTGTTAATAATGGCAAAGAAACATTTTTACGATCAAATTTCTTACTAGAGAGGCAGATCTTAAGATTTCATCCATGTTCTTCGACCTTAATCGCCTTCTCAAATATTTCCTTATAATTTTCATTCGAATTTCCTATGTGCATATTATCGATGGGTATTTTGTCATCTAATTTCTTATCCAACTTCCTTATATAATCTGAATTTGGTATGAGCTCCACGATTTTTTCACTTTTATATACAGCACTCAACCGGAATCACCGAACAAATTCCCTGTGACAGTTCACAAATGACAAATGTCAAACGTTTACCCCTAGAAATTTTTAGTGCAAGTTCGGGGCACGAAATCAGAAACACCGGGCTTTCATCGAACAAGTTTCTGTAACCCCGTGTAAGGCCAGGGTTTCAAAAAACAAGATAGTACAGCCCGGTGTAGCCCGGTGTAGCACGGGGCTTACCCGGTGTTTTCATCGAACAAACCTATTTTCTTCCAGCGATTTGCTCCTATCTTCCAGAAAACTTACTGAGTTTGCGCCGTCCGTCTACATCACATTCACAGCCGCTACTCACCCAACCGATAGACGAGCCGATCTTCGTCGGGCGGAATCCGAAATTTTTACTGGCGAGTGGCGACCGCACCTGCTGCTGGCTATGAGCGGAAATCGTACCCACAGAATATCTGCAGTGTAGCAACATTTTTCTGAGAATTTCGGGCGGCTTGCTGTAATGCATTGCGTGATGGTATCGCGTGATGCTTTACAGTTAGAACTACCGTTTCGGAATGCGTGATTTGAACGAAAAATTGTAATTTGTGCGAGTTCTGCGCAAATTAAAATTTTTGTTTGAACAAAAATATTATTTTTCTTTCTTTTATCATTTCAGGGTTTCATATTTTTTTTCTTCTTTTTAGGTTTTGTAGGAAATTCGTTCGCGTTTTACACGAATTAGAATTTTTCGTTACTCTTCTTCTTTTCAGGATTTTTTATATTTTTTCCCTTTTCTGAGATTCCTAGGAAAGATCGCAATTTGTGGATGTTCTGCACAAGTTGTAATTTTTCCTGTTTTCTCATTTCTAATTTCTTTCAGGTTTTATGCTTTTTAATGGAGAAGTAGCAGAGGGCTACTTCTTGAACTTTTATCACCCCTTATCAGGTACCCTGGGAAAATGATGGTGGTTTCTCTACAGAAGGTAGAGAAGCCGGAAAGAAAAGTGAAGAGGGGAGGAAAAGGGTAGCGTAAGGGGAATACGCTACAACCTTCGAAAAACGCATTTTGAGAACAGTTCATACGCTACATGACGCCCTTAAGTTGTAGTTATTTGGAAGATAATCGATTGTCGATTACATTATAGTAGAAAAAGTACACCCACGTCCCACTTTTGCTTACAAAAAAACTGACGCGAACTCAAAAAATTGGAGTTCCAGGTCCGAATTTTCGTTTTGAAAATATTTATAATAAAAAATAGAAGAATTTAATTTTCCAACACGACTTTCACTGCAATAAATTCAAAACTAAGTTCCCTTTAATTTAAAAAAAAGAATCAAGAAAAAATATTATCAAATTAAAAAGTTATAACAGAAAATGTTGAAACAGATTTCCTGAAAGTCCAAAAAAATCAAAAAAGCACTATTCGATTTGAACGAATTTCACTGAAATTTTGCATATGTAGAAGCTTAAAATTACATTAGCTAACAAATTCTGAATGACCATTTAGACATTTTAGCACTTTCGCAAATCCATACATTTTTGAGACACCCTAATGTACATTCCATGTATATGTATGCGCGCCGCGATTTCAACGACGGGATGGTGGCTGATGTTTATAAAAACATCAAATTAAATTTTTTCAAGCCACCGTCTATCGAAAAATATTCTGGACAAGTATAATCATGTCCAGAATAAATGTTAAAATTTTCTCAGGTAGAAAGGCAAATTAAGCATTTTCTACCCTGAAGAGTGGGACTCGATCACTATTGAAGTGATCAAGAGTTGAGTTGATTTTTAACTTGATGACGGGTCGGTCTCGGTTGTTGAAGGATAATTTTATTATATACATATATATGTATATAGAAAGATACAAAAATTCAAAAGTAAAAAAAATCGTGAAAAAAAAGAAAGGATAAAGTTAAAATTAAAGAAGTAACTTCCTGGATTTTTGAGTTGCCAAATGTTATTTACTGCGAAAAGTTAATTATTATTTCTGGATTTTTATAATCCCGATTCCTGGGATTTCACCATTATAAAACCAGGGAATTTAAAAAAAAAATTTACTCAAGTTTGTCATTTTAGATAAAATACCAAATGTTTCCATAGTGATTAGTGGAATCATATTTAAAACATGAAAAAACGTTAAGCCATAGAATATTTTTTTACGTAGTAAGGCGTAGGTACAGAAGTTTTTGCATATTTATTAAATAGTTTATATGAGTTTTTAGTGTTATTCATTTATTATTGTAAATTCATTTTGTGTAGTTTATTTAAAAAAACGGTAAACCACAGAATATTTGTTTACGTAGTAGGCGTAAGTACAGAAGTTTTTGCATATTTTTTAAATAGTTTATTTTGAGTTATTCATTTATTATTGTGAATTCATTTTGTGCAGTTTATTTTCTTTTGAAATAATTGGTAAGCAGTAAAATCTGTATTCATTAATTAATTAATTATATATTTATATTTAAAAGTTTTTTTTATCAGACCATGTTTAAAAAGAATTCATCGGAAGTTTGGAACCATTTCAAAAGCGATGAAAGTTGTGAAAAGGCGGTTTGCAAATACTGCTCAGCAAATATCGGATGCAAAGGATCATCCACCAGTGGGTTAATTCGTCATCTTTCAGCTGTTCATCCAGAAAAGGCAATAAAACGTAAAGAAAATGAAGCCAACTTGGAAGCAAGTCCAGCATCTTCGAAGATTTCTAAAATTCAACCTACAATCTTTAACTATATTAAACGACAATCTATGGCTGAAATAGTAGCTAGATTATGTGCTTTGGATAAATTTTCAATTTCTGGTGTTTGTAAAAGTTCATTTATAAGGGAAAGTTTGAATGCCTGTGGCTTTCAGTTGCCTAAGGAGAAAA
This sequence comes from Dioctria linearis, assembly GCA_963930735.1. NCBI lineage: Eukaryota > Metazoa > Arthropoda > Insecta > Diptera > Asilidae > Dioctria > Dioctria linearis. The sequence continues at coordinate 51,422,591 of OZ005744.1, forward strand.
AACAATGTTATGAAACTCGTACATGATTATTATGAATTAGTAAAATTGGAAACTATAAAAAGAATAAATTTGTACAAAAAAGAGAATTAATTATTAAGTTTGACACTTGATGAATGGACAAATTTCAAAAATCGTCGTTATTTAAACATAAATGTTCATTATTCGAACGGAAGCTACGGTAATCTAGGTCTTATCAGAATTTATGGCAATTGTTCAGCTGAAGTTTTAAAAAATCTACTTCTGCAAAAACTTTCCAGTTTTAAAATTAACTTAAGTGATGTTTTGGCCGTAACAACCGATGGCGCATTTGTTATGAAAAAATTTGGGAAAGAATCATCATTTATGGTCCACCAATTATGCTTAAATCAGACATTCAAAAAAATAGCAAAATCCAAAACAAGCGATTCCGATGATAATTTTGTAGAGTTTTCCTCTGCAGAAGAATCTGATGAAGATTTAGACTTAGAAAACTATGATCATAACGAATCTATTCAAATAGAAGAGGATGCTGATGCTGAATTACCTGAAAATACTGAAATTATTTTGGAAGAGCAGGGAGATTTTAAGATAACTTTGACAATGTCCGCAAAATTGTAAAGTTGTTTAAGAAATCAGCCGTAAAAAACTGTGTGCTTCAAAAATATATTAAAAACGAGCATGGAATAGAACTCAATCTCATGTTGGATTCTCAGACTAGGTGGAACAGTATTGCTCCAATGTTAGAACGTATGTATTGTTGAAATTGTTATGGTCGTAGCATATTGCATATAGCAATATGCTACACTGAGAAATACTGTAGCATGTATGCCGGCCTTTGGTTAAACCGACTGCTGAACACACCCAAAACTCGAAGAACGAGCTCGGTGTGGCATACCGGTGGCAAAAGAGAAGGTTAGTCGGCTGTCAAAAAAATTTGATGTGGTGAAATGAGGTGAGAAATTTTATTTTAAATCAAAAAAACGAGGAAGCTTAAAGAGAAACAGGAAAATATTTAAAAAAAAGTACGACGAAAAGTTAAGAACAGTGATAGGTGAACGAAAATTGCAAAAGGTAACCGGGGATTAAAAAGAAAATTTCCTATGAAGATTGTGAAGGAGGGTTCATCGAACCACGAAGTTTAGCCAGTTGAAAGTATAGCCACAACAAAAATTTTAAGGTATCGTACAATCATTTAATTAAGTCATGATGTGTGAAATGCTGGGAGATATATACTCCTGAGCAGATACAGTTTGTCGCATCCGACGTCTACCCACCTTTTCATACAAAAGTTTTTCGAGGTTAAAGGTTGACATGGGACCGGGAATGACTCCACACTTAAAAGAAAACGATTTTGTACATGATGTTCTTCAATAAAAGTGCCAAGTGGTACAGAATTCAATTGGCAACGCTAACAAACAAATAAAATTAGAAAGACGCCTGATAAATGCAGCAGACTTCAAATCAAAGCACGCTCGATGACAACGAGTAAAATATTTAACAAAACGGAAATAAACGAATATTTCATTATTTAGGAAAGAGGAAAGTCCAATACAGAAAATAGACAAAAGAAAAAAAAACAAAAAGAAATTTAGAAATCAGGAACTAAAAAGGAATTGCGTAAAAACTTCAGTATAGATTTGTCCCCAAAGGAATTCGATTTTTCCACCACTATTTGGTATTTCTTCAAGCATTATTTATTTCGATAACTCCAGTCGGAAAGACATACATACAGACCTACAAGCGTATGTTGTACTTATCGCGAAAAAGTTCCATCCTTTGCACTGGCAAATATATGAATTTTGTTAATTTTATATTGATTTTTATATTTTCATTCTTCAATTTCTAAAATGTCATCACGAGCCTTATTACGTACATAATTAAATAATCAATTGAATTGAGAATTTTTGTTCTATTGCGGGATTGTTATATTTTATTTTTCGTTAATAAGTACATATCCAAACTAATAGTTAGCGATTAACTTGTTAGGTAACTTATTCTAGAATTTTTTTTACTTTTCATGTAAAATTCAGTATTATCGCATTGTCCTGTAACGTAACTATAATAGAAACTATAAACTATAAAAAAATTAAGAAATAACGTTCATGGCTCCATAAAAATTTATTGAATCATCATTATTATTAAGTTTTGAAAGAAAATCATCACTGAATTACTATTACCCTTAGATGTTGACAGAAAATTCTTGTCAGTTTATTATTATTACCAGATTTTTGACAGAAAATTATTATTACCTTGTTGTAAGGAAAATCCCGACAACTTCAAAATTTTTGTTTTGTTAGATTTTCTATTTACAGGAATGCATTTAATGAAAGTAATAGCACTAGAAATTTTTGGTACCAAAGGTAATTAAAGAAAAAAAGAGAAAAAGAAGACTGTCGGGGATTTTCTCAATAACGTTCTTTAGTACGTTTCTTTGTAGTGCGGTAAAATTGATTTTGTCATAACTTTTAGTCTCTCTCTAGCCAGTTTGAAAAGGCTTACTAGAAAATATAAAAGTTTTGCCTTGTATAACGATTAGAACTATTAGAATGCTACGGGGGTGAAATTAAGGTTTAACAAACATTGTTACTTTTAATATGAATCCCGGTTGCCCACGATAAGTGCAGTGATCTCGAATGAATAAAACCTTACTTTTTATAAGGTAATGGTTCGCTAAAGTTTTTTTGTTTCTCTCCTTCACTATCATGGAGCCCTCTCACATGAAGGTCGTCTAGGACCGCTCTAGTCTCTTTACAGGTCAACAAAGGGACTCTGAAAAATCTTGCCCTCAGAGTCAGATGGGTGGCTGGCGCATGCAAGGAAGGCATAACATCTGCGCCTTCGGTGTGGATATAGGTAAGTGACGTAAGGGTCCCTTCAGGACCGAATGTGCCGGTGTTTTTCTTTTGGTGAATAGGCACGAATTGGGTTTGTTAGTTGAAAATTTTTCTTGTAGAGTAAAGTTTTTTTGAAAGTTGAAGTTCGGCTTTAGGGTTGACTTTGGTCAAGCCTTCAGGCTTGAGGCTTGACCAAAGTCAGTTTGTGGATTTTTTTTGAATTTGTTGAATTTTTTAAAAAAAATGTTTGAAAGTTTTTCTTGAATCTTGTCCGAATGATCTTTCCCGCTGGCCTTCTGCCATGGAAATGGTAGGTGGCCGCACACAAATTTTTTGAATGAGCTCTCATGGAGACATGTCTCTGTTGGCCAACTGGCTGGACAGAGTCGTGAATCTGTGAGACGACTTTTTGGCTTTCAGCTAACTATAGCTGACCGGATTCATGGTTTTGCCCAGTTGGAAAGTTACCTAGACATGACAATCAGGTGGTGAGGAAGGAAAGAGTTGGTGGAAGATGGAAGTGATGCTGGAGACCTTCAGTAATCAGGAGTTGGCATACTGCTAACTGCCTGGCTGAAGAATCTCTAGTATCATTTTTAGTCTCTAGCTTCTCCAACCCGACTCTTCCCAGATTTCTGTGAGAACTCAAACATTTTTTCATGCACACATTCACGTCGCTTATTTGCATCAACATTTCTGACCTGAAAGAGGGAGCGACCTGGAGATTTTTATGTGTAGAGTTAGCTCTTGGAGAGTGAGGGAGGAATTAGTACGATTTTAAATTTCTGATTTTAATTGAATTTAGCTATTAGAATCCCTTTTGGATACTGTAGACTGCAGTGTCTGTTTTGCTTTGAATACTGGTAGTAATTCGTACCTTGTTACTGAATGTGAACTTCAGCATCGTCCGATATTACTGCTTCGACGAATTAACTTGAATTCCCCGCTTGATAGAATTTCGCTCATGTTGCAAAGTTTGGCGATCTCGAGTATTTAATTGTATTTTTTGAAATTTTAGATTGATCTTTCTGGCAACTCGATCGTTGAAGACTTACCCGTCTAACATTCGATTTGTTTTCTTCTTTTTTGAACTTCTTGGGTTTTCTTCCAAACCCTTGGTTTATTTGCTTGAAATCTTGACTTACGACTGGCAGATTATACAATGGCTACAGCACGAACACCACCACAAGCAACTGGTGTACCGATACCGTTGCCAGATCAGTGCTCCATCTGCCAGGAGGGAGACTGGTCAGGCAAGAGGAAGCGGGTTGAGACGATCTGTATAAATGTCTTTCACAAGGCGTGTCTGCGGACGTGGATCGGACAGCAAGCAAACCGCCCGAACTGTAGACAGCCGCTTACTCAGTACGATTTCATTGAGTACACAGGTGCTGTCCCTAAGAGGACTCACACGAAGCCTGTTAGTCAGAATCCCCGAACGGCAGCACCCGTTTGATTTACCACCTCTAACGATCCCACCAGTTAGTCGAGGATCCCTATCACCTGGAAGGTTAAATCCGCATTCCACGACCTTTTCCCATCCTAACTCGCGACGAAATAGCCCACTGCCTTCTGGCATTGGACAGAGCTCAGCAGCGACTGAAGCCCTGCTGGCAGAACTTAGTTCGAGAAGGCTTCGAGCAGAGCTTGAATGCATTACGGACTGAATTGACAAGTAGCGTTAGGCAGCAAATAGCAGCCGCCATACCAACCGTTGATTTTTCACGGCCACCTCCTTCTATGGGTGAACCGATACCACCGCACGATTTCAACGACACGCATAGGCATTCGTTTAACAGACCGTCATCACCTTTTGGTCAGCCTAGACCAAATGTTGTGCAACCTCCACCAGCTCCATCTCTTCGTATCCCGGCGAGAGTAGGACAACGACGATCAGGCAGTTCTATCAGAAGATGGAACCTGACATACAATGGCAATAACTCCGAGCTTTCCGTAGATGAATTTATTTTTCGAGTCGAAGCGCTCACGCACTCCGCTCTAGAAGGAGATTTTGATTTTCTTGTTAGGAACATGCTCATGTTGTTGACGGGACCAGCGAAGGACTGGTACTGGTCACTATTAAGACACAACCCCTTTCCAACTTGGGAATTTGTTAAAACTGGATTGTCGATTGAATGGGGAGTGCCCAAAGATGATTTGAAAATCCGATTGCAGCTGATGTCGCAAAAGCAGAAGCCTGGTGAACTATTCGCCATGTACCACCATCATTTAGTGTTGCTGCATGACCAATTGCAAAACGCCATGCCAGATCAAGAATTCTTGGAAATCGTCAAGTCTAATCTACTGCCTGAGATTCAGGAGAAGATAAGTCTGCATTCCACCGATACTATAGGACAGTTAACATCGTTCGTTACTCCAATTCAAGCCACACAGCTACGAATTGCGACAGCTGGTAGTTGGAACCTTTACCGGAACCAACGAGTAAACGAGATTGACGACTTCCAGACCTTAAACCCCGACTTGTCAATAGCAACAGGCAGTGACACTAGCTTAGGCGACGTGTGAGCTATTTCCACCAGACACACAATAGTGTGCTGGAATTGCGATCAGCAAGGTCATTTCTACCAAGACTGCCTGCAAGTGAGACAGCAAGTATTCTGCTACGGATGCGGGCGCAAGAACATTTTTAAGCCCAACTGTGGACGCTGTGCACAGAAAACCGAGAGACGGGTCGGGAATCCCAACACCTTTTCCCGACCAGCGTCAACGTCCCGAGCACCAACTGTAACGAACACTCCAGTTCAATCCTTGAACAAGGAGGAAGGTCCGCTCCTTAACGACGAATCCACGAATTGTCCACTGATATCCCTCAGTGACTCTGATGATATCAGCAAACCACCTGATAGACTTAACGATCGATTGATAGAAACGGAGAGCCTGATAGACTTCTCCGCAGATCTTCAAGCTCCCATTTCCACTTCTGGGGAGCCCATGACATTATTAGACACTTCTTCGGAAGAGTCTTTAATTTTCGATGTCCCGATAACACCTACAGCACTTTTAGCTGACAAGGTTACTGAGCAGGAGATTTGGCCTCATGGCATTTCTGTATTGAAACGGCCACCAAGCTCTGTTATGACGAGCGGGCGTGAGCCTGTTTTACATCCGCTGACGCCGTATCACACGCGTCTGCAGAAATATAATGCGGTAAGAGACCGAATCTTCTCCTCAGTGGCGGAGTTAGCTGACATTATGTATCCTGACCTGGATATGAGACCAAGAAAGAAAAGATCTACCGTTCGTTGGCGGGAATACTGCCGACGAATGACAGGAAAGAAAGGAACTGGCACACATTTCCGTGCCGATGTCAAACGACATTCGACCGTATGCCGAAGTAAGACTACTCGGGCGAACTGAGACTGGATTACTTGATAGTGGTCCCACTGTTAGTATTCTAGGCCAGGGAGCTCTAGAGAAGCTTGCAGAAGCAGAGGTTGAATGGAAGAGGTATCGGACAGAGGTTCAAGTAGCGAATGGTGCCATGACGACTGTGCATAGTCATGTGAACTTGGACATCACTTTCCGTGGTAAGACCCAAAACGTGCGTTTTACATGGTTCCTGGGCTCACACAGGCACTATATATAGGAATAGACTTCTGGCGTCTATTTGGGTTGGCTCCATATGTCCTAGGTATAGTTGCAGAAGTGATACCAAGTTTACTAGCTACTCCTGACACCGACCGCCATAGTCTAGATCAACAGCGTCTAGAAGCTACTAAACAGCCTTTCCCTTCTTTCGCCTCTTTAGGCCTGGGAAAAACATCTTTGGTTACTCACAAGATTGAAACGAATGACGCAGCTCTAATAAAACAACGCTTTTATCCGATTTCACCGGCAGTACAGAGTTTGATAGATGCTGAATTAGAGCGAATGCTATCACTGGGTGTGATAGAGGAAAGCCAGAGTCCTTGGAGCTCTCCAGTTGTACTAGTGCGGAAGCCTAGAAAGGTTCGGCTTTGTTTTGACGCCAGGAAAGTCAACTCCGTTACGAAGACGGACGCCTATCAGCTGCCACTGATAGATGCGCTTCTGGGTCGACTTCCTCCGGCAAACTACATTAGAAGTCTGGACCTGAAAGACGCATTCCAGAGAGAAGACCGCGTTTACAGTACCTGGCCATCCTCTCTATTAGTACACGTTGATGCCATGTTTATGCAATGCTCCACAAAAGATGTGCCGCCTCATGGATAAAGACGATTTACTGATTCTGTGATCAGACTTTGACTCCATCTCACATTGCTATCCCGTGTAGCGGATTGTTTGAGGAAAGCTGGCCTCACTATCAACGTTGAGAAGAGTAAGTTTTGCATTAAGGAGACTAAATACTTGGGTTTTATAGTCGGGAAAGAAGGAATTAGGACTGACCCAGACAAGATCTCAGCCATAGTTGACTATCCGTCACCTAAAACTGTTCGGCAAGCCCGACGCCTACTAGGTATGGCGGGATGGTATAGACGGTTCATCCCGAACTATGCTGATTTAACTGCCTCCATAACTGACACCTTGAAGAACCCTAGTCAGTTCAAGTGGACACCTGAAGCCCAGACGTCTCTGGTGATGCTAAAACAAAAACTTACTTCTGCTCCGTTGTTAGTGAGTCCAGATTTCACCTAGCCGTTCGTTATACAGTGCGATGCGAGCCAACATGGTATTGTTGGGGTGCTGATTCAACTAGATGACGATGGCCACGAGAAGCCAATAGCCTACATCTCGAAAAAGTTGAACTCAGCACAAAGAAATTATACCGTCACAGAGCAGGAATGCCTAGCTGCAATCTAAAGTGTACAGAAGTTCCGGCCCTTCATAGAACTGATGCCGTTTAAGATAGTGACGTATCATGCGAGCTTGAAATGGCTGATGTCTCAAAAGGATCTCAGCGGTAGACTTGCTCGGTGGAGTTTGAAGCTTCAGGGTTTCGACTTCACTATTGAGCACCGAAAAGGAAGCCTGAACGTCGTCCCTGATGCGCTGTCACGCATTCATTGCGACAGCCTGTCCACAAACGAAGATCCTGGCCCGGAAGTTGACCTTAATTAGCCATATTTCAACTCGTTGGAATATGAGGAACAGCAACTTCTGGCAAAGTACCAGATCTTTGCGTCAGGGATGGCTTTGTGGCATACCTACATACCTACATATAAACATACCTACATACATAAATATCTATCTACATACCTACATATAAATATCTACCTACCTACCTACCTACATATCTACATACATAGCTACCTGCATTCATAATGTTATGACATTCTTATTGACCAAGCACAATGAGTACTCATAACATTAAAATGCTTCCGACACTTGTCATACATAAAGAAATGCGAGACTAGCTCACCCTTACCCAATACACAATCGCATCAACATAAACAAATTAATCTATTAACGCGACCCACTAAAGTGGCGCGCAAATAACAAGCAGTGACGAAATATCGATCACTGACCGCGATTCAACATGAGGGCTTCGATGAGGAAATAATAATAAAGTAATTAATCACAATAGTAATTATTGTTATTGGCTGGATTTTTTAGGTTACCAGCTTGTCGATGTAACTTTGGTTTCCAACACGGAGAAGGATGTCGAGGTCTGATCAAAGACTGACGAGACTTCAAGGATGCGAAATCAGTCAAACAAGGGCAACAGTCGTAATCGAGTACGAGTAATGCTCATTGGGTCGTGGGTGGAGACACACATTGGGCGCCCGCAGCGATGAGGCCTAGATTTAAGACCGGCTAGCTCAGTTGACCATTTTTCAGCGTTGTTTAAACCACGTGTGGGCTGAACCACTCTGCCCTGTTATGGTCGTAGCATATTGCATATAGTAATATGCTACACTGAGAAATACTGTAGCATGTATGCCGGCCTTTGGTTAAACCGACTGCTGAACACACCCAAAACTCGACGAACGAGCTCGGTGTGGCATGCCGGTGGCAAAAGAGAAGGGGGAGGTTAGCCGGCTGTCAAAAAAATTTGATGTGGTGAAATGAGGTGAGAAATAGCGTGTGAATCAACAGTTTTATTTTAAATCAAAAAAACGAGGAAGCTTAAAGAGAAACAAGAAAATATTAAAAAAAAAGTACGACGAAAAGTTAAGAACAGTGATTGGTGAACGAAAATTGCAAAAGGTAACCGGGGATTAAAAAGAAAATTTCCTATGAAGATTGTGAAGGAGCGTTCATCGGACCACGAAGTTTAGCCAGTTGAAAGTATAGCCACAACAAAAATTTTAAGGTATCGTACAATTATTTAATTAAGTCATGATGTGCGAAATGCTGGGAGATATATACTCCTGAGCAGATACAGTTTGTCGCATCCGACGTCTACCCACCTTTTCATACAAAAGTTTTTCGATTTTGTACATGATGCTCTTCAATAAAAGAACCAAGTGGTACAGAATGCAATTGGCAACGCTAACAAACAAATAAAATTAGAAAGACTCCTGATAAATGCAGCAGCCTTCAAATCAAAGCACGCTCGATGACAACGAGTAAAATATTTAACAAAACGGAAATAAACGAATATTTCATTATTTAGGAAAGAGAAAAGTCCAATACATAAAATAGACAAAAGAAAAAAAAAACAAAAAGAATTTTAGAAATCAGGAACTAAAAAGGAATTGCGTAAAAATTTCAGTATGGATTTGTCCCCAAAGGAAATCGATTTTTCCACCACTATTGGTATTTCTTCAAGCATTATTTATTTCGATAACTCCAGTCGGAAAGACATACATACAGATATACAAGAGTATGTTGTACTATATCGCGAAAAAGTTCCATCCTTTGCACTGGCAAATATATGAATTTTGTTAATTTTATATTGATTTTTATATTTTCATTCTTCAATTTCTAAAATGTCATCACGAGCCTTACTACGTACATAATTAAATAATCAATTGAATTGAGAATTTTTGTTCAATCTAATGCGGGATTGTTATATTTAATTTTTCGTTAACAAGTACATATCCAAACTAATAGTTAGCGATTAACTTGTTAGGTAACTTATTCTAGAATTTTTTTTACTTTTCTTGTAAAATTCAGTATTATCGCATTGTCCTGTAACGTAATTATAATAGAAACTATAAACTATAAAAAAATTAAGAAATAACGTTCATGGCTCCATAAAAATTTATTGAATCATCATTATTATTAAGTTTTGAACTGAACTGAATTACTATTACCCTTAGATGTTGACAGAAAATCCTTGTCAGTTTATTATTATTATCACATTTTTGACAGAAAATTATTATTACCTTGTTGTAAGGAAAATCCCGACAACTTCAAAGTTTTTGTTTTGTTAGATTTTCTATTTACAGGAACGCAGTTACCATCCAGGAGGCCTTCGCGGAGGGAATTGCTTCATTTAATGAAAGTAATAGCACTAGAAATTTTTGGTACCAAAGGTAATTAAAGAAAAAAAGAGAAAAAGAAGACTGTCGGGGATTTTCTCAATAGCGTTCTTGAGTAGGTTTCTTTGTAGTGCAGTAAAATTGATTTTGTCATAACTTTTAGTCTCTCTCTAGCCAGTTTGAAAAGGCTTACTAGAAAATATAGTAAGTTTTTGCCTTGTATAACGATTAGAACTATTAGAATGCTACGGGGGTGAAATTAAGGTTTAACAAACATTGTTACTTTTAATATGAATCCCGGTTGCCCACGATAAGTGCAGTGATCTGGAATGAATAAAACCTTACTTTTTATAAGGTAATGGCTCGCTAAAGTTTTCTGTTTCTCTCCTTCACTATCCTGGAGCCCTCTCGCATGAAGGTCGTCTAGGTCCGCTCTAGTGTCTTTACAGGTCAACAAAGGTACTCTGAAAAATCTTGCCCTCAGTCAGATGGGTGGCTGGCGCATGCAAGGAAGGCATAACATCTGCGCCTTCGGTGTAGATATAGGTAAGTGACGTAAGGGTGCCTTCAGGACCGAATGTGTGCCGGCGTTTTTCTTTTGGTGAATAGGCATGATTTTTTTGATTATGGCTGACGGCAGCGGCACATTAGCAACAAACTTGTTAGAAGCTCTACAGAATAGACTGTCTGAAAGGCATTCAAAAGATTTGGCTTCACTTGCAATGTTTCTGCAAAATCCAGAAAATTTAAAATCTGATAAAATTAACTGTGACTTGAATAGTTATGGACAGTTTTTTGCTGTATCATCAATTACCGCAGTATCTTAACTTAGTAAAAGATTTGGTAATCCAATATTTTTTTGATGATCGGGAGATAGCCATAGATAATGATTCAGATTTACGCGAGATGGTGACCACCTAAAGTGGACACAGTTTCGCGACTTATACGAGCAACTAATTCATTGCCAAGGCATCAGCAAGGCACAAAAAATGTTTTACCTGACCAGCAGCTTAAGTGGTGAAGCAAGAGCATTAATACAGCATCTTGCAGCAACTGAGAACAACTACGAGACAGCCTTGGATATTCTTCAGTCACGCTACGAGAACAAAACGTTGTTATGTACAGCACTTCTCAATAGATTGTTAACGCAACCAAGTCTTCAACATGAATCAGCAGCAGCTGGATCGAAGAGTATTCATGATGTCACAAAGGAATGCATCCATGGTTTGAAGAACTTGGGAATTGCTACAGAATCTTGGAGTCCATTACTTGTGCATCTGATCATAAAGAAGTTTGATAAAGATACTCATTCACTTTATGAGCAATCTTTGGAATCGCCAAGAGAGCTACCCACCATCAACCAGCTATTGAAATTCATGGAGATGCGATTTCAAACATTTTAAGCATTGGGAAGAAGCAAACATACATCTGGGCATGGCTGTCGCATAATACAGAAATCATTCACGAACAATTCAACAGCAGCCCTAACTTCGTCAAGGGTCAGCATTTGCGTCATATGCAAGAAAAACCACTCTCTGTACTCATGTAATGAGTTCTTATTGCAACATCCAACAAATCGTTGCAGCATTTTGAAAAAAACACAATTTGTGTATTAATTGCATGAAGGAAGGCCATTCAGTCACACACTGCACTTCGAAAAACAACTGTGCCAAATGCTCCAAAAATCACAATACACTGCTACACGTGGATACGACAACAAGACATGTCAAGACTGACCAATCTGCATGGTCAACTACACAACGCAATCCAACGAGCAACAAGGAAGTGATGCGATCTCCTGTGCAGAGTGATACCACTGAACCTTCACACAGCAATTAGTGACATAGTAGCTGAGAAGACAATCTAGCTGCCCGCACTAATCAACTTGACTCCACCTATGTACTGTTAGGAACAGCTTTAATAGAATTGGTCAACCAAGAAGGAGCTGTAGTACAGTGTCGAGCTATTCTTGATTCCGGGTCGCAACTAAACTTTATGACGGAAGATCTAGCAAAGAAACTGGGTGTCAGACAGTTTACAGAGCTAATGTACATCAGTGGCATTGGAGAGCATGCACAAATATTACGGCATATCAACCCGACCATATACTCGATATCAACTCTTGGCCAATTCCACACAATATCCAATTGGCAGATCCAGAGTTCAATAAGCCTGGTCGGTTTGAGTTTTTAATAGGTGCTGAGCTTTATTACGAACTATTGTCCATTGGACAGATTAAACTCGATCCAAACCTACCAACACTGCATTTGGATGGATCTTTTCAGGAGCGATCCGAGGAAAGAAACCTGCTTTAGCGACATGTGGCATTTGCAGTGAAAGGGAAAGAACTGAAAATCTCTTGGAGAAGTTTTGGAAGTTAGAAGAAATTGATTCTTCGAACGAATGCTCAAACCGAACAGCAACAGAACAGAAATGCGTAAACCATTTCCATCAGAATGTCAAAAGAACCAGAGAAGGATGATTTATCGTGAAATTACCATTTTTAAATGATTCAACGAAACTAGGAGAATCCAGGTATATCGCCTTCAAAAGATTTCTCTCACTAAAACGAAAATTCAGCAGACACCCTACGATAAGGTCGCAATACGTTGAATTCATGAATGAATATTGCAGACTCGGGCATATGAAGGAAGTAAACCCTACTGAGATCACCAAGCAACATTATTTCTTACCACACCATTGTGTGCTAAAGCCTGACAATAACGCCACCAAGGTCAGAGTGGTGTTTGATGCATCGGCAAAAACTTCATCTAATATATCGTTAAACGATATTCTACACAAGGGTCCCACTATCCAAGATGAATTATTTTCGATTCTGTCCGATTCAGGCTACCAAAATTCGTGTTCACGGCTGACATCGAAAAGATGTATCGGCAAGTTCTACAACGATCAAAACTACCAGCTGATCTTTTGGAGAGACAATCCAGAAGAAGATCTTCAGACTTTGCACACTTATATACGGATTAACCTCAGCTCCATTTTTGGCAACCAACAAAATGTTCAATTAACTATCTCGCTCACAATTTCTGTAAAAAAATGCATGTCATCATAATGTAATGTTGTGGTATTTCTAAGATGGTGCAATACTGAATATCGCCTGGTAGAAAATCTCTTAGCATGACGGTGTGTGTGTGTCATCATAATGTAATGTTGCGGTTGCGAATTTCTAAGATGGTGCAATACTGAATATCGCCTGGTAGAAAATCTCTTAGTATGACGGTGTGAGTGTGTGTGTGTGTGTGTCCTACAGTGAAAAATCACGCTTTTTTACATGTGTGAGCTTTTAATTTATTCTGCAACTTAAACTATTCATATGGCAGCACCAACGTTCAAAAGCTCACACACAAAGCTTGCACCAGTTCCCCCACGGATGGCAGCACCTTCGCTAAGTACAACAAAGCTTTTGCCTACATTTGGGCGCGACACTTAGAGTCCCCTTGCACACAAACCACACTTATCTAGGGCTCAACCCTAAAAATACCTCCGCCTTCTCTTCCAAGAAAGCTTCCACCCCCTCAAACCTATGGGGATTCTGGTCCAGAGTCCCCAAAGGACAACTACTCACAATATTGGCGTCGACTATATCTCATCCAATTAAATAAGAAAGTATTAAGTCACAATGCGAATGTTTGAAGTCGTGTTCTAGGTAAACACATATTCAAGTTAACTAAGCATATTTTTGGAATAGGCTAACTAACGAATACATTTACTTACAAACTGATTTACAATGTTTATACGTAAATTTAATCGTATATGGGGTATAGACCCCTGTTAAATTAAGCATATTGCCTGATTACTCATGAATTAATATTGCTCTAATTAGATTTTCAAATATAGAAAAACGTTGTGAATTGTGTACTACCAGGGTGCTGAGCCATCACGGTACTCGATTTATTAGATGGATAGCTATAGTCAATTTAAAACTTAAAAGGCTAATGTCAGGTAATACGAAGGGAATTGTAAACAGAACGGTGATGACCAAAGCGCTAAGTCGTCGCCGCATCACCGCTAATATCCCCTCGAGTGTGAAGAATCCTAGTCTCAATAGCGGTAAGACCACTGATAAGATTTCTGAGAGGTCCTTGGTGGTTAATACCAAGTTGGCAGGGTCTAAGAGGTTACAGAGGTTTTCCACCCGAAGTAATGCATCTATTAATATCAAAACCCCACCAACTTGCCTGACTGCTGAAGTGAATAGCATTGAGGAGGAAGTTATATGTGATATATGCTCTTTAAGTGATGATCCACCTAAAACATAATCAAATAAGGAAAAGGTTAAATGAATTAAGTGTAACGACTGTAAGGTGCGGTCCCATATTTCCTGCACTAACATTGGGATAACTGATTATTCTTTACACTACCATAAACAAAAAAAAATCAAATGGGTATGCAAATGGCGCATCGAGTTTTTGAACACTCATCGTCAGCCCAAGAAGCCCACATTAATATCTGCTACTACCAAGCCATCATCTAAGAGTAGTGACATCACTCCCCCTACTAGTGCCGTTCTCCCCCGATAGTTCCTATCTCCCAACCAAGACTTTGTATCCTCTGCTCAAAACTCAAGGTAATATTTCCCCTATTTTTCGGCAAACACTGAGCCACACTTCAGCAGCGCAGTCAAGAGAGGTAGTCTGCAGAGTAAGAGACCAGGACCTGCTGAAGCTGTGCAGGTAACGACTCATCTCTCGTCAAATGCAAGCTCTTCAGTTGGAGCACCTACTTTTTAAACTAGCCTTCAGAGCACACTACTGGATGAGGTTAAAGACAGAAAAGGTTGACTCGCTAACCAATTTGATAAGGACTCAGCCAATACTCTGGCTGACATCAATAAACACAATCGCAGTTGGGAAAAGAGACGAACGCTCATTGTGAGTGGTCTCCCGAACCTGAGTTTCATAGCCTCATTGAGCTGGCATTGCCGGTTAAGCCTAAGATAATAACTCAGTCCAACTTAGTCCAGACTCGTAAATTACTAATTAGAATTTTTAAATAAGGTGGCTGCAAATCATTTTTCCAGGCCTATATTAGACAACTTGGCAGTTCACCACTAACTATAGATCGAATTATCTCTGGCAGTGTTGACCAGTGTGGACAAAGTGTCCCCATAGGGACAAAATGTCAGTTTTCCACTTTTTTTGTCCAACAAAATTTGTGTTAATCTGGCAATGACAATTTGCATTCGAAATGACAATTGTTTTATTCAAAAAAGAATTCTATTTCCATTCCATTTCCTAGTTCTAAATTTCGAAAAAATTAATCAGTGGCTTATGACATGCAATAATAAAGTTAAAATTTCAAAGCAAGTGGACTATTTAAATTTTTCGTGTAGTATAGTTACGTGTTTTGTAAAAATGTACCAGTAAGCAAACTTCTGTATGATGGATTTCTTATACTTTATGTATTATTTGGATATTTAAGGTTTGTGATAAAAGGACACCCAATTCCAATGCAGCAGCAGGTAGTCCAGTAATAACGCTGAAGCTGTTGCTTTATTAGAAGAAAGTCAATGTGATGATGGCATTAACTTCGACGATGGAGCAGCAAATCAGATTCCAGGCAAACCAAATTGGTAAAATTAAAATTCACAGAAAATTAAGACAAGAATGGAGACAAAAATATTCGTGGATCCAATTTATTGAAAATAATGTACGGTGCAATATTTGCGGAAGAAGACTGTCAAAAACAAATTATCACATAAATAGGCATGAAAAGTCAGAATTTCATATGAAAAATGTTCAGAAAGGAAAAGATAGAATTAAATTAAATTCCGTATTTAATAAAATCGCTTTAAAGTAAGTCTCAGCAAAAAGGTATTGTTGAGTTAAAGTGTTCGGCTTTCTTGGTAGAGCACAATATACCACTTCGAGTATTAGATCACTTAATCGGTGTGATCAAATATATTTGTGTAGATTCCCAGCTCATAAAAAATGTCAAATGTAATCGCTTGAAAGCGCAAAATATTCTTTGCTCTAAAGTAGGGCCATTTGTGAAAGAGGAAATATCTTCCTGTCTACGTGAAAACTTTTTCCTATAATAATTGATGAGTGCACTGATGTTTCCTCTGTTAAATGTGTCGTAATATTAGCTAGATTAAACGATAAAAATTTGATAACAGTTTGTGACAGATTTTTACACTAGAAGTTAATTCTTCGACTCAGAAGGTATTTTTACTGCCATCAAAACTTTTTTTGATAGCAAAAATGTACCAATGGGGAATATAATTGGATTTGCATCAGACAATGCCAATGTAATGATGGGGAAGAAAAATGTCGTACGTGTACATTTAAGTACAGTAATTCCAGATATTTACGTTTTCCGATGTTTGGCGCATTCATTGCAGAGATGAGCTTCCCAAGTTTGTAAACATTTACCTTCGAATGTGGAAGACCTAGCCAGTGTCGGATTTACCTATGACGGGGCCCCAAGCACCCTCAGTTTTTTGGGGCCCTCATTCTAAAATTAACCCCCCCCCCACCCAACACATTTTGAAATAATAAATAATCAGTTAATTTTGCAAAATCAATATATTATTCAGTTAACTTATAATTTATGAACTAAATTACAGCTTGCGCCAACTATACGCGCGAAATACAGTTTTGAACTAATTTAAAATCGTTTGGGGACAATAGATAATCGATATTGTTTACATGGATTTTTTCATTTTGCATTTTTCATCTTCTTTTTTTTCAAATTTCCGAATGTGTTTTCAAAATTTTCCAATTTCTGGGGCCCCTGTCCAAGCGGGACCCCAAGCAATTGCTTACTTTGCTTCCCGGTAAATCCACCACTGGACCTAGCGCGAAATACCCACATGTTTCTTAAACACAGCAGTACGCCAAAATGAATTAAAAGAAATTCCAAGAATATTTGGATATTCAACCACATAAAATATTAAATTTTGTTCAAACAAGGTGGCTGTCGTTACGCTAAGTTATTACGTGCCTTCTGAAAAGTTGCGATGCTTTAATATTATATTTTACTTCCTGTGTATTTATTGATGGTTTAAAATAAAGCAGAAACATTTCTGAACTCTTATACGAATAAAGTAATCAGAACGGGGCAATACTTAAGTAAAAATTAGTACTTAAGTACTTAAAGTACATATTCGTTACTTAAGACTTATTGTTATTACTCAATACTTTTGAAATGCCCCTACTTAGGGCCTGTCCGGATCCAAGTCTTCGTCTTCGTCTTCGTCTTGTTATTACAGTTAGTGACGTAACATCGAGACAAGCTCTATCCGAATCCATGTCTATGCCACCGAGCTTTGCTACTTTGTATAACAGTTTTGACATTTGGTTAGCTTGATCATCGAGTCAAGGTTCGAGTTGACTATTTTAAATAGACAACATATTTTGAGGTTATGTTTATTCGTTGGCTGTCAAGCTAAGCAAACGAATTCGGACAGGTTGGCTTCGTCTTCGTCTAACTATTATAATAGCTGAGCTTGTTGTGTTACGTCACTAGCTGTAATAACAAGACGAAGACGAAGACGAAGACTTGGATCCGGACAGGCCCTTAGTACTTGAACATAAGTACTAGCGTCTATTTACTTATACATAAGGCTTAGTTTTGTACTTAAGTACGAAGATTTTACTTAAGTATTTTTGAGTCTATTAAGTACCTACAAATATCTAACTCTTCGTAGAAAAGAAAAACAATCTCTAGCGCAACTGCTTTTTTGATGAGTTTTAAAGCGCGCAAAGAACTGTCAAAGGCTTATTGAGTCTAGGATATGTGTATTGAAAAGTCTTATGTTTTATAAACATTAGTTTTTATTTCCAATAAAATTTCATATACCACATTGTCCAATATGTACCTTTCAAGATGGCGCATTTGTGTTAATCTCTATTAGTTTTCCACAGTTGTATTCATTTTCGACGTTGATAATGATTTCACCCTCTCCCCCACACGCACGAGCAAACTGCTCCGGTACTACGGTTTTGCTGGGGTTCTGCCCCTAAATTTAGGCTTTTTTGGGGATACGAGATCACTTTCAGCACTCTCCAGCATAGGGAAATAGCATAGGTTTTCAATTTTGTTTCTAGAGTTCGCTTATTTTTTATCTCGAGTTTTGGGGATACGAGATCACTTTGGGGATACGAGATCACTTTCAGCACTCTCCATCATAGGGAAATAGCATAGGTTTTCGATTTTGTTTCTGGAGTTCACTTATTTTTCATCTCAGAGATCGTAACTCTAAATGGATGTCAACATTTTTGGAGTGGTGGGAA